>OY735224.1:46024810-46234810 GCA_963457665.1 Thysanoteuthis rhombus | reverse complement strand
ATATATATATGCCTGTGAGAGTGTTTTGTTTTTTCAAATCCCCAGTTATATGATAAACGACTGATGATCTCAATAATGAGGCCTATATATAATGCATATCATTAGATTGGATATTTTATGATAACTGTAGCGACATTATGTTAGGAAATATATTTCGTCCTGCACCGGGATTAACTGAGTAGCTACTCGAACAGAAGACTGCGCAAAAGAATTGAGGAATTAGCACATAGCGTGACTTCAACCAGCGTCCACCCAGGAAGCAGTCTTACTACGACTCTTCTCTACTTAATATAATGTCTCTACAATAGTCACACACACGTATATATATTAATGCTCCTCTATTCAGGGTTGAGCACTCTTTAAGTGGGGTAACTCATCCACTCTGAGCATATGCAATGCTTTTCCATAGGAATAGAGTACCCTGGTGGATGAAGGATATTGGCCTGCGGGTTCGAAGTTAAGGTTTCAATTCTGCCTCGCGGTGCTGAAGAGATGTAATACATTGAATCAGCTGTCTATGGATTACACTATATATATATGTATATATAATCTTTGAAACTTACCACGTTAATGCTGGAAAATATTCTTTTTATGAAAGTTTGTTCAGTCCCAAATCATCTCACGATGTTATGTTAGGCAAGTCAGTCGTTTTCTGATTGCTATTTCATGGCCTTCTTAGGGTGCACAATCCGAATGTGATGATTGTGAACGGAATTTCCCAAAACCCCGTCGTAATCAGTATATTTATATAGTATGATTATGAAACCCGTGATCAGTGATGCTAAATTAAAAAATATTTTCGCGTTAGTTTAACTATTGAAAAACGCTAAAAAGTGCTGAATGAAAAGATTGCCAAAAATGGCCAAGACACACCAAAAGGTGCTAAAAATAGTCAAAAATTGCCTACTTTGGTCAACATGTATGAGCACTTAGTGCTAATTTAGCGATTTTTTTCGCACTATCAAGACAAGACGTGTTTGATATAGCGCTAAATTAGCAACGTTGCTAGTTATATCCTTTGGGCTTTCGTAAAGTCCCTGAGTATTTCTGTAATTTCTTGAAATCTGAAATTCCATTGTAAATGTAGCGATGGTTAACGAGCCAGAGATTCTCATGATTTCAACTTCGGTCCTCATCGGGTGCGCAATTACTGTCGCCTTCTGTCAACCCAAGCTAAACTGGAGTGAATATACATTGTCAATACCGAAGCAGAAAATACTTAATATTTACCGAGTTTAGCTTAGTCTGGTGCAGGGCTCCAATGTGGATAGAACTCATTACAGTTGTAAAAGTCAGCAACACAAGTTTGCCAACCATTACTATATTGATTATGGAACAAGGGATTTCATGACATTACTTAAATGTTCAGGGATTTCCCGAAATCACACACATATATACATAAAGAAAATGTGGCTGCTTCAACGTAACGATGCTCTTACCATCAAGCTAAATAGCTGCCAGTAATTCAAAGGCCCAAATAACTGCTTCCACACCAAATTCTCATCTCGTTTATTCTCGTTCTTCTCGTCTCTTTCAACGCGACAGTTATGTATTTAGCTCAATGGTAACAGCATCGCAACGTTGAAGCAGTTATCCTATCAGTGCCAGGTTCGATTTAAAGAAATACTGCTTACCCTTCCTTTTCCTCCTCCTGTTACTTCTGTGACAGATAATAGACGTATCGTTGAACTTAAGGTTCTTGTTTTCATACATTGACATTTATACTGAAAACAAACGGAACAGTCTAGAATTCGGGTGTTAAATATCATTTAATAGAGTAGGTTGGAATTATTAACTCAGAAACGACATGGACCAAAAAAAAAAAAAAAATCGGTGTTTTTTTCTTCTTTATTAGTTCGAAGTTTTTTTTTTTTAACGAAAAGCCACAGAAACTGCACGAAACATTTGACTAAGGATTGGTCCCTGTTCGTACGGTTAAGTGTTAGTTCAAGATGTTCCGGTGAGGAGATGACAGTCTCTTAGATAATGAACATTCAGGATCTTTTAACGATGAAACACGAACTTTTCTTGTGAACCTACTGACTCGAGGAAAAATGAAGTTTTCGAGACAGCCATAGGGAATCATGCATAAGTAAATACATGGCTTAAATTCGGTCCTACTGACAGTGCAGTTTTGCGTAGGGCAGGGTTAAAATGCCAGCCTTTCGGACTGAAGCAAAAGTTTCGATCCTACCCTGTGATACTAGATGGAATATTGGGAAGTCTATAACCACACAGAAGAGTTGTAACACAACGAAACAGCTGTCACCTGACGACACAGTTATTAATTAAATTTTTTAAAATTTATATTTATATTTATTTTTATTTTTATTTTTATTTTTATTTTTATTTTTATTTATATTTATTTTTATATTTATATTTATATATATATATATATATATATATATATATATATATATATATATATATATATATATATATATATATATATATATATATATATATATATATATATATATATATATATATATATATATATATGAAATGTACAATTATTCCATAAGGATGGTCCAATGAGAATCAAGTAAATGATACCTATGATATTTTGTGTTCATATTCTTATTTCACAGTTCACAGATTTTTTAGTTTTGATGGATTGGTTTGCGTGAAGTTGATTTACAGAGCTGATAAAACTATTTAAAGGTTGTTATCCATGCAACGTGCACATGAAAGAATTATGCTGGGCCTCACATGGAGAGACCAAAAGACAGCACAGTACATCCGGGAAAAGACAAGAGTCAGAGACATCATAGAATCCATTAAAAAACTCAAATGGCAGTGGGTTGCAAGAATCACGGACAACCGATGGACATCGCGACTCACGACATGGATCCCCAAGACCACATGTGCAACCGTGGCTGGTAGAATATTTGATGGAGGGACGAGCTAGGCAAATTCAGAGAGTGCAGGCTCTGCGACGCCCATGATAGAGATGTTCGATACATCTTAGGGAAGGTCTATGTCCAACGACAGACGTTGAAAGACTGATGATGATGATGATGATGATGATGGTGATAAAATAAGATAGGCCGTTGTAACAACTATGAAGACTACGTCACAGAGACACTAGCGACTATAGTTCTGATCGCACATCAAAATGGCGTTGTGTAGAGACTTGAAAAGAATAAAAAAAATATATAATTGAATTATTATATGTGTTCGTATGAACGCATGCGTGCGTGTATGTGTGTGGGATGTCTTTATGTGGGTGCGTGATTGCTTGTATGTGCAACTATTCTTCAAGGACTAAAAAATCCTTTCCACTCCCTAATTCAAAAGGGCTCCCCACCACACTGAGCATAAGATGATATATAAAAAGAACTGCGCCACGGGTGACAGATTTATTACAAGATCTTTCCCCCAATAGCCATCTCTAATAGACACGCATTTCTCTCTTGATAATTGCTTTGAAACCAGTGTGAGAATTCTTTTCTGTGAGCCGGGAAATGAAACTATTAACAAATACTCTTTTTACGAAATATTCAAGTTATTAGATATCAAATAATCTTCAACTAGTGTGTCTTTTCCTTGCTATATATACATATATATATATAATTGTGTCATCCACAGACAGTTCTTTTGTTGTATTACAACTCTCCAGTGTTGCCAACACTATCCATTATCCCATCCAGTACCACGAAGTATATATATATATATATATATATATATATATATATATATATATATATATATATATATATATATATATGTATTTATATACGTATATATATATATATATATATATATATATATATTTTTATATACGTATATATATATTTATATACGTATATATATATATATATATATATATATATATATATATATATATATATATATATATATATTGCGTTTTATTATATAAAAACTTTTTTGAAATGATGTCCTGTCATCACATGGTTAGTATATCATCCAATTTAGCCAATCTAAATAGAATAAACGATTAAAGAAAATGGAGCTGCTGCAGGAATCGAACCTGCCACCGATAGGGTAGCTTCTCCGACGTAGCGATGCTCTCTCACCATTAAGTTAAATAGCTGCTGGTAATGCAAATGTAACTGTTTTCCACACATTCCACATGTAATGACGGGAGATCATTTAAAATAAGTTTCTATGGAATATAACGCAATTCATTATTCATTCTACCGGGCCAAATATATCCATTTCTCCATATATATATATATATATATGATTTGGTTATTTATGTATGGATCGGTAACAAAAGAGCCAAAAGCTATGTTATTAGGTAATTTGTTTTGAATAATTCAAATATCCAAATTCAAAGTTTTAAAAAGTATCTCATCTCAACTCAAGCTATTTCAATGAGAGATTGGACATAAAATCTTAAGAGTATCTACAACGTAATCTTCATTGTTATGCCATCTCATTTTATCACAATCCTTTAATTGTTTTATTAGCCCTGTCATTCAATCATAACTTTTAGGTTATATCTGGATGCGGACAGGACATACCAACAAATAAATATACAATTAAACTTACTAATATATATATATATATATATATGTATATATATATATATATATATATATATATATATATATATTTATACACACACACATATATATATATATATATATATATATATATATATATATATATATATATATATATATATATATATATATATATAAGCTGAACATCGTCCTATCGGGAAGTTTCCAGATTATTCCTGTGGAAGGCCGCTGCACCGGTCATAGGCCTCCGGGGATAGCTGAAATCCCGCTTTATCAGGCGCTTTCCAGTTAGGGATGCATACAAAGTCTTGTTGCTCTGCGCTAATGTTAAAGGGGGTGCACAGTGACAAACAGACAGACACGGTTGTTTTCTTTTATATTCTTTTCGTATCCATATTAGAATATACCCGTCAAATGACTAAGGAGCCTGAAGTTATGTTATCGGGTAATTTATCTTTTAATAATCTAAATATCCTAATTTTATGTTTTTTTTTATTCCTCAAGTCCCAAGGTGGCTAAAGCAGTTAAGAGTTTATATGACGTAATCAATGACGTAATTGTTGTGTCATAACAAGAAGGTGAAATTAACCAATGAGATGCATGAACAGACAAACAGATAAGAAATTTGAATAAATGTTTATTATCAGTTTAAATATCTCCTGTAATAATGAGCGGGGTGTCTTTCTCATAGTTCGCCAGTCGTAACACTGGACTCTTCCACAGCAAGTTGGAAGGGAGTTGACACTTTGCTAAAGAAATAATTCCTGTTCGCCGTTCCAAACTATGCATCATTACCGGTAAACGAATTTAGTATTTCTAAAAAACAAAAACAAAAAGAAAAAAGATTACTATCCAAATATATCGGGATTAACGATCGACTTAGATTCAAAAACAAAGACGAGATGCTCGTCATATAGCAATGATCAGCAGGCTAATCTTGCTGGCCATTAATAACCATATCATTTTTTGTCCATTTGCATAGGAAGTAATTCATTCGGCATAAAAAAGAAACACAAAGAACTCATACCGATATTTTTCTTTGCGATCGAGCTGTAGGCGAGGTCGATACATAAGTCACAGAATTGCCCCATATCTCGGAAACTATAAAAGATAAGAACATGCAGTTTTTACCATTAAATAACATGTGTTTTTGAAGATCTGTTAAGAAAAAAAATAGCAACCTGCCTGACCAGGTCTGGCCCATTCGTCACGCTTTTTGAAGCTCAACTCGGACTCTGATGGAGGGGTTTTCACCTATGGGTAGTTCAAGTGTAGTGGTTTGTAATTATTGAATTATTATGGTGATTTTCCTGATGCAAATAATTCTTGTTTATACGGCCTGTAAAGCTTACTAACTCAGGAACAAATGAAGATAGTAACATATGATTTTGAGCGATCGATAGTTTTTTCCTGAAGCAGGTAAGCTTATACGGTAGCCAAACACAGAAAACAAACAACGTTATTTTTTATTCTTATAAGCAAGGGTTATTTCATTTTTAGTGTATTTAGGGAACGGGTTGGGATTTTAGTTATGTTTGGCAAAAGCATATTCTGAAATCTTTATCCGTTGTCAAAATACAGAATGCAGTAATCTCTGCTTCTACGGATAAAAAAAAAAAAGGTTTTTAATCTCTGTTCAGCTACTGTTTTCTACATCCGTATAGGTAAGGATTACCAGCTCGAGGAGAAAGTATCGATGGGTAAAAAACATATTTTTCTATCTTCATTTCTTTCTGGGTTAATAAGCTTCACAGGTCGGGCTAGGCCAGGCCAGGTCAGGTCATTTAAATAATCTAAATTGATCTTCAAAACACATGTTATTGAATGGTGAAAACTGCATGCTTTTATCTTTAACTATTTTTGAGAGATGGGGCAATTATATGACGTACACCTTCGATAAAAAGATAGGTATTGATCTTTTTCATTTCTTACATTTTATGCTGAGCAAATTACTCCCAAAGCAAATTTAGAAAAATAAGCCTCGGTTATTGATGAAAATCTGAGTGATTCTGAACAGCAATGGTCATCTTAGGTTCTTGTGGCCTTATGCCAAAAATTCAGTCCAAACACTTTGTAGTCCACATTAGCAGACCTTATTTGCACTATATTCCCGATAGTCATTCCTTCCCTTCATTCAAAATCACACGGACAGATATTCTGTGACATTTGCTCTCCTACTAATTAACACCGTATACTGTCTACACAACGTCTGATACAAAACCATGGAAATGAATCGAATTAAAACAACGGTCTTTACCGTTCGCAAATGTAAATGGTGTACATCGCCTCTGAATTCATTTAGCCAAAAATATTGGCTATTTTTGACTCACCCAATTTTACGTCGAACTGCTGTCTTAGTGGCCATTTTTTAGTAAAAAAACTCGTATCATGTTAAAAATATGTGATAACAAGCTTGGCTACTTCATTAAAATCTAAAAGGCAAACAAAACTGAATTCATTTTCCCATACAACATCGTTACAAAACTACATGTCCCATTTCAACTCTTTAATTAGTAGTTCCTGTAATAAAACACAGACAAGTCGTCCTGGGTTGAAAGAGCAAATTCGTCATCAGTTTTTGCGTACGTAACTCGTATTCAAACCGTCATGACGTCACTGGTTTTTGGTGAAGTCATTTTCAGTGCTGTGACAAGCGAAAATAAAGTCAGAACTCAAAAGTAAGAGTTTGACAATAGTTTTCAAAACAGAAATTCGATGTTTACAAAAAAAAAAATACCGAGAACTCACAAATACAAATTGACATGTCAAGACGTCACGGAATCACTCTTTCTCCCCCTCTCTTTTATTGACATTCTAAATTAAAGGTTTAAATTCCAGTGTCTGACGAATTCATAATAATAAAGTCAACTCTTGGAATTTGACAATGATATATAAACGAAGTCTGAACAAATGATGAGTAGATTTTTTAATGTTATTGGAAATAACTAGAATTGTATACGAACAATAGTTTTGAATGTATTTAATGAACAGGTCTGGTTAGTTGCTAAAAAAACAGAAAACTCCACGTGACTAAAGTCTTTTTGCAGCATACGGTATTCGGAATGATTAATTAAAAAAGGAGGGGTGATCAACGAATAACTTACTTTTCTCACCCTTTGTTTGGCAGTGATCAAAAAAAGTATGAATTTTCCAAAATAAATAAACTGACATAAACTAGGAGCCAAATTGAATTCCCACTAAAAACCTATTTAGGGGAGTGGAATTTTGAAAAGCAAAAACAAAACAAAACGTTTCTCTAGACATGATAAGGGGTATTTATTTCTTATTATTCGGACTATCCTCATCTTGGTTGTTTTTCATACAACGTTTGGACACATAGTGTAGTAGTTACAGAATTAGACAAAATTACTGCAAGTAATCTGATGGTTCTAGGTTCTATCCCAGTGTGAGACAATTATAATACAACTAATGCTAAGAGGGGAGTGCGGTCAATGAACCCCCGTCGGTTAAATAGAGGGTTCGTTTCATTACATCCCCACACCTACCAGATGATACCTGATGAAGACCGTAGAGTACAACGGTCGAAACGTTGAATGAAATACAACCAAGATGAGGATAGTCCGAACAATGTTAGGAATAATAATAATACCTCATCTCAAAAATTCAGAGATATATTATAAGGAGTATATGTGTACATTTGCAGACCTCTTGCTCGATTGGTGTGACTCGTACGCGTGAAACATACATACACACATAGCCAGGCAGCCAGATCAATTAAAAGACTGAAAAAACCTATGTTGGCAATTTTCATGACAGTTTTGGTCAACGATTCCTAATTAGCTACGGAGATGAGACTTTTGGTTAACATTGAAGGGCCAATAATTTCGCTCAGATTCCAAAGGTTACTAATACCATCTCCAGAACAGAGCAGCTATGCTGTAATTGAGATTCGTACCAGACACACACATATATAAACACACACACACACACACATATATATAAACACACACACGTGAACACACGCATGAGCGCGCGTGTGTACGTGTGTTAATTCATGTTTTCATTCTGAATCGCAGAAATCGCGCCACGAAATTTCTACGGGTTCTGTAAGTTAAGTACAACTAGTATGACTGTAGCGATGGGGGTGGTGCGAGAATTGTGAGTATATAGGGAGGGTCGGTGCCTCTCTACAACCAAAGGGCTGTGTTTTGACGGATCTGAGGGTCTGGGATTATGGGAGGTGTAGTTCCCCCTTTTTTCCCCCTTTTTTTTCAAAGAATTTTGTTGTTGTTGATGGCCAGTGGGAGCGAGTGTCAAGAAATGTGTCTTTCAATGTTTCATATATATATATATATATATATATATATATATATATATATATATATATATATATATATATATATATATATATATATATATATATATATATGAAGGTTTCAGATTCTTCTAAAGTTCCTCTTGAATTCTAAAACCAGTGGAATTTTTCTGGATGACTGGTGGGTGGAAACTTTTGGAGGGAAAGATATTTCTTTCTTGGCGGGAAAGACCCCGGGTAGTTTTCCGTCGAATTTCGGGGCTTTTTAAAAAAAACTTTTTAGTTGTTATTGTTATTGCTTCTCAAATTCTGCCCCCACTCCCCGTGGGGTGGTAGTGGGCACAAATAAATACCGTTTCCTTTCTTTTCTGTTTTCCTACAGATTTTCTTCATTGCTTTCACCATTTTTCTTTCTTTCATTTTCTCGAAAGTTCTTTCATTCTTTTTCTTTCTTTTTTTCTTTCTTTCTTCAATCATGTCGGGATTTATTTTCTCCCTTTCTCTGTATCGAGTGTTTTTCTCTCTTTCTTTCTTTCTTTCTTTCTTTCTTTCTTTCTTTCTTTCTTTCTTTCTTTCTTTCTTTCTTTTCTATTTTCCTACAGATTTTCTTCATTGCTTTCACCCTTTTTCTTTCTTTCATTTTCTCAAATCTTCTTTCATTCTTTTTTCTTTCTTTAATCATGTTGGGATATTTTTCTCTCCTTCTCTGAATCGAGTGTTTTTCTCTCTTTTTTTATTCCTTTCTCCCTTTCTTTCTTTCTTTCTTTTCTATTTTCCTAAAAATTTTCTTCATTGCATTAATCATTTTTCTCTCTTTCATTTTCTCGAAAGTTCTTTCATTCTTCTTTCTTTTTTTTTCTTTCTTTAATCATGTCGGGATTTTTTCTCTCCTTCTTCTCTGTCGAGAGTGTTCCTCTCTTTCCTTTTCCTTCCTTTTTTCCTTTCTTTCTTTTTCTCTTTCTCACATTCTTTCGTTCTTCTTACGGAGAGTTCTTTCTTTCTACTCTTTTCCTTCTTCGATTGACGGTTCTTCCTTCCTTTCTTTGCTTTCAATTTTCTTTCTTTTTTCTTTCTTTTTTTTCTTCTTTGTATTGGGAATTCTTCCTTTCTTTCTTCTTTATATTTTGCCTTTCTTCTTTGATTGACTTTCTTCCCCCATTCATCCTTCTCTTAGGTAAAGTTTTTTTTTCATTTCTTCCTTTCTTCTCCTTCCTCTCCCTTTTCATGGTAATGAAGGTTCTTTCTTCCTTTATTCCTTCTTTGTATCAATTGTTTCTCTTTTTCTTCGCATCTACGGCTTTTTGTTTCCCCTTCCCTCTCCCTTACTTCTTATTGAAGGTTTTCTTCTCTTTCTTTCTTTCTTTCTTTCTTTCCCTTTCATTCTTCATTTTTCCCTTCCTCAATATGATTTTGATCATTTTAATTTTCGTGAATACTGCAAAGCTTTTGTCAAATGAAAAAAAATAAAAAAAATGAAATGACTATTTCTAAACAACTCCAATACTGTCAATAGTTTCAAGAAAGGTAATTAACATTCAGATAGTTTTTCAGAAGATTGAACTCATTCTTAGTATGTCTCAGAATTTTTGGGATGAGGTATTATAATTATTTCTATTATTATTCGGACCATCCTCATCTTGGTTGTTTTTCATACAACGTTTCGGCCGTTGCACTCTACAGCCTTCGTCAGGTATCATCTGTGTCCACGTGGACACATAGCGCAGTGGTTACAGCATCAGACAATATAACAATACTACTAATGCAAAGAGGGGAGTACGGTCAATATACCCCCGTCGGTTAAAATAAAGGGTTCGGTTCGTTACTTCCCCAAATCTACCAGATGATACCTGATGAAGGCCGTAGAGTGCAACGGCCGAAACGTTGTATGAAAAACAACCAAGATGAGGATGGTCCGAATATCAATAGAAATTAACTCATTCTTGTTGTTTTTGGTGTTAATACGACATTCCGGTTGATCAATTTTATGGCCTTCTTCGGGTATACGATCCAAATGAAATTCCTCAATGATGGTAATAAACAGAATTGTTTCATGGTTGCCACACTACAATGTTCTTCCTTGTAAATGTGGAAAAGTTTATATTGGGAAAACTGGCAGACCTCCCTAAGTTGGACTTGGTGAGCGTAAAAATAGTTATAATCAATGGCGAGATAGAAAGATCTGGGACGATTGACCATATCAAGAAAGAGAAAAGCGAACATTTCTTTCTCTCTGGGAAGAAGTCCGTATCATAGACAGAGAACGTTGTTAGAAACTAAGGAAAATCAACGAGGTAGTTCACGCGTCGACTGATTGTATAAGTCAGACGTGCAGGGTTCAACCTGATGTGGCTTCCACAACTCAACTGGGACAAGGAATGGAATCCAGGCCTTACAAGGAGAGGAAAACCTGCATTGTTGTTTATACAATTTCTAGCAGCATTTGGCAACAATTGGCAACATTTGGCAACATTTGTTACTGCAATGAAAATATTAATGATATTAAAACATTCTTGTGTCAATTGATTTTTCAAGTTATTCCCCGATGAAATGTCCGAAAAAAAAAATCAAAATTAGATGGAAAAATATCGTTTGAAATGCTATGATATTCCGTTGCAAAGGCAAAAACTATATGTATTTTATGTAATTATTTTCAGTTGTTTTTCCCTTATTTATGATACTTTGTTATCATGACACTATTTATGAATTTTCTCTTGTTGGGATCATCAGTTGTTTACCATGTGATTGTTTCGAGGATTTAAAAAACAAAACAGTTATGATAACATGGTACCTCAGCAGTGTTGATCAAGCACCATCCCCTCTCAGCTATGTTTCAATATATAACTTAATTCATATATATCATCTGTTATCTTCTATGTGTATGTGTGTGTGTGTGTAAACATTAGTTATAAACACTGTTTGGTCCAATTTCTTTTTTGTTCTTCTTCTAGCTTCCTTTCTTTCTTTCTTTCTTTCTTGTGTTATATATTTTTTCTATCACGGGGATCGATTAGAAAAAAAAAAATAATAATATGACGTCATGTAACGTGAATAGAATTTTTTTTCTTTCTCTCTCTCTCTCATTATCCCTTCTTATCAAAATAAACAGCTTTCTTTCTCTGTTACGAACGCTGTCTTTAAGCACATTCTCTCGTCGTTGACTTATATTCATAGGATTCAGGATAATGTGACAAATAAATAAAGGCACACAACTCTCAAAGTTAAATCCCTTTTAATAAAAACTCGTTCACCATTGTAAAGTCGACTATCAGAAAATTTGCAATACAGCAGCCAAGATACGATCGAAATTAATGGAATAGAATATAATTTAAAAACTACACATTCAAACGTTTCCAATCAAGTCGATCTCAGCATATGGAGACGTTGAATGGGCGTCAAGGCCCCCAGACCTTTCTCCTTTTGATTCTTATCTGAAAAGAAAGGTCTGTAGCAGAGGTATTCAAACTGTGTTCTGCAGAACATCAGGTTAAATGTGTACTCTTTCGTATTATTTCGTATCAGTCCCTGATGTTAGCTTGGAGTCTGACGAAGCGATTAGAGAAACTTATTCTCGCGGTATAAATAATTCAAGTCTAACCGAATGCATCGATATTGTGACCCTATTTCATAATAAGCTATACTCAGTACCTCCATTGGGTGATCCTGTTGAAGGTTTAATCATTTAAAAAAATCATACGTCATTCAAAAGAGGATGGTGATTTGTTTTGATCAGATATTTACCTTTTTTTCAAATGTCATTAGTTTCCAACCATTCCAGCGCTCTCGTGTCCAAGTTCTGCACCACTTTAATAATTGTGTGGACAGCAATTGCCTTTATCTCGTTAATGATTGTAGCCTTCAATCCTTTCGAGATTGCAGGGTTATTTCTATGGACCGGTAGTCTTCAGACTGTGGATATTCGGTAAATCCTTATCAATAAGTACATTTTCAGGTTCTATGATAAAAACGGACATTTTTTCAATATAGTTAAAAATTCTTGGTTATTTACGAGACACGGACGCTCTCCAGTCAGTAGTTATTCATACGTGTATTTTACGCTGTACATTTCGTACTTACTTTTCCATTCGAGTGCAGATTTTCAATTTGGGTTCATACATGTTCGGATAATTCCATAAACAAGGGTAGAATCTAATAGTTACATATGTGTGTAAATATTTGTATGGAGAAGTCGTCTGTACAGTGTCACAGACGAGTTAACTCATCTTAGTAAGTGGTCAGTACAGTACCACGGGTAATACAATTCGTTTTAGCAAGACGTCCATACAGAGCCTCAGATGAAATGAGCCATCTTAGCAAACCAACAGTACAGTGCTATGGACGGAGTAAGTCGTTTTAACAATTCGTCGGTACAGTCCCACGGACGAAATAACCCGAGAGTAGATACGAATGTATTGAATCTGATGTGGCCTTGTGTGTAAATCCATGTCTCAAGATATTCCGTATTCGTCTAAATTTCATTTAATTTCACCACATTTATATGTGTATTGCATTTATTTGATAGTAGCAGGGATACCCAGTGTTGTCCGGGAGAAATACCCTCAAAGATAGCTCAAATCATGTCATTTTTGCCATCCAGAATTGGTCTCTGCTAACCTCCAATGATTTTAGAAGTCAGTACCATCTATCTGCCCAGGCTGAGACCACGTATTTACACTGTATGGACGACTTGCTAAAACAAATCACCTGGTCCATGGCACTGTACTGACGACTTGCTAAGACGGGTTAATATCGTCTGCGGCAGCAAACAGATTAAATATGCATTATTTCGTACCAGTACCGAATGTTAGCCTGTAAGCCTACCTTTGAAAGTATAGTAGCCTAGTCTCTTGGTAGAGAGTTCAATTCTTACCGATTGTATCAATTCACCCAATTGCTGAATCCAAAATTGACCTCTGGTGACCTTCAGTGACCTTAGAGATCGGCACCATCTACCCAATCGAATTTGACCTTATCCACTCAATCATTTGAGAGTCAAAAACATTTTTTTTACTTCATAAAAAACTCTATCATCATCAGTCTTTTAGCGTCCGTCGTTGGACATAGACCTTCCCCAGGATTTGCCACACTTCTCTCTCATGGGCGTCACGGAGCCAGTACTTCCTGAACTTGCCTAGCTCGTCTCTTCATCTAACATTTTGCCGGCCTCGGTTGTGCATGTGGTCTCGGGGAATCCATGTTGTGAGTCGTGATGTCCATCGATTGTCTACCATTCTTGCAACATGGCCAGCCCACCACCATTTGAGATTTTTTATGGATTATGATGTCTCTAACTCTTGTCTTATATTATGCTATTAATTGCTTTAGTTGGCTGGAAATGATCTGAAATGACCTCTGATAAGCCCGAACCATCAAAGAGGATAAAGATTGGTAAGAGTAAGTAACCAAAATTTTGGTATGTCAGTCGGTCACACAAATTGGTGTCAGAGATGCTAGCGCATCTAAAAAGAAACAGAAAATTTTAGCGTCAACGGCGAAAAGTTTGGAAGCATATAATTGCTTTATACCACGTCAGTGCGATGTAAAATGAAAGACATGCATCAGATGCCGTCTTTGTTTATTTCGAATCCTCTTTGTCGAGTGCAGCCCTTCTAACGGTGTGAGGGGTTAAATTATGTTCCAGCGACATGGAAACCCTTTCTTCATTTGTTGTTATATACTGAGATTTCTAAATTTCACTCAAAATTTCCCGTTTGTTTTTCCTGTGAACCTGCTTATGTATGTCACGGCCGAATTGCGTTGAATTTGCCCGAGGAACCCAGGCTTTTGAAAGGTCTTACTCTGCAACAAGTTTACCAACCCTCCAATGAAAATACAGGCTGCACTAATTAAGCTAAAGGGTTGAAAATATAAACATTTACTCCCTATCATATCTATAATTGTCTTATGAACCCCCCTGATGAGATTTTAGTTAGGGTTTCCATTTATAATTTGAATCTATGCTACATCGGGCTCTTCGTTTGCGTCTATTAGCTTTCACGTCTGTTTTTTTGTTTGTTTGTTTTTTTTTGTTTTTTTTTTAAATTCAGGAGCGAGAAGTAACTGTGACGTAGATAACTTTTTCCATTCTTTTTAATTGATCACTCCCAAGACAGCATATCGCAAAAAGACATTGGACACATAGAGTTTCAATTGAATGGATAACAAGAAATGCGGTATTCTTTTAGCCGATTCGTCCTTTGGGAATTATTGCCATTTTCTATATTTTCCACACAGAAACAATTAGAAAATAACACTCACTACCCAGGAACAATTACATATGAATATCACTGTCCTGGTCACAAAAGCAAAGTTTGAAGGGAATAATAGCCATTTTCTATACTTTCCACACAGAAGCAATTAGAAAATAACACTCACTACCCAGGACCAATTACATATGAATATTACTGTCCTGGTCACAAAAACAAATTTTGAAGGGAACAATAGCCATTTTGTATTCTTTCTACACATAAGCAATTAGAAAATAACACTCACTACCCAGGACCAATTACATATGAATATCATTGTCGTGTCCACAAAAGCAACGTTCGAAGGGAAATAATAAGACTTGAGGTATGTTTTCTTAAAAGACTGACCAAAGAAATCGCGACCGTTTCAAGAAATGACGAGATCTCTGGAGCTCTGCACACAATGGAAATATTTTTACCATCATCGAACTCCGTATCAAATGTTACAAAATCTAACTGTTTACGCCAGAAAGAAGAATAAATGATTAAACGTCAGCAAATAATTTCATCATCATCATCAGTCTTTTTAATGTCCGTTGTTTAACAAAAATCATCACCAACCGAATCACAAAAACTCTTGATGAAAACCAACCCTTAAGAGCATGCTTGCTTTAGAAGAAGCTACTCGGCCATGGACCAACTGCAATCAATAAATCAACTGAAAGAAAAAGCAGCAGAATATAAACTACCAGTTGTCTTAGCATTTATAGACTTCAAAAAGGCAAATAATTTAGCGAAATTCAAATCGACTAGTCTCAGCGCTGGTTAGATTAGGAAGCTTGTGAATATAAATCAATCAGAATTCAACTTTACTGCCTACATTGCAACGAATAACACCAGTGCTGAAAAATTTAGCCATTTTTTTTTGTTATATCAGACTAATTTTTTCCAGTTTAGCTGATATCCCAAAATTTATAATATTAAAAAAATAATAACAATTTGTAAGTTATAAAATAATTTTGATCGATCTTTTGATTAAATTCAACAACTGATCATTTTCTTTATTTAAAGTAGTTAGAATAATAAGTTTGTCATAAAATCGTCATTAAATAAGTTTACAGGGCACACAAAGTTCCAGTGGTCTCAACAACACTCAATACGCTCTTCCGAAGTGAATAATCCTTGTAGAATGCAGAAAACGGCTCTTGTACGTGAGAAGATGGGGAGGGCATTTGATTTAGTGGATTTATAACGACTGGTGATGAAGATGATGATTTATAAGAAATTAGTGTTGAGCTATTTGCTTCAATCAAACCAGAGTAAACAGAATGTCACAATTGTATTTCCCTTGTATGAAAATTGACACGTGTCAACTCGTGTAATTGATGATAATGAAAACGTCTACCTTACCCTCTGTGCATCGCAAACAAGGAGAAATGTCGTGTACAGGACGTCCGGATTTTTCGTCGGGGATGCGCCCCCCCCATCCCGAGGAGCAGAAGGGCGGAAGAGGAGGAGGTGAAAAACGGCTCAAAATCAATCCAGGTCTGGTTAGTCTCACTCAAAAAACGAATCCATCGCGCGACCAATGTCTCTTGGCTGCATGACGCGTTTGAGTGCTATCAATTAAGAAATCGGAAAGAGGGGTTGAATCGATTCGCTTCTACTTTTCAAAGATTAGGCAGACACGAACCTGAAAATCAATTTAGCATAAACGTACATTGCAAATTGAAACCCCCACTAAAAAACACTACTTCGAGGGGATTTAGAAAACAAATGAAAATAAACATTTTTTCTCTACATGATAAAAGTTCTGTGGTTAAATTTGGTGCGACCTGTACTTGTAATGTATATCTACTAAAAAAAACAAAAAAAAACAATGGGTGGACACAAACTAGGGGATCAATTTAGCAGAGTTTTACATCGCAAATTGAACCCCCTTTAAATGCTAACTTTCGGATGGGGTTGGAGGCGAAGTAAACTAAAAAATAGTACTGAAAACGCACTAGGGGGTTTTGAAAAACAAAACAATTTTTTCTAGACATAACAAGGAAAGAACGTTTTGATTTACAGCTCTGAAACAACTATATTAGTATATGCCTGCGCACGTAATACATACTTAAGCCACATAGCCAGCCAACCAGCCAGCCAGCCAGACAGACAGACAGACAGACCTGCTTGATGATCGAGAGAAACCTGCATCATCATTTTTGATGACAGTTTTGTGTGACAGTTTCTAATATTTCAGATTGAATTGGGATACACGTCGGGCGTCCAAATATTTGTAAACAAACGCTGTTTAATCTCTACTAATGATCACATACGACGAAGTCAAGATAGTCACAAACACACACTGTTATCACTGAGTACATAACACTAGTAGGTCACAACCTTCACCGTACAAATACAACAGAGGCCATGATCTGAAATACCAACAGCAAAAACAACCTCATAACTGGCATCGAGCACTAATTGTACACAAGAGTCATCCGTACAGTTCACGCTAATACTATCTCTGTATTTAAAACAAAATTACGCAACGATCCAGCTATGGTAGATCGCACTGCCAAAAAATTTGATAGTCAAAATCGTCCTAGAATCTTGAGTTACGCTCAGCAGCCTGAAATTAACAATCGGTGAGTAGGGACCGACACTAAGATGAATACAAAGATAAACAATCATCATCACCACCATCATCATCTTAATCATCAGCCCCTTAGCATTCGTCGTTAGACACAGACCTTCATCGACATTTGCAAAACCTCTCTATCCTAGGCGTCGCGGAGCCAACACTTTTTGAACTTATCAGTTCGTCACATCATCTTATATTTTGTCGGCCCTGGTTCCGCATGTGATCTCTAGGGATCCTTGTTGTGAGTCGTGCTGTCCGGCAGCTGTCCTCCATTCTCACCACATGACCAGCCCATTGCCATTTAAGTTTCCCTCCTTCTATGATATCGTAGACTCCTTTTTTCCTTTAATATAAAATGCTGTTTTGTGATCTCTCCATGTTATGTTGAGCATGATTCTCTCCTGTACTTGTTGCATGGTTCTCAGTTGAAGGGTCAGTCTTTTGGCGAGGCTCAAATTTCAGCTCCATAGGTGACTATCTAGAGGATCCATTGGTTGTATACCCTTCTTTTCTGCACAGGCAGGATTTTCTTGTTCTTGAATATTGAGCTTACCCCACCGGAAGCTCACCTACCTAGAGTGATTCTTCCCTTGGTTTATTCTTCTTTTCATGGAGATTCGTTGTCCTAAATCATTATCAAATCAGAGAATATCACTCGGGGTTGCAAAATGGCGCTTATAATTTGTAAATGAATGAGAACTTCATTAGTTATTGTAAACAGATTGTTATGTTTTGACTGGTATAACTTCGAAACGAAAAATAATCTCTAAAATGGCGCCCAAACAAAAAGATCACGTTTGTGAATATTCACCTTATTTTTGCGCTAATTGATGGAAACTGCTCCGGTTGCACCACCAACGGCGAAAATATGAAGTATAACAGTATTCACAATATTTTCCTGGCATCTTTCAAAGCGGTGTTATTATCAATCAGCCTCTTTTAGATACCATCAACCAAAATTCACCAGAACTGTCGACATAAGTTTTTTTTCAGTTTTCAAGTTGATCCGGCTGACTCGCTGTTTATTTATGTATGTGTCGTGTGCACAGGTGGGGAACTTTTTTTTTCTTCGAGATGCACTAATATATATATATATATATATATATATATATATATTCACTTCACAATGTAAGTTCATACTAGATTGGTCCCTTAGTTTGTGTCCGGCAGTGTTCCCTTTTTTTCAACGACCATGGCCCAACAAACAGCGAAAGGAGTGATTGCTCCACTAATAACCCCTTTTTGGAATTTCATTATTGATCACCCTCAACACGGCATGCTGTCAAAAGATGTTGGCCACTTGACGGTTTCAATTGAGTGACTACCCAGACTTGTTGTATAATAAAGGTGAGAATGTCTGCTGTGTAAACCCAGACGTCCTTGAAATAGCAAAGAAATGCCATCACTAAAGGTGAAACCTCTGAAGAAGATTATTGAGAGTCATGGGGGAGTGGCGTCGATAGCGAAGCGGTTAGCAGCACAGAAAATAGCATCTGCGAGACGAGTTCAAACTCCGGCTTGGACAAACTTGGAAAGGCAAACTTCCATCCCTTATCCCTCCTCTCTCTCTCTCTCTCTATATATATATATATATATATATATAGAGAGAGAGATCATAATGTATTTTATTATTTGTATGAATACAAAAAGAAAGAAATAGAGAACAGATCTTGCAGATTTTATCCGTTGACGATAATATGTAATTACAATGCAAAAATCATATTGCCGATTGCTGAAGAGTGTGTTAGTCACGGAATGTTGACATTCACCGGGTATATATCCTTGTAAATCTTATATACAGCATTAGACAGTTCGTGTCACATGGATTATGATAATTATAGAGACATATATTTACTTGTCTCTTCAATAATCTCTCATCTTTTATTGGTGAGTCTGAATTTTCAAAAAACGGTTGGACACAAAGTAAGAGATCAGTTTAGGAGAAACCTACTGTGCAAATTGATCCCCATTAAAAATATTCTTTTGGGTGGGTTGAGGTTTAAGAAAACCGAAAAAAAAAATTTTTTTTTCCTCTGGACATGATAAGAAATAACTTTGAATTTTCAGCCCCTTAGCTCCGTTACCAACTTGTAGGCATGATACATATCTAGCCAGCCAGCGAGAAAACTGAAGAAATCTCTTTTGACAATTTCGGATGACAGTTTATATATTCAGGGTTGAGCACTCTTTAAGTGAGGTAACTCATCCATTGTAAGCTTATGCAATGCTCTTCCATAGGAATGGGGCACACTGGTGGATGAGGAGTTTCTACGTAAAATGAATATATCGTTTAAATCCAGCCTAATCGATTACATTGTTCCGTACTCCTGAGGTAGGATATCGGCCTCCGGGTCCGAGCCGAGGGTTTCAATTCTGCCTCGCGGTACTGGATGGAATAAAGTCTATAGCCACACTGAAGAGATGAAAATACATCGAAACAGCTGTCTGTGGAAGTCACTATATATATATATATATATATATATATATATATATAAATAAAAGGGGAGTGTGTGTGTGATAATTATAAAGACACATTTTGTTACCTAGTTCAGGGTCCGTTCGATTTGCTATTTGGTAACACCAGTGCCAATCAAAATATATCTCCTACTAAAATGTGTTTATGATTATCACATTTTGTTTAGCGAAAATTGTCTATCTAATGATACACCCACAAAGACACACACACACAAATCTCTCTCTCTATATATACATATATGTATGTATACATAAATGATAGGATGTGGATTCGCTACACAAACTAGTTCATATTTCTGCCCTCTCTGGGCCTCATCAGGCGAACGTCCAAAGAGGGCAGAAACTTGTCTGTGTGGCGAATCCACATTCTATTATTTATTTCCAGCTCTGCTCTAAAACAACTTGACTTTCGTAGTATAAAGTTGAATGTATCGAGCACTCTATGAAAAAAATCCATCACAAATCAGACGTTGCTTTATATTATTCTACATTGCTAACCTGATCTGTACCATATATATATATATATATATATATATATATATATATAAGAATATGATTACTCAAAAGCAGTTTTATATAGTAGGAAAAAAAAAGAAGAAATTGTCACACTTGTTGGTTATATTTCTGACGTTTATTCCTAAACCGGTTTCAAAATTATCTTCAGGCGGTTTGAACAAAGCAAAAAGTTAATATGACGGCGCTTATATATATATATATATGCGCGTGTGTGTTTGTGCATGCGTGAGTGTGTGTGTGCGTCAAGGGGTAAGATCGTCTAAGAAGTTCAAGACTGCCAAAACCAGACTTCTTGACATCTCTCGGGCTGACAGAAGCTATAGATCTTCCAAGTCTCGAATTTCGAATCGTACAACGCCCCTGCCACTTGCTGTCTGTCGTGAGTTCTTTGAAACTTATTTGGCTCCAAAAAATTTCACAGCTTTTTCTTCTCCCTTTTTTTTTTACGTCTGCTCGCTTCATTGTGTTCCGTCTACGCATGCGTGGACACATTCTCTGTAACGCCGTTGATCGGTGACATTTGCGAAAAAATGTCGTCCAGCTGTTGTGTTTTTGTATGTACAATTCTGTCTCTTGTTGGTCTCGCAAATTATTACACACACATATGTATATACATATGTATATATGTATATATATGGTGATGTGATATCAGTACGAGATTAGATTATAGCGGCATATGTGTAGATATATAATGTTTTTGTATGTACGATTCTATCTCTTGTTAGTCTAGCAAATTATTACACAAACACACACACACACACACATATATATATATATATATATATGTATATATATGGTGATGGGATATCAGTACGACATTGGATTATAGCGGCATATGTGTTGATATATTATGCTTTTGTAATTATCATATGTATTTACATGCTTATATATATAAATATATATATGTATATATATTGTGTGTGCTTGTGTGTATGCTTGCATAGGTTTTATGTCTTTACGTCTCTAATTGGTTTCGCAAATTATTACACACACACACACACACACACATATATATATATATATATATGTGTGTGTGTGTATATATATATGGTGATGCGATATCAGTACGACATTGGATTATTGCGGCATGTGTGTAGACATATTATGTTTTGTATGTACGATTTTATGTCTGTTGTTGGTGTAGCAAATTGTATATATTTACATGTGTATATATAAATATATATGTATATATATTGTGTATGTTTGTGTGTGTGCTTGCATAGGTTTGTGTGTCTTTACGTCTCTTATTGGTCTAGCAAATTATTACATACACACACACACTCATGTGTATATATTTATATATTTGTTCCTCTGCCTGTGTACATGTTCTGGTACATTCATTTGTTTGCTGTACTTCTAAATTATTACACGTATATGTATACGTAAATATTTATATATATTTATATATGTATATATATATATATATATATATATATATATATGTGTGTGTGTGTGTGTGTGTATGTGAGTGTGTGAGTGTGTGTATGTGTGTGTGTATAGGTATGTATAGGGGTGAGATCGTCTAGCAGTGTCTACTTGCATTCATATTGAAGTACGGATGCAATTGCTGGCATGCTTGAAAGGCCGACGTTGACTTCATGTGGGTTAGTCGCTATATGTTTGTATATGTCGATCTCTTGTATAGGAAAAGCAAAGAAAACCACTTTTTCAAGGCATCTTTTAAGTAAGAATTCTATCCGAAAAGTATCCAGCCATTTAGAATTAACAAAGAATAGGTCTGGTTAGTCATTCAGTAGGAACTGCAAATATCTCCTCGCAGCACGCCGTATACTGGGCGATCAATTAAGAATAGGGAAATAGGGTGACCAACGAATAAGTTTGTTCTCTCGAGTTTCGTTGGGCAGTGATCACTAAAGAGACCAAATTTCCGAGAAACAAGCGTGAACACTGCTGATCAATTTAGTATAAATTTACATTGAAAACTCGACCCGCCGCGGAAAATCTATTCAGGGATGGGTAAAAAAAGTTTTTTTTTCTTGATATACCAAGGAAGAAATGTTTAAATTTTCACCTCTCTGGTTCAATAGGTGCTACCTTCACGCATGATACAGACATGCATATATAGACAGCCAGACCCACCTAAAAAACGTATGTTGACAGTTGGCGACAGTTTTGGTTGACGGTTTCTAAAATCCATCATGGGTTCCTTAGTCCCTATTCCAAGTATTTCCAAATTACCCCCTGGGGACCTCAAACATATCCAAGTATCTTTCTACTTTTCAAAACAGAGTTCCACTTTGTCGTTGTCCTTAATCTCTTTGGGAAAAGTCAGAAATCGCCAGGAGTCAAATCTTGAAGGTATCGGGATTGACAGACCTGGGTGATGAGATATGAGGCCAAAAAAGATTTTTAAAAAAGTGCACAAGACATGCTTGGTCGCTGTGAATGCGATAGCTGCACAATGGCATCTCACAGCCGTCAGAGCTACCCAACGGGAGAGTTTCTATTTACCTATGTACAGTAAGGCTCCCTCCAATTGGATATCATTTCACATCAAAACTGCACAATCGTCTCTCAAGATATTCAAAATGGCTTGATACTTCCTGGATAAACCTTGTATAGGTCAATCTCGAGACGAAACTAACGAAAAAATTGGCAAACAATATTTATATTCTACACTTAAAATTGATATTTCATAGTATATAAGATAACACTCGTAGGACCAGATCATTAACTAGCTCCTGCAGATGGCCTCACTGGGAGCCTTTGGCCCCAGTAAGACATCATGGATTCGAACTATATATTCATTTAATCGTATCTTATTTTATAATCTTCATATAAAACAAAGCGAGTCGGACCAGATTTTCAGTGTGAGCCTTTGGCCCCAAGAAGACATCATGGATTCGAACTATGTATTTATTAAATATCTTGCTTCGAAATCTTAATTATCATGAAGTCTTTGATCTCATTCATTCAAATATCTGGGAGAATTTCACAGAAGATAAGTGAATTATAGTAAGATGGGTAGATATCAGATAGTTCGATAGAATCACCGTAGCCTACACATGTACAAGACCAAATAGTCCAGAAAAAGAGTATCAAAAATATCTATAAAAAAAAAAACGATCTTTTATCTGATATCATCTAAAAAAAAATACCAGTCCAAAATTTGGACATGGTTTGTCTCGAAATGACCATAGAGACCCCCCAAAAGTTTTCTTTTTTAAAGGAAAAAAGATCAAAATGATTTTAGACGGTGTCCAGTGGTGTGCTTGTAGATATATTCAAAATTTTTGCCCAAAAAATGTGACAAAGAGTGCCCATGCACACACCATACACATTCAGACATAGACAAACAATGAGAGAAGAGTCAGTAGCCCCCCCCCCTTCCCCGGTTGGTTGGTCGGATGGGCTATTTGTGGGGCTACGGTGATTCGATAGATATATAAATAGATAAAGAGATAGTTGACGGATAAAGCCTGTCGGTACAACGATTTTATTCCTCAATTGGTTGGATTGAATTACTTTTTTTTGTATATAAGGCGTATTTGGAGACCTGGGGTGGCCGAACGGTTAACAGCAGAAAAAAAACTTTAAAAAAAACAAACTGTCCCAGCCAGATTCTGAATTATTCTAATTCATAATCTGACTGGGACAGTTTTTTTTCTCATTTACTTTGCATTATTTCCCTTGGGAAATGTATGAATCCATCTCTCCTCCTCAGCTAGGAATAAAATAAAGCAGGGTTAAAGTGAGGGACGCCACTTCGGGTGTGTGTCGCCCTTCAGTCTTATTCACATATTGCAGACGGCCTGTGAGTGAGTAGTAATGTGATATGTTGTGTCTGAGCAGGCACGGCTGAAGCCGTAGCCAGCGTTAGGACACTACTTACTACTTAAGCGTATGACATTTAAAAGAATGTGCATGCTCAGTGCAGCCCTGAAAAATCTGTCTGGGACACCTGCAGGTGTTTGTAAATATATATATTTTTGGCTGAATTGCATTTTACAGAATAGTACACAACCCTGGGCGTATTTCCTGCTATTCTGAAAATATTATTTTACTTCCAGTCAGAAGTTGTCATCACGGTATATTCGTTAGTGCACTCTGGTAATAGAAACATTGCCAATCACTTGGTAAAACATGATTCGAATTTCCTTCGTCAGAGAATCAGACTCAGTTGCACCCGTGTCGTTCAACACACGAGACAGTCAAGAAGCTCCGCTGTGTAAAATATTTAGCTATTATGGTGTTATCTTTCAGCTTCTGTTAACCACTCAGGGGTCCTTGTTCACTGTCTTTTGCAAACTCATTTCGACCCGACCTCTCTTCCTTAAGTCTTTTGGCGATCTCTTGACGGCTTGTCTCTCGGGTTTTGTTGCAGGGAGGCCTCAAGACATGCCCCTACCAGCGCTGTCTGCAACTAGTGGTTGATACGAGGGGGACATTGTTTGACACAGAGTCCTTCCATTTGATGCCCATGATTTTGTGTAGGCCTCTAGCGTCGAAGGAGTTCAATTTCTTCCACTGAGTGGTCTCAAGTTGTCAGGTTTCACAGCTATAGAGCATCGTGGATGCTGTATTCGAATCATAGACCCTCAGTTTTGTTTTCAGTGGAGATTCCATGTTGTTCAATACTTTGCTCAGGGACCTGAATGCAATTAGGTCAAGGGTTGAGGTCACAGTTCTCATTCAGAGAATGGACGTGTTCAAAATATCCATTTACCACCAATAGCATATAACAGACTAAAAGACCACAACTGACAGAAAGAATATTGAAGAAAAACTCTACAATGCTAACGTAATTTATTGATCAACATAGATCTGTGCTGCACTGCGATTTCTTCCAGCTTTTGTGAGTTTTAGAGTGTAATAGCGTTGCAGTTACCGGCTTGGGAACTAGGATCGGCGAACTGATATGATTACCTTCGCGTTACGTTACCTGCTGTTTACGTTACCAGCTGTTTACGTCCACTTCGTTCAGGAAGGCATGAATCAACCTTTTCCAGCTATTGGTATGTAGCAGAGTAGTTGGAGTCCTCTTTCTTGCGAGTGAAACTGTAGCAGACTGGTTGCGACCCCACATTTCTCAAAGACTCAACAGCAATGAACAAAACGCTTGTAAAGGAATTCAGCATTTTAACTATTTCCAAAAGTTTCCTGGGTGGTGAAATGGAAGGGATGAAAATGATAATGAAAATAAAGATGTATATAGTCTGTTCTTGAGATAGAGTGCAACATACATCCGAGGGAAGCCTAAAGAATATTTCGGGTGAAAACAGTAAAGATGAAGACATTTGTTTGAAAAGTACATGAAATCATTTTTTATTTGTGTCCACACATCTCTATGAGATGCTTTTCGGTCAGTCAGTCAGGTCAACCGGGTCTGTTGGTCTGTTTCATTTAAACAACGGAAACAGGAAGAGCTGTGATGTCATCAAAAATTGTGGTGTCATAAAAATGTGTAACATCGATTTCAATCCATTTTTACAAGCTGCGAATGATATCATAAAAGAATATCTAAGGTCTGCATTAAAGCCCAAAATAGCCCCCCCCCCCAACGCCAAAAATGTCTATTCACGGTTTTTAGTGAAAATGATAATTGCAGAATATTCCCATATCGCAACATCTTACAAGTATGAGAATCAATTGTCTCAAAGAAGGACTTGTTCTTTTATTTTTTCCTTCTCTGCCCCCTTTTTTCGCTATTACTACCACGGATTGTGGACACATCGTTGAACTTATGGTTCTTGTTATGCTTACGATGACTTCAATTTGTTTACTGAACGACAGAACAAATGACGAATGAGACCTGAATAATCTTTGTTTTCTCTATGAAACCCACAAAAGAAGAAGAAATCAAGCGGAAAATCACCATAGGATGGTGAGACTTTGGCAAAGCAAGCTCAACTTTCAAAAACAAGACGATCCCAATAATCATAAAAAGAAGAGTATACAACCATTGCATCCTCTTATTGAGCTGAAACATGGAACCTAACCAAGAGACAAACCCACAAACGGAGAAGCATGCAGCACGTACACGAGAGAATCATGTTCAACCTCACATGAGGAGATCACAAGACAGCAAAGTATATCAGGAAGAAAACGGGAGTCCGAGACATCATAGAATTTATTTGAAAACTCAAATGGCAATGGGCTGGTCAAGATGCGAGAATGGCGGACAACCTATAGATATCACGATTCACAACATGGACCCCACGAGGTCACACGCAAAACCGAGGATGGTAGAAAATTAGATGGAGAGACGAACTAGACAAATTCAGAAAATCCTGGTTCTGTGACGCCCATGATAGAGAAATTTGACGCTTCCTGGGGAAGGTCTATGTCCAACGACGGACGTTAAAAGTATGATGATGATGATGATGATGATGATCCTTTGTTTCAAGAAACCAGTCATGAGATCATGACGAAGAGTGTAACTCGGGAAAGTCGTGAAATACAGAGTTGAGACAGTGGTTCTAAATAAAAATACGAAAAACAACATTCTAAAGGAAATTATTAATCACCACCACCTGTATATACTGCTTTTGAACTCTTAAATTAAGTAGTGGTGTTGGTAAAATCGAGTTACCTTAGTGAAAATACCACAGTAACAATTTGTCATAAACTTTCATCGTAAATCAACCCTCTTAAAAAACCCATTTTTCAAAAAAAAAAACCCCAAAAAACGAACATTTCCTTCGCTCATTGAGGGGAGTGTGTATGTGAAATGCCAAGTTAAACAGATTCATATTGATGCCAGGACAAATAAATGACCTAAACCCAGCATAAGTGTTTGAATTGTTGTGTTGTGGGTATCGGCGATTAATACAAGGAGTTATGGATTCTATTGTCGTTTTTATACATCGTAAAGAATAAAACTCATTACCTCAGTCAATAATTGAACAAGTGTAGCGTCAAAATTTGTGTTAAAAAATTTCATCAAATGATAAATATGGTCAGAATAAACTGTATTTATGACATCACCATTTTCCATTGAAAAATATCTAAAATCGAGTGGAAGACCCATTTATAAGTTCCAATGTTAAATACTGAAAAGGATATTTACTTTGGCAAAGGCAGGGAGATTCTGAGGGAAGAGAAAAAATTTGGGGGATAGGAAGTTGGATAATTTCGAAAAAAGAATAACAATATCTAGATTATGGAGAATCTAAATGTTATTGCCAAACCCGTCAGAATAGGGCCCCAAAATGGCCCAAAAGGTTTTTCTTTCCAAAAATTAAAATTAAAATTAATCCTAGAAGAGGTTTAATGGAGTACTGATGCCAATTTCAAAGTATATATACAAAAGGGCATGGCCAGGAGCACTGGAAAACAGAAACGAACAAATGCACAAAAGAAAAAAAATGGATACGGCCCTCCGCCATTTTTTTATGGCAGCAGTTGTCTAAGTAAAAGTGAAAGATCAACGAATTGCATTTCTTGCAGAATCAATGTAAATAGAGATATAATAACCGGATGTCGAAGGGTTAAACAACACTCCCATTTTTATTCCGACTGAGATTGATTTCTGTAATATTTGTATTGCATACATAATAAGTTTTCGAGGGCATACCCTAACGATATATTGTTTCCTTCATCATTTAATACAGGATTCAAATTTCTGTGACACGACTACACACCCTTTCTCTCATCCCTGCATCTTATTTTCCTATTAACATTCAACACATAACCTTTTCGAGAAACCTACGCACAATTCAAATTACCCTCAAAAAACTTAGTGTTCTTTTATTTTCCTGTCATTTGACCGTGAAGAAGTCCAGAGAATAAACGAAACGTCGAAATAAAATTCTGATAATTCCATTTGTTTCTCATACATTTTAAACAAAACAAATAAAAGAAATTTAAAAAGAAGTAAAATAATGGAATAATATTAAGAAATACCTTTCCGGTATAAATGTATTTTTTATTAGACTGAAAAAAGCCCTTGCGTATTTGTAACTTGAATTTTCGTAAAATTTGTATGACATGTCAGTAAAGAAAACCGCCCACTGGTCACTCGGTAATGTTTAAACAATATATAGGTATGATTAACCCAACGAACAGGGAACAGTTTACTCCTCTAAATATGGTGAGGATTGCTGTTGTTATTGTTGTAGCAGTAGAAATACAAAGTCAACTCCAGTATAATTACTTATTATTGGAGTTTTTTTAAGTGGCAATGATGTGTGCCTACGGGGTTAGACTAATTTTCCAGTACGATTCCGAATTAGGGTATTGTGCGGCTCCAGCTGTTGATAAAGTCAAAAGAATATTCGGAGTGAACATTTCTACTGTACTAACTGTTTAGCGTGACTTTTATACGTTTAGGTCTAGAAACACAAGCTAGTCTGGAGGCCCAAACTAGCTTGTGATGATGGAGACTAAACGGCGGCAGTGGCCAACGACCTGCGAACAACGTTTTGAGCGCTTTCTGGGGACAGTAACACAGTAACAGCGACCACATCACGTCATTTCTCTCACAGGTTATCGTCTTTTCAAGCATTTTGAGCTTCATACCTATTATGAGAAGTTCAATGATAGGGAAACGACGATTCGTGCTTTTACTGAATTAGTGACCACTAAACCTGACTAATTTTATAGACGTAGCCTATCACCATCCTTTGAATCGTTTGAAGAAAGTTATTAATTCAAATGGATCATCATCATCATCATCATCATCATCATCATCAGTCTTTTAACGTCCGTCGTTGGACATAGACCTTCCCCAGGATTCGCAACAATTCTCTATCATGGGTGTTGCGGAGCAAGTATATTCTGAATTTGTCTAGTACATCTCTCCATCTTGTGTTCTGTCGTCCTTGGTATCTCATGTGATCTCTTGGGATCCATGCTGTGAGTTGTAATGTTCATCGGTTGTATTTCATTCTTGCAACATGGCCTGCCAAATGCCATTTTAATTTTCTAATAGTTTCTATGATGTCTCGGACCCTCGTTTTCTTCCTTACGTACTTTGCTGTCTTGTTATCTCTCCATGTAAGGTTGAGCATGATTCTCTCATGTGCACGTTGCACGCTTCTCAGTTTGTAGGTTTGTCTCTTGGTCAGGTTCCATGTTTCAGTTCCGTAAGTGACTATCGGGAGAATGCATTGGTTGTATACTCTTCTTTTTAGGATAATTCGGATCGTCTGGTTTTTGAAAATTGAGCTTGCTCTGCCGAAGGCTTGCCATCCGAAAGTGATTCTTCGTTTGATTTCCTCTTCTTTTGAAGGTCTCGTGGAGATTCGTCGTCCTAGGTAGATGTAGTGATTTATTCTGATTAAGCAATCACCGTTTTGTTTGTTCACATAATTCTTCATCATACTACTCTAAAAACGACATCTCAAAAGTATCAACCTGATATCAGGACGTGGTGTAGATGAAAATTCTCCTGATTTGATTTTTGTACTTTCTTTATCGGGTAGATGATTATTTATTGCCGCCGGTATTTTTGTTATCAGATATCTTTTTTTTAGTAAAAACCCAATTTCCTTTCTCTGAAGAGTTTTCTCTCTTTTCCAAGAATCTCCCTGCATTTGGTGAAGTAAATATCTCTTTTTCGTTTATCTAACACCGGCCGGTGATACCGGACCTATGACATACGTGTCAGCAGTGTCACGCCACGAGTTCTTTTCGTGACACGTGATGGACTTGAAAAACGTTATCAAAACTAAGGTAACGTTTGAATATCAATTTTACTATCCAGTTTTAAAAGGTTATTTTTTTTAATTTCATGTCGTTTTTTTAATAAAATCTTAGTTTTATGAATAGGTCGCTTATCTAAAACCACTTTCCAAAAAATAAAATTCATGTATTCGTGTGAGAAACACTCCGATAACAAGAATATCCAAAAAATTGTCTGATTTGTAGACGACATCGTCCTTTTCGTAAAACCTACACGACCTTCAACTAATGTTGGATGAACTAAACGAAGAAAGCAAAAAAGTCGGCCTACACATGAACTTCAGTAATACGAAAATCATGTGCAACGATCACATTGAGAGTGAGGACATAACTGTCAAGATAGAAGATACAAAACTCGGTAAGGTAGACCACTACATCTATCTAGGACAACGAATCTCCATGAGACCTTCAAAAGAAGGAGAAATCAGGCAAAGAATCACTCTAGGATGGCAAACCTTCAGCAGAGCAAGCTCATCTTTCAAATAACAGATGATTCTAATAATTCTAAAAAGAACAGTATACAACAACAGCATTCTCCCGATAGTCGCTTATGGGACAGAAACATGGAACCTAACCAAGAGACAGACTCGCAAACTGAGAAGCATGCAGCGTGCACATGCGAGAATTATGCTCAACCTTACATGGAGAGACCACAAGACAGCACAGTATATCAGGGAGAAAATGGGAATCCGAAACCTTATAGAATCTGTTAAAAAAACTCGAATGGCAATGGGTGGTGATGTTGCAAGAATGGCAGACAACCGATGGACATCACGACTCACAACATGGATCCCTAGAGATCACATTCACAACCAGACCTTTTCAGCGATCACTACCCAACAAAAGCTGAGAGGATTAATATACTCAATGCCTACCTCTTCTTCCAATAATTGATCACCCTCAACAAGGCATGCTGCCAAAAGACGTTGCTTACATGATGGTTTCTATTTAATGTTTAAACATCTCTTTATTTACTCTCCCACCAGAGCAAAATGCAACATAAGGCCAGGGCTTTACGTGGGCAAATAGGAGCAACCCATCAAAAATAGCCCCAGTCACGAAAACGTCAGGATAATCCCCACCTGTCCCTTTTAGTGCAATGTGACAGTGCTGCCCCAGTGCAACAGATCCCCTGCAGCCAGGCCGAGTAAAAGTGGGAGAGTCCAAAGGCTTCTAATGTGCGTAGCAATGCGCAGCCTCAGTATAACCACATTGGTTAACACATTGCACCGGCACACTCGGTCACATAATCTCTGGCCCATTCGGCAGGCAAGTGTCAGTACCGGTGCCTCAGGCTCTGCAATGAAACAGATACTACACTTTAATCCATGCTGAAAAAGCCAGAAAAATGTGGGTGTGTTTGAATGTGTAAGGAGATCTGTTTCTTTTTTTTGTTGTTTTTCCTCTTCTTTTGTCTTCCTTTCTCTTCTTTGTTGTCTCTTTTTTTCTCTTTCGTTGTCTATTGATTTCTTTTTCCTATCTTCTGTTGTCTCTTTCTTTCCTTTCCTTTTTCGCTGTCTATTTTTCTGTTTCTTTGTTGTTTTTTCGTTTTTTTCCCTTTCGTTCTCTCTTTCTTTTCTCTCCTTTTTGTCATCTCTTCGTTTTTTTTCCCAAACCCACGTTGTCCCTTTCACATTTCTTTTGTTATTCGTTTCCCCCCTCTTCCTCTCTCTCTCTCTCTCATTTTTTGTTGCCCCTTTCTTTTTAATCGCAACGTAATTGGGCAATTCTATGAAGGGCAGACATTTCTTCTCAGGAGCAGATTCAAGGAGGTTAACAGTGAGGGATTAAGTGACCCCGAGAGAGAGAGAGAGAGAGAGAGAGAGAGAGAGAAAGAAAGAAAGAAAGAAAGAAAGAGATAGGCTGCATTTTCAACGCTGCTACCTTATTACGTGGCAGAGATAATAAGAGAGAGAAAGATAGAAAGAGGAATATTCTTTTCTTTTTTACGTCGTATTTATCCCTTTTTCAAAATCAGCTCTCGAAATAGAAAATACAAGGAAGAAAGTACACAATCGAGTGTTTATTATTAATGTATTCCCTTTATATAAATATGTATATATAATTAAATAATTGAGTCATCCACGGACAGTTGTTTTGTTGTATTACAACCTTTCAGTGTGGCTATAGAATATCCATTATCCCATCCAGTACCACGAGGTGGGATCGAAACCTTCGCTTCAGACTCAGAGGCTGGCATTTTACCTCTGCCCTACGCAGGACCATAGTGCTCTATTCCAGAGTTATGTATATTTTTCATTTCAATGAATTATGCTGCATTTTGGACGATATTTTCCGTCTAACTTCTCATACAATAATTTTCTATTTTTGTTTCTGGAGTTTCAACAGGGATCAACTTGGAAGATCAATTTGAAGCAAATAGTTTTGTTACAGAGACAAATGTTTCCAAACGGTTTCAAAAATTGTATAAACAACGTCACAGTTTCTGAGTAGCGTCTGTTTCTTCTCTTGTTTTTTTTCTTTCTAACGTTGTCTTTCTCTTTTCTTTCTTTCCTAATCAATTTTTTTTTCTTCATTTCTCGCATTTTCCTTTCAGGAAACGTTCAATGAAGTACATCAACTTTTTTGTCGAACTTAAGTCCGGGTTCACTGGGATGGGACCATTTGCACCAATCAGATTCTTGGGGGTTATCTGAATGTTATTCTTTCTCCAGGAATCGTTGAAGGACAGATCGTCCCGTTTAGACTTGTTGAATCAATCTTTGACACATCAAATATTACACGGTGGAGGTGCGGGTTGGAGGAACGGTTATTGACGCGGTATCGGTGAACAGAGTTCGACCTCCAACTGTGAATGTTTACATTTTCCCAGAAGAAAAGACTCATACCCATTTGCACCCGTGACGTACGAAATATGACGCAATAAATTTGACTGCAGTTCTTGAACAATACATGGAGACCCGTTTATTGGCGGTATTCTCTTTGAAGGTGTAATGGTTAAAAAGTCTGCCTCACACGCTGAAGGCCCCACGTTCGATTCCTGGTATAAGCGATATTTAGAAAAATTTTTTATCCGGACAAATTTCCCTATGCACTCAGCAGTTAATTGAGTACACTCTAAGCTATGTGATTAGGGTGGAGGTGTCCCTTTGGAAGACTTGCATCCTCCCAAAGGGGTAATCATTAAAAAAAACTTGTAACGATAAAGCCCCGGTCTCAACCAAACTTGAAACTTGCACAGATCATTAAGCTAGTGGTTGGGGTGGATTTTTAACCTCTCCCAATGATATTAGTGCAAAGTGATCTCAATCTGTGCAAGACAGGGTTTGAACTCAGTTCGCCGATTCCATTCATCTTGCTGTCAACCGTTAGGTCACCCACACTTCCCCTAAAAATTGAGGCCCTTGGGAACGTCATTTGCTTGACTGAAACTACTATATTATTGCATAATTGAGAGAGATATTGACAAAATGGCATGCCACTATTGTCAACTTGTAAAACAGTGGATAACTGAGCACTCTCCCATTACTACTTTGGCTTAACAGGTAGCTAAAAGTTGCTATCTCCATTGTCATTACTGAGAAAGTTTCACGAGACAAATAATGGACATAATAAATGAATTAAAAAATGAATGAGTAAGGAACACATTTGATAAAGTCTGAACACGGTGAATACGTCATGAATACATTAAATGAATTCCGAAGACGTTAAATTGATCACGAACATATTGAATGATTTACGAACACATTGGATGAATTTGGAACATTGAATGAGTAAGGAACACATAAAATTAATTCTGAACACATTGCATGCGTTATGAACACATTTAATGAATTCCGAACACATTAAATTGATTACGAAAACATTCAATAATTTACGAACGCATTTCATGAATTGGAAACAGTGAATGAGTTACGAACACATTGGACGAATTCCGAACACTTTCGATGCGTTATGAACACATTTGATGATTTCCAAACACGTAAAATTGATTACAAAAACATTGAATGAGTTACGAACACATTAGATGAATTCCGAACACGATGAAGCGTTATGAACATATTTAATGGATTCCGAACACGTTGAATTAATGACTGACACACTGGATGAGTTAGGGACAAATTAGATGAATCTGGAATACATTGAATGAGTTACGAATACATTGGATGAATTTGGAACATTGAATGAGTTAGGAACACATTAGATGAATCCTGAATGCATTGTAGGCATTATGAACACATTTAATGAATTCAGAGCACATTAAATTAATTGCAAATGCATTGAATGAGTTATGGGTTCATTGTGTGAACTTGGATCATTGAATGAGTTAAGAATACATTTGATGAATTGGGAACACATCGTATGCGTTATGAACACATTTAATGAATTCCAAGAACATTAAATTGATTACAAAAACATTGAATTATTCATGAATACATTTGATGAATTGGGAACACATTGAATGTGTTAGGAACACATTGGATGAATTCAGGACGCATTGAATGAGTTACGAACACATTGGGTGAGTTATGAACACATTAAACGAATTTGGAATTTTTCGGATTTCGGATTTAGAGATGGTAGTGCAGGTACACTATCGATAATGACATATGTTTCCTTCTTCGCTTCGAAGTAAAAAAAAAATCACTAAAACATGAACAAAATGTCCATGAGCTGCAGAGGCGCGTCTGACGAGTTGGAGCAGAGAGACACAACTGCGTGATGTGGTTTGAGCCAAGACCACCTTGAAATGATAACTTGTAACGCTCTGAAAAAACAAACAGTTAATGTGCTACGGATGTAAACGAGATAAATTTAATTGAACGTTGATCGCGTCATGTCATATTTGATAATGAAGCGGGCTGCACATGTCTCGCATTCGTGAATTCCATTGTTTTTAGAAGTGTCCAACATCTCTATAAGTAACATTGTCTCTCTGACGCCATTTATTCTTTTTTATTAAACCAATTCTCGATATAGATATAGAATTACGAATTCAGTATTCAAAAGCATGGGATTATTGATTATAATTGATTCAGAGACGTCATCGCCTCTCTACACGAGGTTCTATCTGTCCGTTGGTAGGTTTGATTTCAGTATTGTTTCTCAGCTGTTTTGGGTAAGATTTACTTGGAACTCGGTAGGAAGGTGTCCCTCGATAAGATGATTCGTACCTGGACAAATCCTTCACTCAGAGTCACGCTATCTAGCAATAATGACGTTAAAACTTTACGTTTCAAAATCGATTTTCTCTGCTGTTTTGAGACAGACTTACATGAAAGAAAGGTGCTTCGTGATAAGATTTCTTGCGTGAAATTACCTTCTATTCAGAGTCATGTGATATTTTTTTTCAGTGGCCCAGCCTCTTTTTCGCGGTTTCCCCCTTTCAGTGGTCCTCCCTTATCCGCAGTTTACCTTTCAGTGAACCCTGCCTTTCTGCAATTTTCCTTTCAATGGACACTTCATTTGAATTCCGTTCCTGTTTGAACTATTTCAGTTTGATTGCCCCCCTGGGCCCACGCAACAATTCTCATTTACCAGTAACTTAATTTCCTTATGTTTTGATCATTTTGTCAAATTTCTGCCCAAGTTGGAATTGACTTTGTTTCCCCACCGTAACAACAAGAAGAACAAAAACAAGAGCAGGGAACAATCCTCGCCCAAGTCAGGGGAGGAAACACTTTGCTATTTGTCTATGACGTCACGTTGAAAAAAAAAACGATTTACAAAATAACCAAACCCCTAATATTTTTTAAAACCACGACCAAGTGATAGGTAGACACAAACTCAGAAGTCTTACATGTCTATCGATATATATATATATATATATATATATATATATATATATAATACTAAAGTTGCTATAATCAGTTGGAATACGAGAAGGAATAGTGCTTGATCCTGCAGTTGCGAGGCTTATTCAGCTTATTTCCCCTTGTGTATAATTTTTTTTTTTTACATCAATTTAGTTAATTAATAATTGGACTACCGTAGCATCAAAAAGGTTACAGTGGGTGATAAAATAGAGTAAAGATCATCTAGATTCTGTTATTCCCACTGGAAAACCTCCAAAATAGAGTAAAAAGATGTCTCGAAACATCTAGATTTTGGAGAACCAAGACGTTATAAACCCGTCAGAATAATTTCCCAAAAGGCCTAAAAAGCTTTTTTTTTTTTTCTTCAAAAAACCTTAGGGGCGCATTTTAAGAAAGTGTCTAGTGAAATACTGATGCCAATTTTCTAGTCTTTAGATAAAATGGTATGGCCAGGAGCGCTGGAACACAAAACACACGTGCACGTATAAAACGGGATAGAACCATTCAACACCTTTGGTGGCTGCTGTGGTTCAACATAATGGTACCAGATCCGTGGTGGGGGACACACAAACATACACACACACACACAAACACATAAAAAAGATAGAGTCTTTCGCCATCTTTGATGACCACAGTTGTTTAACCCTTTTTGTACCGTTAGCCAGAAGCACAGATTAACACATTTCTTGTTTAAGTGTTTATCTAATTCAGGCTTTTGAACATCGTAATAACATGTGCTGAAAACTAGGAGTGACAAAAAATCAACGCAGAAACATAATCAGATTTTCCGTAGTTTACGTAAAATTAGCAAACAAGTCTTATAACATGGATTTAGATTTTAATGTTTACTTATTGTATATGTTTACCACAGAAATCACATTTTTATGCGTAGAAAAATATGGATATCTGAGTGAATTAGGTCGTTCACCTTTCGTGTTTCATTCAACATTCATTCGTCTCTCTTAACGATATGGATTTAGCCCTGGTTCGTTTTTTTGGCTCCCAAATCCTCAAAATCAGATTTAGAGTGCGGAAATTTTGATATGTTTTAACTCACTCACAACTTCCAAAAAGAAGTATTGTCAATACCAGATGATGATCAAGGTGTACATCATAAACCCTCCTCATTTCAAACCAAATTTCAATCTCATCTACATTCCCTTCCCGCTCTTGCTAAAATAACCGAATAATACAGAAATATCCCTATTTTTTCTTCGACCCCAAATACGTAAACAGCGAAATTTTCTGTGAACCGCTGAAATTTTTTATTCAGAAAAAAGACGGCTGGCACCTGTCAAAATGCATCGAAACATGCCTGGAAAATAACAAAACAAAATTGAGATGTAAAACCTGCTTTCTCTTGAGTTATTCTCTTCATCTTCCGATTGTCACTTTCAACATTCTGTTGCATTACTATACATCCACAATACAAGCATGATTAGATAAAGGAAATTAAACATTATTTTACATTCAACATACGGTTTATTTAAAACTCTATGTCTAAGCTAAAACATATTAAAATTTTAGCTCTCTAGGTTTGTTTCAAGGGGTTGAGAGTAAATAAAAAAACAAAAGAGAAAAAAACTGAACTGAAGCTAAATTCATTCAATGAAAGTTGACAGTTCGCAGTTATCCTTACTTCCGCAAAATTTTTAGCGGTGTATCAGTTTAGAGTTTTCGTTAGTCGTGCTAAACACTGCCCTTCTAGTTCCATTCACATCCAAATAATTTCATTCACCCTTGGATGAATCATTTACAAGTTCAAGAAGTACTGGTTGAAGACATTGAAGCATGAAGATGACGTTATTCAACTTACTTAGAAACTTTATTTCATTAAAAAGGTGAATGTACAGCAATGACTTCACCTTGCCACATCAAAACACATAACAATCGAAAACACAGTATTAAAGGCACTCCTGTAAAACATCAACTGGACTTTTGTTTTCTGTTGAACACTGGTCACCCGCACGCATGTTGTTCTAATCCTAAACGTGAAATAGACAAGAAAATATATACACACTCTCAAAGGGATCCACACCCACACACTTATAATCCATGCGTGTATATGTATATATATATGTCAACTAAATACTTCCCTTCCTACTTCCTACGAAACCACTATAGAGCACAACAATATCCCCACTCCTTTCCTCGACCTCAAACATGTAAATAGCAAAATTTACTGTGAACCGCTGAATTTTTTTTCTGAGAAAGATTGCTGGAGCCCGTTGGAACGCATCGAAACGTGCCCACGGAATAATGAAAAAATTGAGATCTGACGTCTGCTTTTCTCTTGAGTTATTTTCTTCACCTGAAGATAAAGAAAAACATTTTTCAAATTATTTTTTGTTTCATTTCACTCACTTATTTCCCAATATCTGCTAATTTAATTCCTATAATTTAAAAAAAAATTGTTTTTATGTTTTATACATGCTTTAATGATATGGTACTATGTGTAAATTTATTTTTTTGTTAGGGTCATCAGTTATTTATCATGTACCCATTTCGGGGATTTAAAAGCAAACCAGTTATATTAACATATCTCTCTAGCAGTGTTGGTCAAATACACTTCCCTTTCAGATATGATTTTGATACATAGCTTATGTCATACTGCATGTAGTTTGTTATCTTATACAGGGAATTATCATACTGTATTGTATAGGGATGTTATTCTATACTACATATTTGATTCTTTTGAAACAGGGCTCACTTAGGTAAAAAAAACGTATTGGCGAAGAGGGACCAATAAGTATAAAAACAAACGTGATTCGTTTTTCGTGTCACTTCTGCTGAGTGTTCACCCATGTGAATATTAGATACTTTGTGCCGGTTTTAATCTTGTGCTGCTTGTAAACCAAATTATGATATCATTCACGTCATACACCATTTCACTTCCATCATTTTCAGCATATACTTCCCCTGACAAAAAATATGTCATAAGCAAACTTACAGATATTCAACCAAATGTTTTTACTCACAGATATGACACAAAACAATTTTTGTTTGATAGCCGAAGATTCTGGCTTAATGAAATCTAACTCGAACAAATCAAATTAAAATATTCAAGTTAGTGGCATGTCTTTTTCAAGATCAAGAAGAGAAAAAATAGGTATGTATTTCCAGAGCAAATACCGGTACAAATGCACAAATGTCAGCACAAATATACAAATACCAGTTTAAATATACAAGTTAGAATATTTTCAGTCCTTAACGAACTGTTGGACCTAGCTAGTTCAGAGGAACATGGCACCAAGAAAAGTGCTCTCAATTGGATAAATGGGAAAAAAATAATGAAACCCATTCGAGGAGAAAAGTTGTTGGTTGTTCCCAGTCCGCTGTGTCTAAAAATTGGGGCAAGTATAAATAATAATGGGAGGGTTATAAGAAGGAAACATTCAGGTAAACCCCAGAAGATGTCAAAGCGTAAGGACAAGAAACTCGAAGCAATTTGCCTTGAGAATAGAAAATGCTCAACCGAACAAATGAAAAGAACAAATGGCCAGAAACAGGAGTTGAAGTCTGTGACAGAATTGTAAGAAAATCGTTTTCTACTCACAGAAAGTAAAACGAAAACCAGTACAAAGACCTAAACCGAAGGAAACACGATTGCAGTGGGCTAAAATGAAGCAATCATGGAGTGTGGATGCTTGAATGAAAGTGATATTCTGTGATGAATAAAGAATCTGCGTTGGCCCAGGCAATGATACTACAAACTGTCTGGTGCCATTTCGGGGAAATATGAAGTCTCGACATCAAAAACAATAACTGAACAACCGTTGCACCAAAATCTGAAGTCATATAAAAGAAGTTATTTCAAAGAATATATATGGACAGAATAAATTCTATTCATAATATCACTAGCGTTTTTGAATGGGAAACATCAGAAATAGTTTAATAGAACCTAAAAAAATCTAGAAGCATCTAAATTCTGGGGAATCTGGGTGTTTTTTTTACTGCACCCGTCAAAAGGCCCTAAAAAGTCATCATAGATTTTCTCCCTCAAAATGAAAAAAAAAAACCCTACTTTTTCTGAAAGTGTCAAGTAGAGCACTGATATCAATTTCCAAGCCTGTAGACAAAACGGTATGACCAGAAGTGCAGGAAAACATATACACAACCCCCCCCCCCCAAAAAAAAACAAACTCATCATCATCACCCTTTTAGCGTCCGTTGCTAGATATAGATCTTCACCAAGATTAGCCAGACCTATCAATCATGGGCGTCACGGGGCCAGTACTCTCTGAACCTATCTACTTCGGCACACCATATTATATTTTATTGACCCCAGCGTTAGATGTGATCTTTAGAGATTCATATTGTGTGTTGTGATGTCCAGCAGTTTTTTTTTGCCATTCTCGCAACATGACCAGCCCATTGCCATTTAAGTTTTCTTAAGGATTCTATGATATCTCGGACTCCTATCTTTCCTCTAATATACTGTGCTGTTTTGTGATCTCTCTGTGAGATATTGAGTATGATTCTCTCTTGTGCGCGTTGCATGGTTCTCAGTTAAACGGCCAATCTAAACACACTCAAATAGATAGAATCCTTTGCCATCTCTGATTGTTATGGATGTTCAATAACGAACACATTTACCCACTCATTCATGATATGGGCTTGCACAAAGACAGATGGTAATGATTACTTTAACAATGAATGCACGGGTATACATCGAAATTTTGTGCACTTTTCTACTTCCATCGATAGAAAATAGATTTGGTGATGACGACGTCATTTTCCCAGACGATAATGTCTCTTCTTACTAAACAAAAAAAAGACATTGAATTTTTTCTCCAGGAAAGGCATATTAACTTGAATAGTTTGGATCTGAATCTGATTGGAAATTCATAGCGAGAATTTTTGAAAAATTGTCTACAAGAAGACTCGATCTTACAAAGGCAATCTGATAAACGCAATTTTGAGAGAATTGAAATCAGCTTCCAGAGAAAATGATTTTTCAATAGTGAAGTCTAAGCCTCAAAGAATTCAGGCCATTTTGAAAGCCATCTCAAAACCTTCCCAAAAAGAGTAGCAGAGTATTAATCGTGAAGGTTAATGGTTGGTTATCCCATGTGTTTCCTTTCACTTCATCTGGAAAAATATTCCATGAATATAAATGATTGAACTACCACAACCATCAAAGATGGTGAAGTGTTGAACGACCGTAGCCATCAAAGGGGTAATTTTAAAAAATCATATTTGCATGTGTTTCTGTGTTTGTTTATGTATTTGGATATTCAATCGCTCCTGTCTACGTCAAAGATGGCGAAGGGCACTATCATTTTCATATGTGCTTGTTTGTTTGTTTGTTCCTGAGCTCCTGGCCATACCCTTTTGTCTACAGACATGAAAATTAGCATCAGTACTCCACTAGATCCCCTCTAAAATATTTAGTCTTTGGACTTTTTGACTATTTTTTTTACATTGTTTTAACAGCTTTGGTAATAACATCTAGATTTCCCAGAATTTAGACGTTTCTTGATGTTTTTTTTTACATTATTCTAGAAAACACCAGTAATTGAATTATTCTGATTCGGTGGATTTTTGTATATATGACTTCAGATTTTGTCGCTACGGTTGCTCAATTATTGACTGTGGTGGCGAGTCTAATCTAATTTGTTTGTGGTATATTTCATGAAGCCTGAGTGTTCCGCTATTAAACAAAAATTGTTTTGTGTAACATCTGTGTTTTATTTATATACAGTGAGGCAATGTGAAACTGTGACCGACAGAAAATAAGACGGTGCGATAAACAAGACAAGTTCAGAAAGTACTGGCTACGCAACACCCATGATAGAGAGGTCCGGTGAATATTGGGGAATGTTTATGTACAACCATGGATGCTAAACGGCTGATGGGTCGAATGAACATCCTCTATGCATACTAATTCCATAATTCATAACCAAGGGTAGTATATATATATATATATATATTTATATATAGTTTAGAAACCTTCACTGCTTTAAACACTAGACATTAGAAAACTTTTTTCAGTAGATTTTTTGTGTCACTCCTGTCAACTATTTCCCAAGATCTGTCAATGCAATTTATGTAATCTTCCAAAGGGTTTTTTTCTTCGTTTCCCCAATACTTTGTTGTCATTGTAAAATGTGTAAATTGTCTCTTGTTGGGATCCTTAGTTGTTTACCATGTAACCGTTTCGGGGATTTTGAAAATAAAGCAGTTGTATAAACATGGAACCCCAGCAGTGTTGATTAAATAGCACTTTCGTCTCTTATTATATTCTTTCTGCCATTCGTATAGTTTTTCGTCTTATATAAGGTTTTATGTGTATTATATACTGACACTACTCATCTTTATTTTGAGATAAGATTCACTTACGTAGGTTACACTGAAATGTGTATCATATTATCTGAAACTCTATTTGAAATGACAATCCGTTATTTCACTGAGAATATAATTCGGTGTGGACAGCGTAAATAGTACAAACATTTGAAGAAACGAGCTGCTACAGGAATCGAACCTGCTACGAGATAGTAAGTAGCTTCGACTTGGCGTCGCCCTTGCTATTGGGCTAAACTGCCTGCTGAAAAGCCGAAAGTCCAAATAACTACTATATGTCTACATCTTATCTTGTTCATTCACTGTCCATATGGACACTATTGTTTCTCAACGCTGACAATAATATTAAGGAATGAATATTTAAAATATCTTTAAAGGTTTATTCTATTTACGCCGTCTAAGCCAGATCACACATCCCCCGTGTAATAACAGGAAATTATTTCTAATTGAGTTTTAAATAATATACCGCATTTGTTATTATCCATTTCTTGATAACGTAAATTGAATAAACTAATAAGCAGATGCAACTCACTCCATGTGTGAAATATTTACTCTAAACTTACGGAGTAACATCTCAAGTGCTTTTAGACTGAAAAACTTTCAATATTTTTTTTCAGCTATATCTTCAGTTACTGGCTATGTAGATTTGTAGAATATATATATATATATACACACACTTCGTGGTACTGGATGGGATAATGGATAGTCTATTGCTACACTGAAGAGTTGTAATACAACAAAAGAACTGTCTGAGGATGACACAATAATATATATTATTGTGTCGTCCACAGACAGCTGTTTCGATGTATTACATCTCTTCAGTGTGGCTATAGACTTTATCCCATCCAGTACCGCGAGGCAGAATTGAAACCATACCATCGCACCCGGAGGGCAATATCCTACCTCTGGACTACGGAATTGGGTGGTCACTAAAGCTGAATTTAAGCGATATATTTATTTATGCAGAAACTCCTCATCCACCAGAGTGCTCTATTCCTATGGAAGAGCATTGCATAAGCTTACAATGGATGAGTTACCTCACTTAAAGAGTGCTCAACCCTGAATAGAGGAGCATTATATATATATATATATATATATATATATATATATATATATATATATATATATATATATATATATATATATATATATGGGGGGTGTACGCAACTATAAAGATGGCTCCTAGATATATTCCGGGCTAAATCTACTTTTGCATCGAGAAAGACATACGAATGAAACGAAAGAAAGAAAGAAAGAAAGAAAGGAAGTAACGATAAAAAGGTTTTTAAAAAGAGAGGAAGTAAGGAAAAAAAAGGAAAAACGACGGAAAATAGAGATTGGGGAAAAAAAGAGGAGAAAGATTGAATGAGCAAAAAAGAAATAAAAGGGAGAAGAAAAGAAAGAATAGAGAATAAACAACAATCGTTGCTTATTCAAGAATTTACGTGCACTCAGTGACACGCATGGCCAAGGCATTCGTAGGAGAAATCTGTTTTTACAGATGCATACAAACAATAAGCAAAATTATATAAATGTAAGAAGTGCCCTTAAACTGGCTATGTTTTCAACCGTCCCCAGACTTCGTGGCGACAAGGATCTGAAGATGGGTGAAATATGGATTCCTACTTTTTCCATCGACTTAAGTACGAAGAGATATGATCAGCAACCCTCCAAATATCCATGTAAATCACTCATCTTATAAAGGAAATAAGTAGTTCTTTAACGCTGTCAATGGCTTCAGTTGTTTCAAGACTTAGAGGCTACAAACATCCGAAGATGGGAGAAATATGGATTCCTACTTTTCCATCGACTTAAGTACGAAGGGATATGACCAGCAACCCCCCAAATATCCATGTAAATCACTCATCTTATAAAGGAAATAAGTAGTTCTCTTACGCTGTCAATGGCTTCAGTTGTTTCAAGACTTAGAGGCTACAAACATCCGAAGATGGGTGAAAGATGGATTCATGCATTTTTTTCTAGGACTTCAATGCGAGGTGAAGTGAGTGTTGACCCTTAAGATATCCTTGTAAACCATTCTTTTTTTTAAAAAGGAAGTAGTTCCCTTACGCTAGCTATGATTTCTACCACTCCTTTTTTTCGCCCCACAAATGGTCCCAAAAAAGCATCCAAGTGGACTACATATCTATCCCTCTTTGTTCGTCTGAGTACGTGTGTGTGTCTGTGTGTGCTTGTCGGGGCGTTCCCAGTCATATTTCTGGGGCTACAACTTTGTGAATTGTGCATAGGTCCATCATCGAGAACCACTAAATAACCCCCCCCTTATTTTTATAAAAATTGCTTTATTTGTTTTTACGGTCTTTTTGGACCAACAAAACCGAATTCTTACGAGGGTATTCTTTTGGATTACAGATCTATATCTTTAATGATGATTTTTTTAGATAACTAATTCTGGTACACATGCGGGCTCCGTTGATCCATTAATGTGCGGTACAGATATCTCATTACTATTCACTCGGCTATGTGATATGTAAATCAAACTTGAAGGGGACAAGAACCTAAAATGGCGTCACTCACTCCATCCTGTGCTATTTTTCCCATAGCTAGGATGGGGATAGATTCATATCTTACCCAATGTATTTAGTACGAACTGAACACACACTGTCCCAGCTGGGGTTTGAACTCGAATCGCCAAATACATTCTCCGAGTCGTTATCCACTTGGCCACCCTGTCATTCCGTCTGAGACCCTTGTCGGCCCAAATTTACCGTGGGTAAACAGCTTTTAGTCGCTTTTTCTTGATCAAGCTGAAGGTCTCCTAAGGAGAGAAGTGTTCAATACGCTTGGAAAACAGTCTGGCCGCAGGGGACCCCTACCCAGTTAGTTGCGGTCAGTCTATAGGTTTTATCACGATTACTCAATTCAGTCGAATCAACTCTTTTTTTTTTTTGGACATATAAGCTTCTCAGCTTTCTCTACCGCTGGTCTGGTCAGTAGGGAAAAAATACATCTTTTATCGCGTTTATATATCTATTCTATTTGGGGGGGGGGGTATATTCAACCAAATCCTTATCAGGCACGGCCTGAGCGGAAATAAACACCCCAATAGATTTTTCGTCGTAAGATTTTCAAAGACAACAGTGTGAATGTATCCCCCAATGTAGCCATTTTTTTTATTTCGATAGTTTGTTCACCCTGGAACAGGACAGGTAAAACAATAAGATCGAAATCATCATAGTCTATTACACTTTATTCGTCATACTCTTTTTAGGCAGGAGTCTATCTTCTTTACATAAGTATTCCAATCGAGACAAGTTATTTTTGGGCGAGTAAACTTTCCCTCTAACACGGACGGTGGTTGAGTTACTTGAAAAAAAAAATACATGCTGATAACGGTACCTAACATTCCCCGACAGTTATCCATCTATGTACTAACCTGCCTCGACATTGGTTAAATTCGATGATTAGACTAGAACTGGATTATCCCAAGTAATTTGGTCCCACCTCCAGTAACAGAAGAAAGTGATATATAAAAAAAAATTAATAAAAAAATTAACATGAAATAACAAAGAATATTGAAATGAATTTGAATACCGAAACAGTTTCCTGGTTGTCTCGATCTGATAGGTTCCCTCTGGTGCCGGGATGGGCAGCTAGAGTTCGACCTGTCTTGTGTTCAATCGAACAGGATGCTTTCCTAGCCAATCAGAGAGCAGGGATTTCTTGGCGGGGGGAGAGTGCGCACATACATACACACACGCACGTGCGCGCACACACGAGTGTGTATAAGCATTATTCCTTTAAATCAGTAGTACCCAAACTTTTTCGAGCTACCGTCTCTTGGCTCCCTGGTCACCTCACTGGCCCTCTCCACTCCACAGACAACGAACACACGCATACAATTTGAACGATTACACCTTTATACGGGATTGAATAGTTTTTTTTGTTTTTTTTTGTATACGTAGGAGTCAATTTTGTGAACACTATACAATCATGCCCTACCTAGAGCCATGGCCTTTAAAGACGTGAAAATGTGATGATCGCCAGTCCCTACGGCGTCTTCTGTTGTCTGATCTAATTGCATGTGGCGCGTGTCCTATCCAGACCGCATCACCAATCCTCCGGCTTTGATGCAATCCTGCTCCCCCCTGCCACCCCCTGCCATCCCCTCTTTCCTCGCCGACCCTTTGGATCTTTCCACTGCTCCTCTCAGAACGAGGGGGTGTCAGTAAGCGCCCACTTTGAGAATCACTGCTCTTAATAATTACCTGACGTAGGCACACTCACAGATGCCGAACAGGGTGGTTTTGCACGCTAGTGCAACTCAACCCCTGGGTGGGAGTGTGTGCGGACACGACCAGATGGATTGGGGCGAGCCCGGCCCTCTATCTCATAAAATGAAAGCTATGAGAAATATAATTTGCGCAATTAAGATCATTTGCTTATCTGTGGTGTTTTATTTGATGTGGACACATCCAAAGTTGTGTCTACGTCTTGTGACTTTTGAAAAAGAAGGTAATGTATTTTTAGTTTCGGGGGATCAGTTGCCCCGAGACAACGCTACCATTGCTGTAAAAGTGTCCCTCAGGCTTTCGCAGGATCCTTTACGACGCTGGTTGTGAGGACAGAACAATTTTTGTTACTGACCACACGTACGTAATAAATTTGTCGTCGTGGGGAGGCTAACACACACACACACATATATGTATACACACACACACACGTAGATATGTGAAGAAATTGACGTATGGTCCAACAGAATAATTATAATTTGCGTTATATTATATTGAAACTCTTCTTTGAAATGATCTCCCATCATTACACGGTTAATGTATCACTTGGCCAAGACAACGTAAATAGAATAATAGATTGAAGAAATTGGATCAGCTGCAGGAATCGAACCTGCGACCGATAAGGTGGGCACTTCAACATGGCGTTGCTCTTACCATTGAGCTAAACAACTGCCGACGATGCAGAGGCCCAAATAATTGACTTCTGGTTTTACTTCTTGGTAGCTGTATTGGTATCTCGTATCGAGAGGTATTAAATTAATCTACTCTCAAACAGCGCTAACTAAAAGAATGGGAAAAAGTCCAAGTGATTAGTGACCAAATAATGAATAGTGTGGGGTCTGCGTTCACCATCACCCAAATAGTCATAAACTGATTCCTATTAATCTATCAATCTATTGCTATGTATGTATGTATGTATGTATGTATGTATGTATGTATGTATGTATGTGTACAGTCCGCACAAATGGAGGTGGAGGACTGAAAATTTGAGCATTTACTCCTTATTATGTCTAGAAAAAAGTTTCATTTTGTTGACCCTCCGATCGTTTGGGGGTGGGGAGCGATTCAATTTAGAATGTAAGTTCATGCTTAATGAATCCATTTATTCGTACCTGCTTGTTTCTGGAAAATTCGAACTCTTGGCAGTGATCACTGACCAATGAAAAGGCGAGGCAAAAAACTTATTCATTGATCACCCTTTACTCATTAGTCCAATTGATCACCCCAACAACGTTGAACATGTGACAGTTTCCATTGAGTGATTAACCAGACCTATTTATGCATCTATCTGTCTAGCTAGCTAGTTAGCTATCAAGTGATAAAAGTCTGATCGATTATCCCCAGTAGTAGCAGTAATAGGACATTGTTGCCAGACGTGTCCAATTGAGTTACCCCTAAAAGAAACAGTTTCGATATCCCAGTCGTAAATTAGTTTTCAGCCTGTAAATCTAACAGATCTGACCTGTCCGTCAATGGGAACCGACGTTTTTTTTTCCTTCTCGACAGTAAGATGGGTGGGTGGGGGGACAATCGAAAAATTTGAAAAAGGGATGATCAATCAATAGGTTTCTTCTCTTGCCTTTCTTGGAAGAGGGTGGGCAGTAATCACTGATAGAAAAAAAACAAAAAAAACAAGCGTGAATGATACCAGCAAAAAAATAAGGGACCATTTAAACAAATTGAACCACTTGACATTGTAAACTTATTTGGGGGGTGGGGTAAATAAAAAAAACGAAACTAAACTATTTTTCGAGATGAGTTGTAAATATTTAATTTTTTTCATCCTTCTAGCTCCATTAATGCAGCCTATACGCATGATATATACATGCACCTATTGCCAGCCAGCCAGGACTGCTTGAAAACTGAAGGAACCTATTATTTCTATTATTATTCGGACTATCCTCACCTTGGTTGTTTTTCATACGTTTCGGCCGTTGTACTCTACGGCCTTCATCAGGTATCATCTGGTAGGTGTGGGAAGAACCGAACCCGGTATATAGACTGCACTCCACTCTTAGCATTAGTAGTATTTTGGAATTATTATTGTCTCACACTGGGATTGAACCTTTAACCATTAGATTACTTGCAGTAATTCCGTCTGATTCTCTAAGCACTACGCTATGTATCCATGAAGGAACCTATGTTGACAATTTTGGTGACAGTTTTAGTTGACGGTCTCTAATACACCCACACAGACAGAGCAAAAGAGGTGTAATTCCGGAGGCGTATTTTACACTGGCGTTCATAATTAGCACTTTACTTTGTTGGTTGACGCTCGTTCTGAAGAGGTCTGTGGCTCTGCGTAGATTCGTACAACAAACTGTGATCAGTATTTGGATAATCAGATCTGACAAGATTATATTATTCAAAGAGTTTTTCAGACGATTGAAATCTACAGACTTGATAGTTGGCACCAGTAATCCACTGGATCCCTTCTAAAAATATTTCTTGATTTTTGTAAAAGAAAAACCCAACCTTTTTTCTTTTGCCTTTCATGTCATTATTTTGACGGGTTTATTAATAACATCTAGATTCTCCAGGGTCTTGATGATTCTAAATGTTTTTTTTTAAATTCTATTCTAGATGTTTTCCATTGGAAAGCACCCGTGCTGTCATAAATACAATTCTTTCTGACCATATTTATTTGTCGATGGATTTTTTTTTAACATGACTTCAAATTTTGACGATACTGTTGTTCAATTATTTACTGTGATGACGATTCTTCTACAGTTTTAAAAAAAGGTGATTAACATTCGAAGAGTTCGTCGGATGATTGCACTCCCTCTTGTTTGTGGCGTCTCGGTCGATTCGTTCTACTGCCTTCTTCTTATCTGAATCAAATGGTAGTAAACAAAATATTCCTGGCAGTTTCACCAGTATAAACACTATCAAAGTGTCAACTGAACGTCTGAGTCAGACACGTGCAGAGTTCAACCCGATGTGGCTTCCGCTACTCAACAAGGGCAAAGAAATATTCTGTTTACCGCCATTGGACAATTCTACTTTTTGTTTCTATAGATGAAGATGTATCGGCTGAAACGCTGTGTTGAGAACACAGACAACAAGAAGGAGTTGCATCGCACGAATAACTCTTTGAATGTTAATGACCTTTCTCAAAATTACGGACTAGATGATATTGATAGTAGACAATGTGGAGTTATATACATATGCATATATATATATATATATATATATATATATATATATATATATATATATATATATATATATATATATATATATCCGGAACTTGTCACGCAAACAGTTTTTTCTCAAGAACATCTGCTAAGCTGAAAAAAAATCCCCTGTGAATATTTTCCCAACGAGTACAATCTCGGCATTTTTACGAATGAACAACCCTATGTTTGTCTTTTCAGTTTTCATTTAAACAAGTCATGTTTTAGTGTCTTGATAATGAGCAATTTTAACATTTTTTTTTCTCAAAAAATATTCCCAACTCGGCGAAATAAATAACTCCCTTCTTGCAAACACTTCGATGTGAAGAGCGACCGAAAGTCCTTGCCTAGGAGGACAAAAAAAGTAAACAAACAAAAACAAATTGTTCTTGAAATCAACTATTTACAAACATATTGGCGGCTTATGCACAAAATTTCATGCAAGCAACTTTTTACGAAGATATTTAATTTAAAAAAAAAAGAAAATAATTGACGTTTAACTTTTGTTCTCTAATGATGAGGTCAAAAACCAGTAACTTTTAAAACTCTGTTTCATTTGATATTTTCGTCTTATTCTGATATGGCCGTAAACAGCAAAACATGTACATAAATTGTTGATTTTACAAACAATTCTTGATTCTTTACACTGATATCATAGCAAACTGCACGTGAATATTTTTTCAAGTGGGATGGTTTCTGTACAAGAACGATCCTACACTCATAGCCTCCAAGGTCGTTTTTTTTTTTCTCAAGTGGAACGGCGGGACGTCATCACTGGCAATCTTTTTAGCTGCATTAGTAGCTAGAAAAGAGTTTACTATAAGTCTGCCTTACAAGGATCCATTCACGGCTCGTTTTTCTGTCCGAGTTATCTCTCCTTGTTAGTTTTGTTTGCCTTACAAGACTAACCGCTTCGCCTGCCCTGTTATTTATTGATGGGTTGATAGATTCATAGCTTTCCCTGTGGTATTAATGCGAAGTGAACGTCAGGAGCCTCGGTCTGCACCACTGACCCCCAACGAGGGTAGTCAATTTGGATGTTTTTTTTTGTTTTTTTTTCAAAGAATATTCTTATTCGTGAGTCCAGTGATGACAACATTTAATTTAAAAAAAAAACTGTTTAAAGTCCAGTGTTGTCAATTGGGAAGTTTTTTTAATTTCTAAAAAAAATTTTTGGATTTGAGAGTGACTCCCAGAATCAATAGAGAGTTCCCTCAAGGCAGACCAGGGTAGGGGGATAGTTATATAAGGTAAAAATAGAAGTCATGGTGAATATTTCTGATTTTAGAAGCTGACAATGATTTGGGTAGTGCCCTCTCACTAATAGACTCACAAATCGAAGAACCGGTTGCAAAATAAAACTAAAAAAAAAAAAATAAATAAAAAAAGCACCTCCCCAAGATCACATTGATTTGTTTATCAGTTACAATAATAGAAATCTTTTATTTTAGATAACTTTCAAAAGATGTATTCCTAATTTGTATTCGCTTATTTTCTTTAAGTAACAAATACATGATACAACCGTTCCAAGCAGCAGCCGTACACTTATAAAATTACAGTCACAATTAAATTCACAGTCAATAATCGGACAACCGTAGCTTCAGAATTTGAAGTCATGTAAAAATTCCCATTGAAGTATAAACGTGGTCAGAATAAATTCTATTTATGACATCACTGACGTTTTCCGCTTAAAAACATCTAAAATAGAGTGGAAACATCCCATTAGAGAAAGACATTCTGGAAAATTTTGATGTTATTTATAAACCAGTCTGAATAAGGCCCCAGAAGTTCAAAATGCTTTTTTTTCTCCAGGGGTCTAATGGAATACTGATGCCATTTTAAAAGTCTGTTGACAAAACAGTATGGCCAGGAGCGTTGGAACAAACAAACAAACAAACAAACACTCGAACAAACACACAAACACATATAAAAAGAATAGAACCCTTCACCTTCTTTGAAGGCTGAGGTTATTCAATTTTTATTATAAAGCTGTATGGTATATTCAAAATGAAATAATTATTTGAAATTATTCTTGTTTGAGACTCACTTGAACGGGAGGGGCAAAAACTAGTAATCTTTTTTATAAAAGTGAGAAATGACTTTGAAAAGGTTTGGAAGTTCTGGTCTAGAAGGGATTCGCTGGTTCTTTTCACCATGCAGGTAACCGTCACGCCACTCAGCATCCTTTGGGGTAAGAATTAGAATTAGTGAAGTAAGGATCATGATTTTACAGTTTGATTTCAAAGGTAGATAAAGAGATGTGCATGAATTTTATTGTCACCCCACCGCCTATGGAGATAGAACAATCAAAGGCCAAATTAAGGGGAAAGAAATCTAAAGAAAGAGAAAGATGGAAGAGAAGAGGAAAGTGAAGAGGGAAGGAAAGGAAGAAAGAGAAAGGGGAAAAGGAGAAGGGGTACTGATTACTACAGCTTAGAGAAGTAGGAATGTTTTGTTCAAGGGATAGAGGAAAAAATATGTTAGGGGAAAAGAATACGAGTCCCAGGCATCAAAGAATCCATCAGGAAACTCAAAAGGCAATGGGCTGGTTATGTTGCAAGTATGGCAGACAACCGTTCAACTCACAACATGGGCCCTAAGAGATCAAATGCGAAACCGAAGCAGGCAGAATATAAGATTGCGAGACGAAGTAGACAAGCTCAGAAAGTATTGGCTCCGCAACACCCACGATAGAGAGGTCTGGCGAATCCTGAGGAAGGTCAATGTCCAACGTCCAACGATAAAAGACTGATGATAATAATGATTATGATCAGGTGAGTATGTTAGATTTAGTGTAGACTCATCAAAGTGGGGATACCATAGTTTGACAGACGAGGTATTGATTTGGGGGAACTTTATTCATACTTCAATGGATATAGTTTTCAATGAACTAGGCTGGGAGTGAACCTCAGTGCTTGAACTAGCTGTATTGTTGAAAAATTAATTAACTGTTGCAGTATTAGTCTACCCAAACTTCTATCAAGGGCGCCAAATGTATACTTCTCTCTAAGCACGTTTTGTAACATGCGAAGAAAGAGAATTAACGTGTGCACAAAAGATTTCAAATTCTGTAGGTAGCCTAGTGAGTTGGTATTGAAAAAAATGTCGATATCCAACGTTGTATTCAAAAGTGCACATATACTTGACGTCAAAGAGTTTGAATCCCGTCGCAAATTTTATTCATCTTTATCATAAAGAAGTCCAGTAAGCTTTTTTAATATATATATATATATATATATATATATATATATATATATATATATATATATATATATATATATATATATATATATATATGTATGTATATATGTATATATATATATATATATATATATATATATATATATATATATATATATATATATATATAATTTAAGCTGAAAGTTTACTCTGGCGGTCATCGTCTTATGTTCTGTAGTCAATGTGACCCTTGTCGCTTTCGAGTTGTGCAGGCCTGGGTGAGGGAAGCTCGAAATAAGAATTGGCAGGGAGGGAAGGAAATATGGCAGCGCGGGGGTGGGTAATGAAAAATGAGCCGAATGGAGAATTAAAAGGTAGGAGAAATGAATTGAAAGGAGAATCTGAGTTGGGTCACTTCAAAAAGCCTCTTCACAAAATCTTCTTAGCAACATTTTTCTTTATTCGAACTTGTGTCTATACTTCTTCCATCTTGTTCATGTTCATATTTTCTTCTTCATTTCCTTCTTCTTCCTTTCTCTTTCATCTCTTCCTCCTCTTTCTCTATCTCTCCCCTTTCTTCTTCTTCCTCTTTTTCTTTCGTTATCCTCATTTCTCTTCTTTTATCGTCGTCCTCATTCTTTTTTTTTCTTTTTTCTTTTGTCTCCTCCTCATTTTTCTCTATCTTCCCCCCATTTCTTCTGTTTCCTCTTCTTTTTTCGTTATTCTCATTCTTCTTCTTCTTCTTCTTTTTCTTCTTCTTTTTCTTCTTCTTCTTCCATCGTTATCCTCAATCTTCTTCGTCTTCTTCTTTTTGTCGTTATCCTCAATCTTCTTTTTCTTCTTCTTCTTCTTTCGTTATCCTCATTCTTTCCCTTCTTCTTTCGTTATCCTCATTCTTTTTCTACTTTTTCTTCTTTTGTCGTTATCTTCATACTTCTTCTTTTTCTTATTCTTATTTCGTTATACTCATTTTCCTCTTCTTTTTTCGTTATCCTCATTCTTCTTCTTTATCTTCTTCTTCTCCTGTTATTATCCTCATTCTTTTTCTTCTTTTCTTTTTCTTCTTCCTCTTCTTCTTCTTCTTCTTCTTCTTCTTCTTCTTCTTCATTTACTACTACTACTACTTATTCTTCTATTGTCATTATCCTCATTCTTCTTCTTTCGTTATACTCATTTTCCTCTTCTTTTTTCGATATCCTCATTCTTCTTCTTCTTCTTGCTTCATCATTCTCCGTATCGAATGATACCTTGCAGTGACAATGATGTCTCGTACACGCATTTTTTTTCTCATCAACCCAATAATATCTTCTTTTTTGTCCTCCTCTTCTTGGCATTCGACCTTGTAATGCAAGGCATTTCATTTCTCCCTTTTCTTATGACATGGCCAAAGTAGTCCTGGCGCTGTAATAGAGCCCCGTAGGAATTCTTGATTTGACTGATGAAACCGATTCGACATGCTAGGATGACCTCAAATGAGTAAGAATATCTTACATGGATATTTGAGCATTTTTTTTCTTTAATGTTGTTCATTTGTTGAAATATTTGGTTACCAATTTATGCATTAGAATATTTGGTTACTAATGTATACATCAGAAAGTTTGGTTACCAGTGTACACATCAGTAGATTTAGTTACCAATACATACATCAGTAGATTTAGTTACCAATATATACGTCAAAAGATTTAGTTACCAATGAATTACATATATGATAGTTGGGATCATACTACTGTTTTGATATCACTGTATATTTGGTCTTCTTAAAACGATCGTTAACCTTTTCCGCGTTAAATCCAAAACATGGACAGCATGAAGTATTTTTCAGTGGCGAAATTACCATTGTTATGATGACAAATCAATCGGTTTTATTATACTGTAATTGACTTTTACAACCGTAACCTTAAACACTGACCTTATATCCTCTGTAATTTCATTTGATGACATTTTTGAGTAATAAATTCAGATTTCACACGGTTTTAAAAAGTGGGGGAAATGCGACCTGAGAATATTTCAAAATATGTGAAGATAAAATGCCGTTTTGAGACCAAAAGACAAACATGGTACATCGAAATCTAACGAGAGAATCTTTTGAATTTAACACCGAAAAGGTAACAACTGCCTTCCTTACAGTTGATGCTTGGACCAAATTCTTATTGTAAATCTTTGTCTTATAGGATTCGAAGGTCTCCTTCAAGACTTGATATTAAAATAGTGTCATCTGGATGTCTTATATTACAGACATTAACGCTTCTATGTTTTATTCTTGGTGATAAATGCCTGTCTTTACCCCGGGCATTACTGCGAAGTAAACGTAGATTGTCTCTGCCTGGGTTTGAACTCGACTTACCGATTCCATTCTCAGTGGTGTTAACCACTAAGGCACCAGCATTTCAATGAAGAGAAGGGGAAGGAAGGGAGGAACAAAGAGAGGAAAGAACAACGGAAAGAATGGAGGGAGGGAGGAAAGAAGAGATGGGGGGGGGTAAGAAGGAATGAAGAAAGAAAAGAAAGGAAGGAAGGAAGGAAGGGAGGAAGGAGACAAGCAAGAAAGGAGGGAAGAAAGAATTGTAATTTGACAGGTTAACCCAGGTCTGCAGACGGTTGACATGTTTGAACGGTAATAATATTTTCAGATGCAGACGAATATAAATTGATTACGTCACATCTATGGACGCTTCATTAACCCGCCTATTGAACGCGGATTGTACTGTTGTCTGGGACGAAAGCGCTCAACTGAATCAAAGTGATGTACGGAGAGTACCGGAGGGCAGGGCAGAAAGAAAAATAGGAACAGGTTTGGTTAGTCAATCAATAGAAACCGTCGCTGACCATAGTCTTTTGGCAGCATGTCTTGTTGGGGGTGATCAATTGAAAAAATCGGGAAAAAAAGGTAAGTTACATCTCTCACCATTTGTTTGTCTGAGATCACTAAAAATCTAAAATTAAAATAAAAAAACAAAAAAAACAAAAACAGGCGGACACAAACTAACGAACCAATGTAGCATAAACGCACATTGTAAATTGACTACCCCCACACATGCCACCGTTAAAACCTTTGCTGGGGGAATTTTCACAAAAAAAAATTGTTTCTGTCAGGCATAAGGAGTGAACTTTGAAAATGTCAGCCTTATAACTCAATCGGTGTGACCCCTATGCGTGACACATACATAGCCAGCCAGCCAGCCAGCCAGCCAGAACGACTTAAAAACTGAAGAAACCTATGTGGACAGTTTTGGTGACAGTTATAGTTGACAGTTTCTAATAGAAGGAGAAAACCAAGGAGGGAAAGTGTGACAGAAAGGAAAAGGAAGGGAAGAAAGACAGAAGGAAGAAGAAAGAGAGGGAAGGAAAGAGAAGGATGCAAGACACTGATTCAAGAATGAATGAAGAATGGTAAAAAGAAGGTTCGAAAAAGAATGAATAAATCACAGTTGTGGACGAAAGAAAAAAACAGAAAGTTGTAGAATTGAAACAGAGGATCAAAAATGTCTATGCAGTGTAAGGAAAATAAAAGATATATTTATATATATACGTATGTGTATATGCATGTGATAAGTGCCCATCGAACCATTTTCGAAAAGTTGATATTCTCGTTATTTCTTAGAGCTACAGTGATCGGTGTTTTTTAAAGTTTAAAGCTCGAACATTTTGCATCATGATCCATAGAGTATTCACACCTCAAAATGTATTAAAAAAAATAAGCAGTATAGCTCTAAAAATAACAAAAATACCAGCTTTTAAAAAATGGTTGGTTTGGTGCATATATATATATATATATATATATATATATATATATATATATATATATATATATATATATTATTGTGTCATCCACAGACAGCTGTTTCGTTGTATTACAATTCTTAAGTGTGGCTATAGACTATCTATTATCCCATCCAGTACCACGAGGCAGGACTGAAACCTACGCTTCAGACCCGGTGGCCGGTATCCTATCTCTGCTCCACGGAGCTGGACGGTCAGTAAGGTTGAATTTAAGCGATATATTTAATTAGCATATATGCCCCATCCACTACTGCTCTATTCCTATGGAAGAGCATTGCGTAAGCTTTCAATGAACGAGTTACCTCACTTAACGAGTGCCGAACCCTGATTAGGGGAGTGTCAATATATAATAACAATAACAGACAAACAACTGAACGAATACTTATATTCTATTTCGTCGTTTCACTCTCAAACCTGCTTTTTCAGGGAATGTGGAGGATATACAAAAAAATGGTGTTCTGGGACTTGAGATGGATAGGGGATGAAAATTAATTGATTTTTTTTCACTCAGTCACCCTATACAAAGCTCAGGAGCCGCTCCAGGTATAGAGTTAAAGTAGTTTCAGGTTCAGAAGATATTTATTGAACCTGGATACGAAAAGATGGATATTATATCCATCAAGAAAGCACTCTCGGGAAAGTTTGTACAGTAGTTCGGGGCAGGGTGGGGGTAGCTGTTTCGAGTGAAAATTTTAACGAGTATATGGGATGGTCAGAAATTGTGGATGGATTTTAGTAGATTTAGTAAATCATGTTCGGAACACATTTCTGACTGGTGGAACCAGTTGATGGAACTCCTAGAACATTTTGTATTGAAAAGCTCGTTACATCACGTCGATGGGACAGTGGTTGAAGAATAGCTCATCACCAACTAATAAATGCACTTGGTTCTCTATCGATACGTGTGTGCAGTATTCTATTTCGGGTCGTATCAGATTCTTGTAGAGATACAAAATGGCAGGTTGACATAGATATTTTCTGGGGCGGTAGACTGGGAGAATAAAGGAATCAGAATCGACGGTGAATATCTGAACAACCTCAGATTCGCAGACAGCATTGCCTTTTTTTACAGAGAACCTGCACGACCTCCAACTAATTTTAGATGGACTAAACGAAGAGAGTAAGAAAGTCAACCTACACATGAACTTCAGTAAAACAAAGATCATGTGCAACAACCGCGCCAGAAATAAGAACATTGAGATCAAAATCGAACATGTAGAACTGGAGGAAGTAGACAAGTACATCTACCTCGGACAACGAATTTCGATGAGACCCTCAGTAGAAGGCGAAATCAAGCGGAGTATCACCCTGTGATGGCAAACCTTCAGCAGCGCAAGTTGAACCTTCAAAAACAAGATGATCCCATTAATTCTAAAAAGAAGGGTATACAACCGATGTATCCTCCCTATAGTCACTTATGGAGCTAATTCCACCCTACTCAGTAGCCTTGAATGGTTCTAATTTTGGTGAGGGTTATTGTTGTAGTAAACTATGGAGCTGAAACATGGAACATAACCGAGAGACAGACTCGCAAATTGAGGACCATGCAACGTGCACATGAAAGAATTGGAGAGATCACAAGACAGCACAATACAGCTGGGAGAGTACAGGAGTCAGGGACATCATACAAGCCATCAAAAAACTAAAATGGCAATTGGCTGGCTATGTCGCAAAAATGAACATTGCTACTCACATGGATCCCCAGAGATCACATGCACAACTGAATCTGATAGAGTATTAGATGGAAACACGAGCTAAACATATTTAGAAAGTACTGGTTCTGCGACGCCCATCATAGAGAAGTGTAGCGAATCATGCAGAAGGCCAATGTCAAACGATGGACGTTAAAAGACTGATGATGATGATGATGATAATGAACCTACCATTTTATCCAAGGCAACAAATGAGACATAGGCGTTCCACTTAGAGTCTGGTGTGAACTACAAGCCAAGAAGTGTATCAATGGCTGGCTGGGCAGAGATATGTGTCAAGTCCCCCGAGAGGTATCTGCGCTATGGTGTGGGAGGTCGTAAAGAATTTATGTCCTTCATATGGGTCTGTGGTAGCTGATGTTTTGATATATCACTATGTGTTTAAGTTAATTAAAATTGAGTGGTGGTTAATCTAGATTAGAGATCGTCTCCATTTAGGTAGGGCCAGCTAGACGGGAAGATGTTTGGGTGAATCAATCAAAACTGGGTGCGATGACCTGAGGTTAGAAACGTTCATGTTTATAGGTAGGGCCTGTGTCGTGGTGAGCCTTTGACCATGTGATGGGCCTTTGACTATGAGATGTGCATCTGATCATGGGTTGAAACTCTGACTTTATGTGTGGGTCAACCCGGGATGGATGTTGTCGGGTTAATGCGTGTGTAGAGATTATGAACACAAGGGTGTCGATAAACCCGATAAATGTAAGTGGATGTCTGTACGCCCGTGTCTTCGTGTGTGGGTAGAGAATAAGGGATAGATGTATTCGCGGTTCGGGATCGATGAAGGTTTGGAGGTTGAGCTGATATTTTGTACGGACAATTTGTTTTCTTTGATAATGAGAGTCAGCGGAGGCACTGCGAGGCTGGGGTGTGATAAGGGGCTTTGAAAGACAAGGGGTATGCGAAGGGGCAAGGGGGCGAAGTATATAAATCGATACCTCCTACTCATAAAGTCTTATTTCTGAAAAGCTGATTTTACAGTAGAGCTCAAATAAATGCTTAAATTAAAAAACAAAAACAAAAAACATTAACAAGAACCTTAGCTAAATATACCCAGAAATACCCCATGAATCCTGATGAAATTATGCAGGAGAATGGACAATGGGACAAGAAAGAAGTGAGTAAATTCTGGGGCGGATCCAGGAAAGATATTTTTAATTTGAAAATAATGAATTTCTGTACACGATCATGACTGTGCACACGATATTTCCAAAAGTTTCCGGTGGATTTCAATGAAATTACATCGAAAAGTGGACAAATAAGCTGCGAAAGAAGTGATTATTTTCGGGGTAGATTCATGCAAATTATCTCCCATACTCTGTGGTTACATGTCAGCACCACATAATATCGCCCATAGCTCATGTCTGTCCACACGATATCTCCAAAAGTCCCCGAAGAATTTCAATGGAGGATGGGTAACAGGCTACGAAAGAAGCGATCAAATTCTGGGATGAGTTACTTCTTCTGACAAAGGCTGAGTGCTTTCTTGTCTCCAAGTATGATTTTTGACCTCATTTACGGGGGTGCTGATGAATGTTACATAGGCTCTGAAACGGGGGTGGAAATGTTTTGGGAACCCTGTCCCTGACTATGTGGATGTGCCAATAACTTACATTCGATTGTTCGTCGGCAATCTTTTTTCCCTCTGCTCACCGTATATACTCGAGCGTAATACGAAACATTATCATTAAAAAAAATCAGGGTTAAAATTCGGTGGTAGCATTGTACTTGAGCGTAGTAATAATAATAATAATAATAATAATGACATCCAAACTGACCACCTCATCCAGGCAAGAAGACCGGACTTAGTAATAGTGGAAAAAAAAAGGAAGGCCTGCCAAATAGTAGACGTTGCTGTGCCTGCGGACCATAGAGTAAAAAAGAAGGAGGGTGAAAAAAGGGAAAAATACTAGGACCTAGCTAGGGAGTTAAAGAAAATGTGGAACATGAAAACCAGGGTAGTACCGGTCATAGTGGGAGCACTAGGAACTGTCCCCAAAACGCTGAGGGAGAGACTGGAGGAGATCGGGATTAGGGGGAGGATAGAGACCGTACAGACCACAGCACTACTTGGAACTGCACGGATACTGAGGAAGGTGCTAGAGATATAAGTAGAATAGTAGCTCTGTCATGATATGCGAAAGAGGGAGGAGACGTTAGCTGAGGACCTGAGGAGACTTATTGTCACTCAGCCTTCAGCGATAACCACTGGGCAACCGGTGTGAAACTGTAAATCGCAGAATTACTGCAACCTATGAATACTAGGAGAGGAGGGCTGGAGACTTGAGGAGACTTGCTGTCACTCAAACTCCAGCGGTTACCACCAGGCAACTGGTGTGAGATTCCAAATAATAATAATAATAATGATGCTCAATTATTTAATAATCATCATAATTAACGCTCCCTTTTTTAGGGTTAAGCACTCTTTAAGTAAGGTAACTCGTTCATTATAAGCTTATGCAATGCTCTTCCAGCTTCGGAATAGAGCACCCTGGTGGATTGGGGATTATGTGTAAATAAATATATCGCTTAAATTCAACCTTACTGACCGTCCAGTTCTGCGTAGGGTAGAGATAAAATGCTGGCCTCTGGGTCTGAAGCGATGGTTTCGATCCTACCTCATGGTACTTGACGGGATAATAGATAGTCTATAGCCACACTGAAGAGTTGTAATACAATGAAACAGCTGTCTGTGGATGACACAATTGCTTAATTATATATATATATGTATATATATATATATATTGCTGTTGTCATAATGGACATTTCAACGATGCAACATAATGGTGCCTCGCATGTCCTCTCGATGTACCCGTTAGATATGCAGTGGTTTCCCGAATGTGTGGATTTACTGCAACTGCACTGTGCAAGTGGGTCGATGCAACTGCTTTGATGGAGAAAGTCTGTGGTGACTTCAAACAGGTCACAGGGACACACTCAACAAAGTCTGGTCGTATCGCGAGGTACTGCTGGGGAACACTGGGGTTAGTGATAATGATATCTATACACTGATTAGGCCTCCGATGCCTTGACGTAGTACTGTTATTTTTATTTTTATTTTTTTGTAGCAGCGTTTACACGAACTCATAGATTACTGATTTTTGTTTCTGTAATAGAACTATTTCTTTCCAATGGAGTTTTCAAGTTAATCCCCGTTAATTTTAATAATCATTGCAGCAAAAATAAAACGGAAAATAACGTACATGATGCAATGGTATTCATTGTGAAACGAAAAAGTTGAAAATATATACATGAAGTATATAGATTAGTGATAAATTCTGTATTATCAGCTTTCTTTTTGTTTCTTTCTTGTACTTTCGATTATTTCTAAGTTTCGAAAATTGATTTATAAAAAAAAGGAATAATCTGACGTTCTTTGCGGTAAAAAAGAAAAAAATCCCTCTTTCTTTACCCACTCTGTACATCATATCTTTCTATCTTTTCTTCTCGTATTGTATCCCATCTTCTTAAGATAATAGCTTTCTCTATTTGTTAGGAACGCTGTCTGTCTTTCTTTAACCAAACACACTTCAGCTCACTTCATCATCATCATCATCATCATCATCATCATCATCATCATCAGTCTTTTAACGTCTGTCGTTGGACATAGACCTTCCCCAGGATTTGCCACACCTCTCTATCATGGGCGTCGTAGAGCCAGTACTTCCTGAACTTGTCTAGCTCGTCTCTCCATCTAATAATCGGCCGGCCTCGGTTCTGCATGTGATCTCGGGGGATCCATGTCGCGAGTCGTGATGTCCATCGGCTGTCCGTCATTCTTGTAACATGGCCAGCCCACTGCCATTTGCGCTTTTTTATGGATTCTATGATGTCCCTGACTCTTGTCTTTTCGTGGATGTACTGAGCTATCTTGCGGTCTCTTCATGTGAGGCCCAGCATAATTCTTTCATGTGCACGTTGCATGGTTCTCAATTTGCGTAATTCCTTACAATTGCTGTTAACTTATTTGAATCTGACCCCCAAAAAACATTTCTGCCACTCTAAGAACTGCCGACTTGCATCGCAGTTAAAACTAGTTGCTACACTATATTCAATATAGTATTGATTAAATACGTCAAGTCTTTCTGGTCATATTTGTGGCGTTTTTTTTTCTCCTAGCTTGATCGGCTGAACTCAGTAAAAGTTCATTCACCGCTTTTTGCCCACGAGTGTAAATTTACGTGAACAAGCTATCGAACACTGAAGACATAATTATTGGAATGTCATCGTTGTAGACGCGAAATGATAATTAGAAGCTGTCAACCAAAACTGTCAACATAGGGTTTTTCAATCTTTAAGCTTGTCCGGCTGGCCGGGGGTAGGGGTAAGTATTTGGACATTTTTCAACATTACTGTAATTAGCGGACTCACTGCAAAGCATGAATATAAGTCGAAGAAAAAGGTTTTGATTTGTTTTTAGTTTTTTATTGTCAAAATAAATCCTGAAAAGCTTTTTCGACTGACACTTTGCGAAGGAAAATTCGTTAAGTGTACTCGGTGTGAAAAGTTGGATAAATTCGAAAATATTGTTAAAGTAAGCCACGAAGAGGTTGCGTGTTGTACTTTGCGTGCGCGTTGATTGAAAATGAAGTTTACTTGTACTAAAACTTTATTAAGTCTTCTGCATTTTCAAGCGTGTTCTCATCTAATTTCGTCGCACATAACAACATTTTAAAAATTTATTCTTACTGTTCACACAGTGCATTTAAACATCTTTTCCTGACAAGTTTTCCTTTGTGTCAGCCAGAGAAGCTTTCAGGATTTATTTTTTCAATAAAAGCTGAAAAATAAACAAATTTTTGCTTTACCTTCGCTAATCACGACAGTGTTGAAAATATAAATATTCAGTTAATATAATTCCATTATTTACACTTACTTCAAATTGACTGAGATGACGTATTTTTGATGAAGAATCAACAATTACTACGACAAAAATACACGTCTCCAAACATAAAATGCAAGTATAATAAATGGAATTTTGTTAGGGTCCAAACATTACTTAAACCCCACTGTACGTACGTACGTGTGTACGTATTTACTGCACCAAGAGGCCTCATCAATGGAGCTATAAGGATGAAAATTTTAACATTCACTTATTATATCTAGAAAAAAACATTTCTTGTTTTTAACCCCACCCTATCCCACCCCAAAATTGATTTTTAGTGAGTGTTTCAATTTGCAGTGTGAGTTCGTGATAGATTGTGTCCACCTGCGCATATTTTTTTTGAAAATTCAGACTTTTTTCGTGATCACTGCCCAACAAAAGACGAGAGAAGTAACTTATTCATTGATCATCTTTTTTTCCAATTTTTGATTGATCACCCCCAACACAGCTGGCTGCCAGAAGACGTTGGTCATCTGACGGTTTCCGTTGAGTGACTGACCAGACCCGTTATTCTAATTCTATTTTCCACTTGTACTGCAAAGTGTCACAAGTGGGGGGGCAGGGGTTGGAAATCTGGGGACGATGGTCGATGGCTTAGTGGGTCGTCTCTATGAGGGACAGGGCATCGGACTTTAGCGATGCAATAATCATTGATTAAAAAAAAAGAAAAAAGGAAAAAAAACGAGGAGTCAGATTTGCGTTTAGATTATGGATTCTGATCCAGTCGAGTAATGAGTGTCGCTTGATGGGACGATTCGGAATGGGATCTAATTTCCAATCCGATGATGGATCAACGACATTAAAGAAACCGTCTTGTCCTACTTGAGGCGAAAGAAGGGTTGAATGACCGAGCGAGCAGCTACCCGAAGAATCATCATCATCAACCCATTTTAGCGTGCGTCTTTGGGTGTAGACTTCCCACCCCAAAATTCGCCAGACCTCTCTATCATGGTTTAGTTCACACACCATTCGTTGGCGATAGTTTCACATACGATCTGTGGGGGTATCCACGTTGTCAGTCGTGATGTCCAGCGGTCGTGCAACATTCTTGCAACTTGGCCAGCCCATCGCTATTTAAGTTTCATCGCTGTCCTCTAGTTTTTTTCTTGTATGCTGTGCTGTCTTGTGATCTTTCCATGTGATGTTTAGCACGATTCTCTCATGTGTACGCTGCATGGTTCTCAGCTTGATTGTCAATCTTTTGGTTAGGTTCTATAGTTCGGCTCCATAGGTGACTATCGGGAGGATTCATTGGTTGTATAGTCTTCTTTTTTTATGACAAATGGGATATTCTTTTTCTTGAAGGTTGAACTTCCTTTATCGAAAGCTTGCCGACCTAGTGTGATTCTTCGCCTTATTTCCTTTTCTTTCGAAAATTTCATGAAAATTAGTTGTCCTAGGTAGATGTAGTGGTCTCCTTTCGTTCCCAATTCTAATCGTTACGTCTTTATCAACAAAATGTTTGTTTTAAATATCTTTGGGAATACAATGTTTTTAAATCGAAAGAAAAAAAAACCTTATTTCCATGACTCTTTTAGTAGGGTTTCCATGACCTTTCAAAGACATTGGATAATCAGGATTAGGGTTAGAGATATTGTTTGGATTAGTGTTTCTGTTCGAGTCGTGAATTACGGAACACCTTTGTCATAATCTTCCCACTATAAAATCGTTCACAGCTTCCCTACAAAAAGTGTTAGTTCTAGCCGCTTCGGTAAATAATAATCAAATTCTCATTGTAAAGTATACAACATAGGTCAGAAATTAAGAAGTAATTCCAGACACCAAGATTAGGACATTTCTATTAGCGAGGCAAGTGTCGCCACTTCAGGGGCTAGTCAACTGTAAGTCTATTTCATATATTACAAACCGGGACCAAGTAAGCAGTAGTGTGATATGAGGAGCTGAAACCGTACTCAGCATAAGGGCACTACTCAATTTACTCGAGGCAAATATTCTCCCTTTGTCATTATTAATAGTCCATAACTCTTTGCTTCATTGACGGCTATCATAAGGCTTATTTGATGGCTGCTACTGGTGATATAAGTTTGACACATACGTTAGGAAGAAGGGGGACAGAAATGAGATTTAGATAGTTTTACCAGATGATCGGAAGGAAGAGAAAAGAAAGTTTGGTTGTTCTGTAAGAGGGTAGAAGAGGAGAGAGGGCGAAGAAGACAGTTAGTTAGAGGGTAAGAAGGAAGAGAGGAGAAGAGAAATTAGGTAGTTTGATAATGAGGCAACGGAATCAGGGATTCAGAAGGAAATCTATAAAAATCCTACTAGTGGTACTAGACCAAGGCCTAGACAGGTACTACAAAAACACCAAGTTGCACTTTCAGGGTCATAACTCCTATCGCCGCCCGAAGAGGAATTGAGCAAATAACATAGAGATATTTCGACAGTTGAAGCTGGGGAAAAAGATATCTCGAAAGATGGAGGTTCATCGTTTCCTATTGATGATGAAGCATTCAATAATATCAGCAATTCCTCCATATCTTATATTTTCGGAAACGGGTTAGATTGAGGGAATACAAGATAAACTGTTCAATGTGTTAGACATGTGGACCTCACTACCTCCCCAACGAAATCGGGATTTACAAAAATGCCAATAGTATGCCAACAAGAAATTGGAATCTGAGTGTAAATATATCAGAGAGACTAGTAGACGGAATCAGGAGAACTAGAGAGGCATTGTCTTCCGTCGATAACGTAGCGGGACGCCAATAACTGATAAGAGACTGGGAAAGAGAGAAGGGATGATGGCTGCTATTGATACTATAAATGTGACAGACATGGCTATTATTATATGTATGATTAACTACGCCCGCCTTGGGAAGGTGCAAGGTCAGATGAAGTGGAAGACCTATCCACTTCGATATTTACAAAACTTAGCTCGGCACAAGACCAAGCGGAAAGTAGGAAGATTATGTTGCGTCACTTTCAATGTAGAATGAGTATACCTACCATGAAGTCATGACTATCATCTAGTCTTGAACGCTGACCACTCAAGATTTTGGCATGTTCTTATTCACGCTTGCTATATAAGTAGAAAGCACACAAGGAGCATATACCAGTGCGAACGACATTGTCGGAGGGGGGGGGGTGTATGGATCCATCCCCAAACTTAATCACTTCTTCCGTAGCCTCATGTCCATCTTTCCACAAATTTTTATTGAATTTAATTGAGAACTTTTGGAGATATCGTATGAACAGGCATAGACGTTTTTGCGATATCATGTGGTTTGGACATATAACCTCGACGTAAGGGAGGTAATTATGCAGGGATCCACCCCATATATATATATATATATATATATAGCCTATTTTTCTGCAACATTTCACTGGAACTGATTGATTGTTTTTGGAGATAACGACAGGACAATTATGGACGTATTCATAATTGTATAGAAACATGGAAAATTTCTCTTAATCAGAAAAACATTCCTGGATCCGCTCCAAAATTCACTCGCGTCTTTTTTGCCCCGTTATCTTCTCTTCCACTCAATTTTGTAAAGATTTATGGAGTACTTTTGGAGATATCTTCTGGGCAGATAGGCAGAAATACAGAATGAAGTAACTACAGAGTTGTCCAGAAAGTTCATTCGTTTTATCAAAATACGGGTTGACAATGACTCATCCAAAACCTTTTGGAAAAGACAATCATGGGATAATTCACAAAATGTCCGTCTGAGCGTAACTCCATAATTAAGAAAGCACACAGTATACGCCAGTGAAATTTTCGTGTGTATACTAATGAGACCTCGGGGCATTTTTGCGAGTTAGTTTTTGGAAATTCCAAGGGAAATCATGAATCTCCATCATACATATATGCTGCGTACATAAAGCAGTGCTGTTGGTGGTAAAATAAAGTTATCTGGATGATTTGGAATAAATATCAGGTCTATTTGGTCTGTCGATAGATTGATCCATCATAGCATTTGGGGAAAGGGGTGAACGATGAAGAAGTCACTTTTCTAAAAAGTATACATTAAAAAAACAAAACAAAGATGAATGGTGCTAGACACTAACTAAGGGGCCAATTTGGCATAAACTTTCATTTTAAATTGAGCTCCCTACCCTTATAAAAACAACAATATTTTTTTTGGGGGGGGGGGGTGAAAGGACAGGGAAAAACATTTTCTTACTTACTGAGGTACGTGAGTGCAAAATTTCAAGTTTCTGCCATGAATAGTTAAAACTTAGAGAAGTCATATATATATATATATATATATATATATATATATATATAGAGAGAGAGAGAGAGAGAGAGAGAGAGAGGGGGGGAGAGAGAGATTGATAGATGGATAAAAATGTCTGAACACATGAATAACACAAAACTAGCAACAGTGCTTAATCTGGTCTGTCATGAATAGCGGTGATCAACTATATTGGAGAGTCTACATTCCAATGATGATGATCTGATTTCCACGTATCTATCTATCCATCTATCTGTCCATCAATCACAGGCAATTTGTGAAATCTACAAGATATTAGGATTAAATATCATTAATTAATCATCGTTAGTTTGTAAATGATAGGTGTTTCCTTTTCTGATCCAACCAAGCAGTAACATTTTCTAGTATATTCCTGTCGGAATATTAGGCCTTTTCTGGTGACTATTTACGAATGCTTTCCGTCGATTGTTGCCTTCAATTGGTCTGACTTGGAACACTACTTGTTCGAATCAATCATTTGGTTTTCCGGAAGTAGCTCGCAATAGAAGACTTCCTTCCATTTTCACCAAATGCACTGCATCACGATAATCCAAGAGGAAATCAGTATCAACCTTGGAAAATTGAGAGAAATCAAGAAGAAAGAGAGATAAGAGTTAAAAAAAAAAGATAGTTGTATCGTTCAATATTTTTCCACTTCCTATATTTTCAAATTGTTTGGGCAAGATGGTTTCCTCTTTGTTGGCCGACGAATAATTGGTTAATTAACGATAATCAGTCAAATGAGTTATCGGAAGTCTGAAAACCGGTCAGTAATAAGATAAGATCTCTAGATCAACAGAATAAAAACATCCAACTCTAAATGACGATGTTTAATGCGTGAGGCATTCAACAGTAAAATGGGGAAACAAAATAACAGCAACCCGACCAGGACTTACCAAAAGAAAATAACAACTAGACGTAATATGCTTTCAAGAAATAGAAAACCAAGAAAAATCTCGATTTCAAAGAGACTGGTAGACGGTATCACAAGGACTTGGGGACATCATCTTCTATTGATGATATTACTGGACTCCACTAACTAATGAAAGAATCACCGTCTTTGAATGAATGCCAGCCTTTGGTACAGTTAGTAGTAATTAATTTTAATTGCCTCACGATCTCCTGCGTTCCCTTTTTTTGAAAATTATACACTTTTAATCAACCGTAACTATTCTACTACTAAAAATACGGAACATTTTCATTCACGCTTCAAAGCTGCCAACATTTTCAGCGCTTAATTTGAATATTTTGAGTATGCTTGCTGTCATCCGGGTTGTATAACGTTGAATATTCTCAATTAATGGTTTGAAATCTCCAGCATGGAGCATCGTTTTTTTTTTTGTTGTTGTTTTTGTCATGATTAACAAAGTTGGTGCTTCTATTTTACAATAAAGTTACATTACAGTTTTCAAGTCTTGTAAAGTTCCACCTTTAAACGATGATTAATCAATAAACATTTTCTCTGCACATCCAAAAGTCTGGCGCCAAACCAGCCATGCAAAAAGCAAAAATGAAACAAAAGGACGCCACTGCGACAACGTCAGCACTACAACATCACAACGCCAGCGCCATAACGTCACAACGCCAGCGCCCGATCGTCGCAGCGCCCGATCGTCGCAGCGCCCGATCGTCACAGCGCCCGATTGTTGCAGCGCCTGATCGTCGCAGCACCTGATCGTAGCAGCGCCCGATCATCACAGCACCCGATCTTCACAGCGCCCGATCTTCGCAGCGCCCAATTGTCGAAGCACAATGGCTAACAAGCCCATCCAGCATAATTTACTAACGCTGCCCCAAATACTGAGGCCTTGTATCAGACTAAGCTAAACTTGGTAATCATAGCAATTGATAGCAGAAAATGACGGTAAATTGTACATCTATTTATTCAGCAAATACAATATAGCTCAAAATAAACTTATGGACAAATACACAATCTATAATGCCCCACACCCTTAATACACCTGGCACAGAGTATTAGTGCAGTATTCCTGGGCGTCGAGAAACGCTCCAGCGCCAAGGACGCGCCCCAACACTTTACAAAATTTTGAAGAAAAAAGGGGGATAAATATAGATTTAACGCCGCAGCACTTTTACCTCCCATATCGCTGAAACCACCCACGAAACATCTGTGAAATGTTTTGTGGGTGGCTCAACGACAGTAGATCCTATTGACCACTTATGGTTTACATTTTTGTTTTTTCTCTTGCATCATCACAGAGACAAGTGAACAGATGGCGGCTGGGTGTTTGATTACGATAGTCCTGTTTTTATAAGATCTACAGGTACAGCCTTTCAAGATATCACAGTTGTACTTCTTTTGTCACTCAATATTGTTTCCTTAGAGTCAAGATCGTTTAAGGAGAGTGAAAATACCGATAATATAGATATCTTCTTTCTCATGTACCACATCCCTTCAGGATGTAGGGTGATTATGGCTCTCCAAGGTTTCCAATCCCATGTGACTCTCAGAAACTCTCTCTCTCTCTCTCTCTCTCTCTCTCTCTCTCTCTCTCTCTCTATATATATATATATATATATATATATATATATATATATATATATATATATATATATATGGATCACTTAATTCCTTACAAATTTTGTTAACTCATTTGAATCTGTTCTTAAGAAGAAATATATGTCATTCTTAAAATTGCCCAATAACGTCACGATTGAAAAGAGAGAGACAATAAGAAATGAAAGAAAAGAGAGAGAGGGGCAACGAAAACCAAAAAAAAAAAAAAAAAAAAAAAAAAAACGAAGAAAGAGACGACAGAGAGGAGGAAAAGGAAAGAGTCAACGAAAGGGGAAAATATGTATTTTAAAAAAAAAGAGACAACGAAAAAACAGAAAAAATAGACAGCAAAAGAGAAAAAGAAAGAAAAAAACAACAGATGACAGGAAAAAGAAGCGAATAGACCGGTACTGTTTCTGCCAGTCATTTATTCGAACCCTTCAAGTAGGTTACTCGCTGCCTACGTTTGTTCCATTTGACCTCTGTGCACTTGGTGAGCGTTTTTTTCTCCAAGCCTTCTTTCCTCATTATGCATCCAAAAAAATTCAACTTCCCCTTTCTTTTGATATACAGTATATTTAACCATTAGTAGCCCGTTGGCTGTGTCACGTAGTGTACCGACTGATAAGTCATCATCAACATCATCTTTAATCTTTCAACGTCCGTCTTTGGACATAGACCTTCCTCAGGTCACAATTCTCAATCATGGGTAGCCGGTACTTTCTGAATTTGTCTAGCTCGTCTCTCCATCTAATATCCTACCGGCCTCGGTTCCGCATGTGATCTCGGGGGATCTATGTCATGAGTTGCGATGTCCATCGGTTGTCAGCCATTCGTGCAACATGGCCAGCCCACCGCCATTTGAGATTTTTAATGGATTCTATGGTGTCCTTGACTCTTGTCTTTTCCTGGATGTACTGTGCTGTCTTGTGGTCTCTCCATGTGAGGCCCAGCATAATTCTTTCATGTGCACGTTGCATGGTTCTCAGTTTTCGAGTCTGTCTTTTGGTTAGGTTCCATGTTTCAGCTCCATAAGTGACTATCGGGAGGATGCATTGGTTATACACCCTTCTTTTTAGGAATAATGGGATCTTCTTCTCAAACTTCTTCTTTTAGGGTATCCATTTGTTCTACCCGGCAGAGTTGTACCCCTTGTGGAAAATATAAAGCACAATGCAGGGATACCATAAAACAGTCGATCGAAATGAGGCTTTCTTAAAAATTAATTCCATTTAATCTACTTTTACGTTTTGAATACGATAGATGATCCAAGCTCTTTCCAGTGGGTAACTCAATTCAAGATAGAGTTTCAGAAAACCGCATCTGTTTATGGTTCTCAATTGAGAGTCTTGCACGGAATTTGGTTTATTCTAAAGAAGAGACGCATCCACAGAGCTTGGATATACTTGCAAACCAGAGATGTTTCATTTCACATATCACATACAACAATGTATAATCTGTGTTAGAATATCCTGATCGTATTATCTATGAAAACGTTACTGTTATGCATATTTGCAAATAGCGATGTCCTTAAGTCGTTGGGTTGTATGAAATATTTGATACCCAACAAAAACGGATGATACAACATATGGTAAGCAGTATATGAAAAATGAAATTTCGAAGTTTTTGTCGAAGTGTAGTTTGATTCTCAATCTTCAACATTACCGCCATCATTCAAGATAGAGAAATCAAGCCGATTTTTCGAACCCTATAAAAACATTACTTAGTTATTGCTCCGTGATCGTTTGAATTGCATTTGTAATCCTGGCTTTGAGTTAATCCGGATAATTTGGTTTTGATGAGTAGACAGGTGTTCCGACATGACCCTACATGAAAAAAAAAACCGGGGGTGGTGAGATCTTGTGAAGTGGCCTCTACTGATCCAAATGTCCGGGAAGACATCTTTTAACCAGCGTTGCACATTCAAATGAAAATAAAAGTAATCAACGTGATTTTGATAAAGTTATTTCATAGAACTCTTTAAAAGTTGGGTTTTTATTTGACATTTACAACGTGGTTTTTACATTCGTACATCTAAAGTTATCCACTTTTAATTGTGCACAAGGACTTTAGGACCATCCTGTACCTTGTTGTATGAACAAGATAATGTATTCTTCATTGGAGTCAAGGTGAATGCAGATTATCAATCATAGACGATTATACGGTACTGTTACCGATTGTGTGTCGAATTTACAAGAGTTCTGTTTTGTCTGTCTTGATTATTTAAAAAACCCCGCTTTTTAAAAACAAATCATTACAGACATTTCTCTTCCTAGAGGCACGCGTATCCTGGCCTTAGAATTTTATCAAAATACCAGCTTCTTTTTTTTTTGTTTTTAATTCATTGGTCATTCGTATTGCTAGGGACACATATACAAAGGCCTTGCAATTCTTTCAAAATACCGGCTTTTTTCTTTTTAAATCATTACAGTCATTTCTCTTGCTAGGGGTACACGTATACTTGCGTTAGAATTATTTCAAATACCTGCTTCTTTTTTTTTTTTTTTTTGCAAATCATTACAGTCATTCTCTTGGTAGGGGTACGTGAACACTGGCCCAGGAATTCTTTAAAAAAACCCAGCTTTTTTTAAAACCAATAATTGCAGTCATTTCTCTTGCTAGGAGCATGCAAATACTGGCTTTAGAATTCTATCAAAATTCCAACTTCTTTTTTTACGAATCATTTCAGTCATTTCTCAAACTAGGGACACTTATTCAGTGGCCTTGCAATTCTTTGAAAATACCAGATTCTTTTTCATAAATCATTAGAGTCATTTATCTTGCTAGGGGTACGCGTAAACTAGGCTTAGATTTCTCTCAGAATACAAGCCTCTCCTTTACCATTCAATACACTAATTTCTCCTGCTAGTCGTACGCGTATACTGTCTTTAAAATTTTATCAAAACACAAGCTCCTTTTTTTTACAAATCATTACAGCCATTTCTCTTGTGAGGCGTACATGTACACTGGCCTCAAAATTCTTTCACAATACTAGCTTCTTTTTTTACAAATCATTACAGTCATTTTCTTGCTAGGAGTACACGTACACTGGCCTTAGAATTCTATCAAAATACCAGCTTCTTTTTTTACAAATCAATACAGTCAGTTCTCTTACTAGGGGTACGCGTATACTTGCTTAATAATCGTGTGGCTTAAAAGTACTCTTTGGATAATAGAAATCGAAAATAGAAGAAAACTTTTGCCCAAACTTTCAAAATATGTTTCATCAGTTTTCAAGTCGACTGGTTTTGTAGGTATGTATTTATGTAGGTACGTATCTTGCATACAGGCCTCACCAATTGAGCAAGAGGGATAAAAATATAAAGCATTCACTCCGTATTATGTCTAAAAGAAACTTTTTTTAAAAAATCCTCTTAAATTAGTTTCTAGACGGGGGTTCAGTTTGCAATGTAAATTCATACTCTTTTGTGCCGGCTGTTTTTTTAAATTTCAGTCCTTTTTAGTGATTACTGCCCAACAAAAACCGAGAAAAATAACATTGCTCAACCCTTTTTCCAATCTTTAATTGATCAATACGGTATGCTGTCAAAAGACATTGATCGCGTGAAGGTTTTTGTAGATCGACCAACCAGACCATTGTTCTTCACTAAAATGTCGACCTTGCCTTTAGTTCCTATTATGAAAATGTTGAGGATTTCGATTTAAACGATAGAACCGGGGGCTTGTCTTTTGTCTTCGATTAGAACCGAAGCTCTAGAACTGGGGTTCCAAACATAGTTCCCTCTAAGCTGTGTGCGTGTACAAGCATGTACGTACACATTCGTTTTGAAACCAGCACACACAGGATTTTTATGTGTGCACAAAAGGTTAGTTACCTAAAATAATGAGATATTAGATATTAGGGTACTAGGCAGCGAGTCCCAATACTACAATAGGATAAATAAGCGCTTAAACCTCAACCAGAATCCAGCGTCACAATCAGAGCAACAAATAGAAAAAAAATCATTCCGTTCATTATAGAGCTAAATTCATATATGGATATATAACTAAATACATATATAAATGTTTTGGTATTTGATGCACACACACGATGCACACACACAGGAGTGCGCATACACACACGCACACTTATATATATAAATATGTATACACAACTATATATATACATATATACATGAATATATATGTGTATACATACATATATACATATATATATACATACATATATATATACATACATATCTATATCTATCTATCTACATCTATGTATGTATATATATATATATATATATATATATATATATATATATATATATATATATATATATATATATATATATATATATATATATATATATAAGGATTAATAAACCTTACCTTTAAACACTTTACACCAGAGTCCGTCTCACTCTTTACAGTACACATTATATATATATATATATATATATATATATATATATATATATATATATATATAGGGAGGGGAATAGTAAAAGTTATGGCTGATTTTTATAATCTAATATTCAAGTTTTTAAACCAAAGCATAGCAATTTTATAATTACTTAAAATCTGATAAATATACTCTGCACGAGTTTCATGGTTTAACTCTTGGAACACGTGCAGAGTAAAACTGATTATACATATATATATATATATATATATATATATATATATATATATATATATATATATATAGATATATATATATAGATATATATATATAGATATATATATATATAAATATATATATATATATATATATATATATAACGCAATAATGTTGAAATCTCGAAAACTCGGCATGAGCTTGTGTATAATAGCAAAATGCGATGTGAGAATTAAAATTTTTCCTCATCTTTTTTTTTTGCTTAAGAGGAGAAGAGCAGGAAGAAGCTAGTCCCGAGCGCCCTGCTTACCCTAAACCCACCAGTTAGCCAGGCCCCCATGAAACTTGTTTGTTGGCCGTACTCTGATAAACACAAGCGCCATCTGTTATGGCTAAACAGTCGACATAACCGGAAGTGATGATCTTCTGCAGAAAATGATCAGTGGGAACTTTTCTTCTTCTCTCTTGCGACGTAAATCGACAGTAATGTGACCGGCAGAAAGTTCGTGTTAAGACCAGATTTGAAAAAAAAATAACGTTTGTAAGCAATTGCGTCACGAGAGAGAGAGAGAGAGAGAGAGAGAGAGAGAGAGAGAGAGAGAGTGGTCAAAGAGAGATAAACAGTATTCCTAACAAAGAAAGAAAGTTGTTATCTCAGTAAGGGGAAATGATGATACGAGAGAGAAAGAAAGAGAAATGTTGTTTTTTTGACATCACACTTCGTCATATCATTCATTTTTTTGCAGATCAATTCTTGAGGTATAAAAAATGAATACATGGAAGAAGACTTAACAGTGTTTATAACCAATGTATACACTATATATATATATATATATATATATATATATATATATATATACAATAATAATCAAGTCATCCACAGACAGCTGATTCGTAATATTGCAACTCTTCAGTGTGCTTATAGACTATCCATTATCCCATCCAGCACCTCGAGGTTGGATCGAATTCCTTCGCTTCAGACCCAAAGGCTGGCATTTAACCCCTACCCTACGTAGAACTGGACGGCCAGCAGGACTGCATTTAAGCTATTTATCTTCTCAAGCACGATTCCCCACCCACCAGGATGCTCTATTCCATAGTTGGAAGAGCATTGCTTAGAGCTTATAATACACAAGTTGCCTTATACATATATATATATATATATATATATATATATATATATATATATATATATATATATATATTATTTTTGTTTCGGGTGTTTTAACCAGGATTGACTTGAAAAAACAATCGGAAACAAATATTCTCTAATGCACTTGATATCTTTATTACATAAACAAATGTTGACGATTGTGGCCAAATGCTGTCAAACATTGTATAAACCACGACGTAGTTCTGTTCTTTTTCTCGTTTATTTTTTTCTATCGCCGAATATTTCTTTTTTCTTCTTCTCATTTTTGCCGTACCGTTCTTTCTTTCTTTTAGTTACTCTTTCTTTTGGAAATTCATTTGAAAGGGTCACCCGAAGGTTCCAAAAATGTATAACTATACAACCTATCGATTCGTATGACTTGTTTGAGCCTTTGTATGCAGTGTACAACTACCATATTTCAGAGATGTGTAACCGATTATTACCATTTCCTCCAATTTACGACGCTTAAACTATAATGAACCAGACAACCTTTGTAATTTATACTATACATGATCGTCCCAGCTATAGCAGTGGTCGATCAGTAGGGAAATAGCCACAAATTGAGTGAAAATGAATATTCAGGGATAATGACAACTATAAAGAATTATGAGCAAAGTTTATTTACAATCTTTTCTACAAGTACGCTTTTCTTGTGATGTGTGCATTGAATGTGGTTAAATCGGGTCCATGGCAAAATCCCGATTAAGGGTGGGCATTCAACTTCAATGGTCTTTTGACAACATTGAGATACATTGATGAAAATGCCTAAATCAATTAACTCTGTGAATTTTATCGTAGTAATCTTTGTATTATTAATAAGAACAAGAATTGTAGAAAAGTTCTTAATGAAAATCATCTGCTAAACAATTTGAACTCAGAGGTAAATGCGGATGAAAATTCGTATTTATACTTTCAAAAAAGCAGTGTAAAACGTGAGAGTTCAAATTCGAAATATCTATCCTTTGTTTTTTTTAAGCGGACATTTATATATTTGATGTGTACAAAAGTATTCGAAAAGAGATTGTTAAAAATGAGTATAATAATACTTATTTTTTTCTTGAGAAGATTTTTTTTCGTTTTAGCGAAAGATTTTTAATAATTAAATGAATTTATTGGAATGAAACAAATATAGTTACTTGGAAAAACTTCATTAACGCTACTTTTGAATTTAAAAAGTGATCAGTATTTATATTTCTTTTAATTATTGTCTTGTTCTTAATTTCTGTTCTTATCTTCTTTATATATATATATATATATATATATATATATATATATATATATTTCTAATTCAAAAGTAACGTTAGTAAAGTTTTTTCGAGTAACTATATTTGTCTCATTCTAATTAATTCTTTAATTATCAAAAATCTTTTGTTAAAACGAAAAAAATTCTTCTTAAAAGAAAAATAAGTATTATTATACTCATATATTATATATCATATATAATATTATTATACATTATAATTATATTATATATTATGTATTATTTATTATTATATATTATATATTATTATACTCATTATGTGTGTGTGTGTGTGTGTGTGTGTGTGAATACTTTAGACCGGGAGGATTTTGTCTGTTTTTTTAATTTTTTTTCGTCCCTATCCCGCTTAAATCATTGAATGTAATTATTTCAAAATGTGATTTATTTTTTTACAGCTAAGTTGTAAAACCCCTTGCATTAAAATGTTAACTAGTGGGGTCCATGGAGATAAACGATATTTTTGGAAATCAATTTACTTGCTGAAAATAACCTGTTTCAGAGTATTTTGTGGCTGTGGATTGTGCCATTATCGTGCAAAACCATTTCACTCTCCACAAAAGTGACCCAAACATGGTGATTCACATTTGGTCATGTAACCGAAGAAACCCGCGCACAAAGCGCCCTAGAGATTCCTGTAGTAGGAGCCAACAACTTCAAAACTCACAAGAGCTGTCACTGCACAAACTTGTTTGGTAAGATGTGAGCGGACCTCCAAGGCACAGGACTAAGAACACAGAGATCTGGCGAGAAGCTGAAGCTTAAGACGCTCACCAGGGAAAAGAAGCAGTGGCTTCTTTTGAAGAAGGACTGATAGCTATTGTATGATATTTGTACGACTTATCATCATCATGTCTTTTAATGTCCGTCGTTGGACACAGACCTTCCCCAGGATTCGCCACAATTCTTTATCATGGGCGTCGTGGAGTCAGTATTTTCTGAATTCTACGACTGCAGAATACTGTGGATTATCGCTTGTCCCGTATGAAAAGGTCGCTCATGAAAGGAAAAATAAAAGCTGCTCAAAATGCCTGGTTTAAAAATGAAAATAAGGTCCATAATTTCTTTCCATCATGGTCCAAGTGTAAAGATCCCTCATTCAGTGACTTTAATGTCTTTTTGAGTTGAAACTGTTCAAATGCTGTCGTTACCACTTCTTTGTTGGCGTGTTTTATGTTATTGCTAAGAAGAGCCTCAAAGTGCTGATATGAGTTTTACTCTGTTGGAGATGAGTCTAGTGAATGTAGATAATGATATAATCTTTCATATTTGAGTTGCAGCGACTTGGTTTGGATCAGATTGCCAATGTGGGGTCTGGAATCGTCGAGCAATAAAACGAATCCATGTCCGTTTACCAATCCTAGATGTTTCGTGGCTTATTTTGAACTAATCCCATCAATTTGTTGGTTGTAAGATTGAGCTTTCAAATGCGAAACTGATCTCGTGGAGAGCTTGAACAGCATTTTTATAGTCATAACTAATTTTTTCCTTCAAAATCTGTTGATATTTCAATGATAGAGACAAATACAACCCCCCCCCCAAAACGGCCATTTCATGTGGGAAAACCAAATACCATTATGATAGTGGGATTTAATTTCCTGACTTATTTTACAATCGCTTACGTGTGACTTTTTTTGGCTAAAAATCTCATGGGGGGCCTTCCTTAGCTTTTATGGGGTCTTGTCCAGAATTTGATTTGGGGGGCCCCCACCAACCCCCATCGCTCTTTGGGGGCCTTCGTGGTCTGTCGTTGAGTTCGCTTACGTCTCGAGGCCGGCTATGTACTCATGATTTTGAAAATGAACTGTGGCGAAAACAGATCCAAGTGCGGTTTCCTGATGTGTGGCTTCTTAAGTCTTTTAAAAGCAATAAATCTGTTTTCGTTAGCTTTGAAGTCCCGGGGTGGTAATATCATTTAACACAAATACATTTGGGTAATCCCCGTAAATGTACCCCCACCCCTGAACTGTAGACAGACAGTCCACCGTTGTAGGGTTAAATCTATTTGCAAGATGGTGTCTACGCAGAAACTTCTGGAATGAGTGAGTGGTTTGAGACGGTGGGTGTGAAGCGACGGGGTTGTTTTTTTTCTCTCTTCTGGGGAGCGAATATTGGGAGGGTGATAAAGAGGACAAGAAGACTCAACCTGAGGTAGGGTCGCTAATGGTCCATCCTCAAAGACCCCCCCCAGCCCGACCATTCTTGGCACCCCGTCCCCCCCCACTCGAGCGTTAAAATTGTCAGCAATCGTTCAGACCGACAATAGAGGAAACCTCTATCCGACCCTGAACTAGACCCTGGTGCGGGGGGGGGGGGAGATTTTCATGTGGAAGGTGATACACGGGAACGAACGACTGTAGACAAAATATACTAGAGTGCGGGGTGAAAAAAAAACAAAACAAAAAAAAACGGGATAAATGTAGGTATTGCAGATTTTTGAAGTACACAAATGCACTATCTGGTGAGGTGGGGGATCCTGCACTATCAACTGCAACTGGAGACTCTAATACCAACAGTTCACACGGGGGGGGGTGTCAGATATGCAACAATCTTGACCATCTCAATAATCACTATCATCATCATCACCATCATCATCATCAGCCTTCTAGCGTCCATCGTAGAACATATACCCTCCTCAAGAATCACCAGACCACACAATCATGGGCGTCGCAGAGCCAATATTTTCTCAGCTTGTCTAGCTCGACACGCCGACTCATATTTTGCCAGCTACAATTTCGCATATGATCTCTAGAGATTCACCTTATGAGTCGTGATGTCCATCGGTTGTCTGACATTCTTGCAATATGACCAGCCCATTGCCATTTGAAATTTTGCATGGTTTCTACGATGCCTCTGACTCTTGTTTTTTCTCTTATACACCGAGCTGTCTTGCGATCTTTCCATGTGATGTTGAGCATGATTCTTTCCTATGTACGTTGCATGGTTCTGAGTTGAAGGGTCAATCTTTTGGTTAGATTCTATGTCTCAGTACCATAGCTGAGAATCGGGAGGTTGCATTTGTTATAAACCCTTCCATTCAGGACTAATGGGATTTTTTTTTGTTCTTGAAGCCGGCCGTACCAAAAGCTCACCACCAAACAGGCTTGAATATAAATAATTACTTCTTGTTCTTGAAGATTGTGATCGTAGAAGCCAGTAAAATCTCATTTAATCTACTTGTCGAGACACACACTCTCCACTGGACTCCTGAAAGAGACCTGCGGGACATATATATCACAGCAGCCATAGAAACAGCGGGATTTATAAGTCCCAGAGGTCTCAGAAGGGTTAATTGAAGGTTAGCTATGGTTTAACCCACATATGGGCAACTATAGGCCCGGGATGAGATTTGGGTGCACGGCAACATTTTTTGTGACCCGCAGTAACATTTTTTTGTGGCCAGCGACCAATTAAGGCATTAAAAAAAATCTTTTATAATTCTTCTCAGAAAGACAATTTTATAATTCATTGTACAAAATTACTATTGTTTTGGCTTTGAAAATCAATAATGTAATTATTGTAATTCACATGTTCATCTAGAATATAAATTAAGTACATTTTCTGTAATACGATCTACAAGTGAATGAATGGCCCGAATAAAGATGAAAAATATAGATGAAAAAGGTTGCCCACGCCTGATTTAACTCTATCGAGACTCGTTGCGTTAAAAAAAAACAACATGTGTTGAAAAATTTATTTCATTGCTGTATAAATTGTTGAGAAAAGATGAAAAGACAAGCCTCTCTGCTGCAGGGTCAAACTCCACTCCTACTTCTGAAGATGATTACTGCAACATTTTTGGTGCCGCCATCATCATCATCATCATCATCATCATCATCATCATCATCATCATCATTTTAGTGCGCATTGTTGCACATAGACCTTCCCCAGGATTCGTCAGACCTCTTTGCCGTGGGAATCAGGGGGCCAGTACTTTCTGAACTTTCTCGGGGCTCCACGATGTGAGTCATGATGTCCAGTGGCTGTCTGACATTCTTGCTACATGACCAACCCATTGTCATTTGTATTATCTGATTAATGGATTATCTGATTTTTCCAAGTGATGTTGAGAATGATTCTCCCCTGAGCACGTTGCATTATATAATTAAAAAGATTATACTAGCTTGGCTTCACTAGGACTGAACTCCTTGCTTCATTAAGATCTAAAAAGTAAACAAATAATCAATTTCTCCTTATAATAACATTCCAAAACCACGTGTCCCATTCCAATAACTAGGAGTGAATTCGTTACCAGTTTTCAAGTACGTCACTGTTATTCGTATATGTCACTGGTTTCTGGTCTGGTCATTGTCAATGTTGATGCACGCTAAATAGCAAGGAGTTTGACGGAGAACTCAATAGCAAGAAGTTTGACAAAAATATATTTCTAGATGCATCCCCGTCTCTATATAGGAGTTTTTTTTCTGCTGTTTCAAGTCAGATTTACTTGAAACGTGGTAGAAAGATGTGTCTTGAAAAGGTGCTTCTTACCATGGAAAATCTCTCATTTAGGGTCACATGATCTGCCAATAATGGCGTTTAAAATTAATTTTCTCACCTACTTCAAGTCAGATTTATTTGAGACTTGATAGAAAGGTGTTCTCTGATTAGATACCTCTTAACTAAAATCATCTTTGACTCGGGGTCACGTGATCTGGCAATGATGGCGTTTCAACTTCATTTTGGATGCCTCATTGAAGTGTCGGTTACTGTTTTCGCATAAATGTATTTATTCATCAAAATGAAATAAGCCCTGGCATGGCAATGGGCTGGTCATGTTGCAAGAATGGCGGACAACCGATGGACATCACGACTCACAACATGGATCCCCAGAGACCACAGGCGAAACCGAGGCCGACAAAAAAAATAGGATGGAGAGATGAACTAGACATAGTCAGAAAATACTGGCTCTGCGACGCCCATGATTGTGAAATGTGGCGGATCCTGGGGAAGGTCTATGTCCAATGAAGGACGTTAAAAGGCTGATGATGATGATGATGATGATGATGATGATGATGATATCTGTAAGATACTTTTCGAAGATATTTAAGACTTGTTACTCTAGACCCTAATACCTCCTTTACAAGCTGCAAGCCCAACAAATAATTGCTCATAACTTACCTCAGTCGAAACATAAGAGGACATAAGTATAAATACCAATTGCATTACCATCAAGGCATCTTCAATCTATTACATCAAGAAGTATCAGCACCTACACAATAACATAGTAAATGCCACGACAATGGAAGAATTCATGCATTATTTAGGCGATGACTTCTCCGGCTATCTTAGCAAGGAGTCATCATATAGCCATTTTTACATTGGTAATTTTAAATGGCTAAAAGTGGCTAGAGTTTTAAAATTGCTATCAGGTAGATTTCATTCCCTCGGTCAATTTTGAATTTTTAAAGTGACAAATAAAATTGCACATTAAAAATGCACATGTGATTTTTTTCTAACTTATTTCATTGACATAAGATATATTAATATTAATCTATCAATACGTATTATCAATTAAAAAATAATTATTCGTTAATTTTCTAGCCATACGTGACCATTTTGTATTCATCTAATTTTGAATTATACATTAGAATGAAACAAAAGAAATACTAGCTTTTATTTTTCGTTAGTGTTCTTACTAAAAGATAGAAAAAAAACGGTATTTTTAGATCGAGATTAACGTCATTTGAATAACAGTGAAAGCCACTTTCAGCCATTTAAAATTGCTAGTATATAAAAATGGCCCATTTCAAAATGGCCATATAATGCACCTTTGCAAAGATAGCCGATCTCTCTACGTCATCTATATACAGCATGTACTAAGAGAACTAACACATACCTAGAAAAGCTCAGCAGTTTGTGAGTGATGCTCACAAAACTGACAAGATGGGTCTAACATTAGCCCTGAGCTAGAAATGACGTCCACTAATGATAAGTTACGCACAATAAGTTCTGTCGGTTTGGCTCAATCGGTAAGAGAGACAACTACCAATCATTTGGTCGTAATTTCAAGTCATGGTAGGGAAACGGTGATTTTACAAATGCATCTATTTGTTAGAATGAAATAGGTCCTTGCGTATTTCTTGCAAAGCGGTTCTCAACCTTTTTCAACCAATTCCCTCCCCGATCAAAATTTTCAGCTGCCCCTCCCCACGGTACGAAAAATTCATACCAGCAACATAACCATGGTCTCTTCCATTTATCGAGTTGGCAGATAGAAATATCCTCTTACCACAATCTTAAACAATGGACTCTTCCACTGAAACAATCATCTTTTTATATGCGTCCACACGTATCTCTATAAGAGGTTCTCCATGTAGGTTAGTTGGTCTGTCGGTCGGTCCATCCTAAATATGTTCAAATCGATTCAGAATTAAAAAGAATCTTTCTGCGTTCGCACTTGCTTTTTGAAAATTCGGACTTTTTATTGATCTAACGAAAGGCTCGAGAAGTAACTCAGACAATTTTTTAATTGATCAACGCAGGATGCTGCCAAAAGATGTTGGACCCAGTGTGGTTGTTCGCACAAGGTTTTGGTTGATTCATTCGTAAAATGCAACTTGTTTTGCTTTGCGCTTCCGGAGATAGAATCCGGAGAGAAAGAGACTCTTTTCCCTTACAGGAGTTGCAAATCGCACCTGAAGAAGGCTGTAGAATGAATCAGCAGAAACCATGCATGAACGACAAAAACAATAAGAATTCGATTGACTGAAAAATTCTTTGAATACCAATCACTGAATTGCGCAAAAAACATACAGCTGTGTAAATAGCAGAGCAGACTTCAAAACCTGCAAAAGTTGTTTTCACAATTTTTGACATCTGTTTCTGACATTATTGACAAATTAACAGAATTTCATAATAATCTGTTCGACATCATTGAATCCAGATCATTGCCGGCCACTGCCGCTAGTTTCGTTGGTTTTACTCTGTATCTCGTACATCAGAGGGTTTAATGAGTATTTCCTTCAATCTAACCAGTTTTCGACAATATAAGTAGCTAATATTATTTACATGCTTCATAATCAATAGAAAACAATGTTCCTCCATCTATTTGAAATATTTTTATATCCGTTTTGTTACTCTTCGGGCGGCGATGGTAGTTATAATCCCGAAGGTAAATCTGGGTGTTTTTGTCGTACCTGGCAAGTTTCACTCTGAATCCTTGATACTTATCCCCCATAAGAAATATAGATATTCTAAATCTTCTCCCCAGTCGCTCTCTTTCTCTCTTTCTCTCTCTCTTACTCTTGCTCTCCCTCTCTCTCTCTATGAATGCTTTCAACTTGAAAAAAATTGTGTCGAAAGGAATTGAATTTGGTACTGGTAAGTTTCACTCTGAATCCCTGATACTTGTATTGTATAATAAATATATTTTTAATCTCTCTCTCTCTCTCTCTCACACTCTCTCTCCCACATTCTCTCTCTTTCTTTCTCTCTCCCTTCTCTTTCTCTCACCTCTCTCTCTCTCCTTTCTCTTTATGCTTTCAACCCTTTTCTTCAATTTCGGGCCGAAAGAAAGTGAATTTGGTTCTCATAGACCTTGCAACGTTCCACGCATCTTAGAACATGGTTTTGAAACCCTTTCTCGTCTTCAGTCTATCAATTCATTGCGGAATCCAATGTTTCAAAAGAGTGATTTTTTTTTTGTTAGTTGTTGTGTTGAGTCGCCTCTCTGGCCTTAAGCAATACTTTCATACACATGCCTTTTCCTTTTCAACTCAATGTTAATCTCCCGTTCGAACACCTGAAGGAGGGATGAAAACTGTCTCCTGCCAGCAGATAGATATGGGTATGTCCCCCCGCGGCGATCTTAAACCATGGGAATTCGATTCAAGGACGAGAAAATGTTTCGCCTGACGTTTGGAAATTATTCTATGCAGAAGACGATTTTAAAAGAAAAAGGAAAAAAAGAGAAGAAAAGTTTTGTTGATAAACGAAAAACATTGGTCAGTCATCTAACGTACGTCCATACATTTTGATTAACTTACCTTAAGAATATACATATATACACACACAAGATACAGTAGTGCTCATGAGTATTCGAACAAGCTCAGTCGTTATTGCCTATGGTTGCATTCTTCCACAAGATGGATCCCCAGAGATCACATGCGAAATCAAGGCCGATAGAATACAAGATAGAGAGATGAACTGGACAAATTTAGAAAATACTGGCTCTGCAACGCCCATGATATAGAGAAATGTGGCGAATCCTGGGGAAAGTCTATATCCAATGACGGACATTGAAAGACTGATGATGACCTTTACCAACGCCATTTTCAGGGGGATTAATTGTGTATTTATCCACCAAAATATTTAATCAGTTCTTCCACAGCCTATTAAACAGCCTTTAACAAAATATCATTGAAATTTATGGACAACATTTGGAGATATCCTGTGGACAAATATGACATTTTGACGATATTAGGTGTTTTGGACATATAACTACGACGAGGAGGTAATTGTGCATTGATCTGCTCTTAAATCTGGTCAAATAACATTTAGTCTATTATGAATCCCACCACAAAATTTCATATGAATTCATGGAGAACTTTTGGAGATATCGTGAGGACTGTCATGTGCATATACATAAATGTAATTGAAAATTTAAAAAAAAAAACGAAAAGAAATTCAAATCAGAGAACGAGTCCTGGATCTGCTCCCGAATTTAACCACTTATTTCTTGACCCATTGCCCACCCTTTCATTGAAATCTATTTCGAGGATATCACGAGGGCCAACTTGTAATTTTTTCAAGAAATATGATTACGACCTAAGGGAAGTAATTGCGTATGGATCATCACAAAACTGTACTACCTCTTTGTTATACCATTGAATACACTTCCACAGAACTTCATTCAATACTTTCAGAGATATCGTATGAACAGACGCGACCAAATACGTAGACATCTTTCTGTTGACTATAGTAATTCAATGTATAGGTAGGCAAGCCTTCAAGATTTTTCTCGGGCCTTTCTAGATAGATCTGAACATACTCCCATTATTTGGAGGGTAGGGTTGCTGAATTAGAGTAAATACTTGTTTCCAATGGTTAACCCCCGACCCGCAGCAAACGTGCGCTCTTTACAAATCCTTATTTAAAGTTATTTGATTAATTAGTTTGGCAACTCTTGCAAATAACAATTTCAGTTAGCCTTTTAAATCCCTATGATGATTGGTCCTGAAGCCAAGCAACATCTCGTTTTATTCAAATTCTTATAAGAGCTGCAGCATTTACTACTTCTGGCAAAATTATGGGATCAGCAGAATCGGATGATTTTAACTCAGCTTCTCTTTTTACTTCGTAACCAATAAACAAATTATAGACATGAATCACAACGGTAGATACTCTGGCTTCAAACAGATTGAATCGAAATATTTAGATATTAATATTAGCATATTTTCCCCGAGATCTATTAGAGGAAAAATCGTAGAATCATAATATTTGCCAGGAGTAGTATACTTGTATGTGTGTGCGTGTGTGTGTGTGTGTGTGTGTTTATTAATTTACTCTCCAGAGCAAAATGCGACACAAGGTCAGGGCTTTACGTGGGGAAAGCAACCCATCAAAAACAGCTCCAGCCGACGCGACTTTGGTTGCTAAGCAACCGTTGTTGCTAAAGCAACCACAGTCATGAAAGCGTCAGGACGAGCCCGACCTGTCCTTTTAAGTGCAATGGGACAGTGCTACCCCGGGGCAACAGGTACCCTGCACCTGGGCCGAGTAATAGTGGGAGAGCCAAAGGACGAATCCAAAGAAGATTTGGGCATTGTTCGTTCAAAATGACAATAGAGCCTCCAAAAAGCACTTTTTTGAAAGAGAGAAGTATCTATAGTCTAGTTGACTGGTTGGTCGGGCAGGCCCTTGGTGGGGGCTGCAGTGATTCGATAACACTAGTTATGTAATCATTCTTTTCAAAAAGGTTTTCAAATATTTCTGCGATTCCCTAAATTTGAGAAGCTCTGTCCTAGTCCAGGGCCAGCGGTCACTTTAACCCGGTACGGTCAAATACTACGGCCTTTTACCTGAATTTTAGTTATCAAGTAGAGGCGCCAAAATGTGCATATTTTGAATGTTGGAGACGAGGCACATGCTGAAACGGTGACATGCGAAGTTGTGAGCGCATGGTTTTTGTTATATGTGCTAAATGACCTCAGTAAACTTGTGCATAAATTTTGCTATGTATGCACAAAGATATAGTTTTATTTATAAAAAATTTCACAGATTTTATGAAGACAGAAATTTGACATTTGCTAAAGCAGTTTTTTAAAGCGATATAATGTTGCATTTCATTTGAGAAAACCTACTTAAATGGATTCACTCGCAATTATTCTCGCTGGGGTATTATTACCTTACCCCACCGAAGCTAGAAGATCACCGAGATAAAATGCCAAATTCATTTTCAGGTTTGATGCCAAATTTAGTGTCAGGTTTACATCTAAAATGGAATTCAGAAACATGAATGAAAAATGTTATCAAAAATCATCTAAATAGCAATTTCTGACACCTAGACGCAGTCTGAGACATGTAATTGTGGAAGAAAACATCTAAAAACATCTAAAAAGTGGATTTCAATTATCTTCCTGTGCTTACCTCCCTTCCTATCGTCTGCTCTATTTGTTAGAGATTTTGACGCTGTGACTGTCCCGAGGTAGTGAACAGATAGATAGACTCGTCATCGCAGTCAATAATTGAACGAACGTAGCGTCAAATTTGTAAAAGAAAATCAGTCGAAGAATAAATACAGTCAGAATAAATTCCATTCATGACATCACTTGCGTTTTCCACCAGAAAAATATCTTAAATAGGGAAAATCTAGATTCTGGAGAACCCCGTCAAAATAACACCCTTCCAAAAATATTTTTGACGAATTTTTCAGAAGGGATCTTTTGGAATTCTGATACCAATTTTCAAGTCTGTAGACAAAACAGTATGGCCACGTGCACTGTAAAAGACACGCAAACACATAAACAAACACATTCACATATTAAAAAGGATATGACCCTATGCCATCTTTGATGGCTACGATTGTTCAACTAACCCTTTGCCATCTTTGATGGCTACAGTTGTTCAATAGAAATCAGATAGTGTTTAATTTCATCAATTTTTTTAAAGTTCTAAAAATGTACGTATATGTAAACGCTTAACAGAAAATAAACAAAGTCATTTTCCTCTTATACTGAGCCCCTCTCTATCTACGAACAACACAAAAGTATTCACTGCCCCCCTCTCTCTGGACGATACGAAATCCTCAATCGCAGTACGAATAAGATATTTTCAAGCAGCAGTCAATGGAGAGCTGAAAAAGCTGGCATGAATTTACATTGTAAATCGACCCCCCCCCCCAAAAAAAACAAAACATATTTGGGCATGGGGGAATATTCGAAAACTAACTCGCTAAAAACCTTCCCCGTAGTAAAATTGATACACCCAGAAAATTTCATGAGGTTATGTCGTGCGGTTTTTTGCAGTAGGCTGTCAAATACGGACGGGTAAACTTTTGGTGAACTATAAGATCGTAAACTTCTGGGTAAGCGTCAAATTAGAAACTAATTTAGTATGAATTCATATCGTTGATTGATCCCCCGAAACTAACTTACTAAAAACCTGCTGTGGGGTCCCATTAGTGACCACAGAAAATTCGGTGGCCAAAAATCTGGCAATTCTCGGGTTATGCAATCACAGACGGGCGGATGGACATTCGGTGAAGATGGTGAATGTTTAGGTAAGCGTGAATGTTGCTGGACATTAACTGAGGCACCAATTCAGCATATATTTACATTGTAAACAGAACCCCCGCCGAAAAGCTTATCTTTAAGAAATGTTACTTTTTATTTTGAGTGCAAAAACTTACCAGAAAAGAAATATATATTAAACTTTAATTGAAAAAAAAATAGTATTTACAAGTATTTAGTTTTAGGTATTGCCCTGGGTCTGGGATGTATTGATACTGTAAAGTTGTTACACAGATCATTGTTGATTTTTGCGTCCAAATTGTCTTTATTACTTCTCTCAGATGATCTACGGTGGTGATATTCTTTGGTACAATCTTTCTTTTCGTAATATTCCTCAGATTCGTTATCGGGTTGAGGACCGGTGAGTTGGGTGGTCATTCCTAAGAGCTCAATATCATGTTCCTCAATCCATTTTTTACTCGTTCAGTGGTACCATATCGTTACAGCAACAAGAACAAGCTTCACCTAATTCAAGGGAGTAAACTCTCCTCTGTTTGTCTGTCACGTTGCGTTAAACCAAGCCGATGTATAAAATGAAAATTTCCCGATTGTGATTTAAAATCACGACTATGTGATCGGAAGGCAGCGCTCTTACTAACTGAGCCAAACTGACAAGGTCCCACAAAAATTCATGTAAATACGCATGGGCTCAATTCATTCGAATAAATTCACATCTATACAAGAAAAATATATATTTTAATAATTTTTTTTACTTAAAATTATTGTGTCATCCTCAGACAGCTGTTTCGTTGTATTATTGGTGGCTATAGACAATCCGTTATCCCATCCAGTACCATGAGGCAGGGTTGAAACCTTCGCTTCGGACCCGGAGGTCGGTATCCTGCCACGGAACTGGACGGTCAGTAAGGCTGGATGTAAGCGATATATCTGTTTTTGCTAAAATCCCCCATCCACCAGAGTGCTCTAGTCCTGTGGAAGAGCATTGCATAATGCTTACTCTGAACGAGTTACCTCACTTAAAGAGTGCTCAACCCTGAATAGAGGAGTGTTGATTATTGTGTCATCCACAGACAGCTGTTCCGTTGTATCACAACTCTTCAGTGTGGCTAAAGACAATCCGTTATCCCATCCAGTTCCACGAGGCGGGATATATATATATATATATATATATATATATATATATATATATATATATACACACGATACAGAAGTTGCTGTAATCGTCTTCAGTCAGAATTGAAGTAGGAGTGGAGTTTGCCCTTGCAGCAATCAAGCTTATTGAGATGATCCGTCGAAAACGTGATCAAAGCAGGTTGTTGAATCACGCCTATCACATCGACGACGGCGCCCTCCATTCTTCAAAGTAAAAGAGGAAGCCAGCGCTGGAGAATAGATTTCAGTGCCGGAGGGGGGCTACACAGACCGACACCAGGACTATCTTGGCTCGCACAGTCAGCGTCTGATGGCACGGAAGAAAAAAAAATCCGAGACGAACAGGTGTTTTGCTGTGTTGCAGGAAAGTGTCAGATCGTCCGTCTTTCAATACCTGCCTATCGCAGCTCTCAACTGAGGTTTGTCTGGAATTGTTTCAGGTAATGTTTTTCTCTCTCGTTTTCTTTTAGTTTCAAATCAAAGTCTCAGTAATAAGGTAGTTATTTATGCCACAGAATTAAGGATAGTATAAAAATACTTTTGATACTAAAATTGTAAAGTAGGGAAACAATAAACACACTTAAACTGAAGACTAAAAAAACCTACATTGGGATTAGACACTTGTTCTCACCTGATCTAAAAATATTGAGATTTTACTCGTAGGGAAACATTTCAGAAGGGTGTTTATTCCACAAAGCTGATGTTTCTGAAAAGCTATTTGCATGTACCTTGCAGCGAGTCCTAGATATATCTAGAAAGTATGAAAGTGCCCTAAGTGCAGACCGAGTTTTAACTGAAAGTTCCCAGACAGGAGGGACTACAGAATGTAGTTCGTTTAGACATCTTACAAGTAACGGAAGAAAAGTGACAAACTTACAACGCTTAGACTACGAGACAGTGGTTGGAGTGTTGAGAAGAGCTCATCACCCTCTAGTCAACGCCTTCGTACCCTGTATTCTATCGAGAGTCGAAAGTGTCTGGTGAAAGGAGTTAGCCCAGATGCACGTACTGTACTCCATTTTTGGAGGGATCTGACTCTTATAGAGGTATGATAGTCCCCAGGGTGCTAGGGACCTACCATTTTAGTTGTATCCTTGTAAGGTAAAAGTCCAGTTTCAAATTACGCGTGAATTTAGGACCCATAAGTTTGTCCCGGTTGGGTGACTCCACCAAAGTAGTGTCATCCATCGAGATAGGTAGAGAGTCAGGTAGAAAGTCAGGTTTTGCACGTTGATGGTGATAGATCATCATCATCATCATCATCATCATCATCATCATCATCATCATCAGTCTTTCAACGTCCGTCGTTGAACATAGACCTTCCCCAGGATTCACCACAATTCCCTATCATGGGCATCGCAGAGCCAGTATTTCCTGAATCTGTCTACTTCATCTCTCCCTCTTGCGTTCTGTCGGTCTCGGTTTCTTATGTGATCTCTGGGGATCCATGTTGTGAGTCATGATGTCCATCGGTTGTCTTCCATTCTTGCAACATGGCCTACCCATTGCCATTTGACTTGTCTTCAACCTCAAGAATCAGTCTTTGTTATGAAAGTTTGAATAAAAATGTGATCTCAAAATATGAGTTGAGATATAGAAAGAAAAAGTTTTTCTTCTCACCTATAACCAGACATGCGGAGAGTAGAACTACGTATCCATGATATTAGAGTCCATTAAAAGTATTCATGTTTTTGTTTTTTTTGTTTTTCTTTTTCCAGACCTTTGAAAAAATTATTTTTTCATGTACACCGGGGTGTACCAAAGGGGAGTGCCAGTGCTGCATACCCCTCTCCAATTCTTTTTCTGTCGGCTAATCCATTTCAAGGTCAAAGCAGCAACATTACTACAACGCAGATATGTGCATATACCCCAGGGAGCTGAATGCCCTGCATATTTCCAGGTTACTCTTGGGCAAGGTGTGGCACCATTTAGAATCCTTCCCCCCTCCAAGCTGGTTACTTGTCGGGATTCATACGCCATTGGCCTTCGTGCTATTGTATACCAATCCTTGCCTCACCGTCTTGTAGATCACTCTTGGCCAGGGTGAGATAACCCTAGACAAGTGAAGTGTCAGCACGGACACGTCAAAGTTCTTTAGGTATCACCCGATGGATTTTTGAAAAATTCATTCAAGTTTAGGTAACTTGAAAATTTCATTTTATTACCCTAGCTTAATACATTTTTTTAGATTTCAAGTTATATTTCATTAAACTCCTAGTTATATATATATATATATATATATATATATATATATATATATTCTTTTAAAAAAGCCGCTTGTTAAAATACATCTAACTAAAATTAAGATACGTGTCTCCATGAAAAACTGTCATGCGACTCATGCTCCTCGTCAGCATGCCGTGTTGGGGTTGATCAACTAAAATGTTGGAAGTTATTCCTCTAGCCTTTGTTTAGTAGTGGCAACTAAAAAGCTCCAAAGTTTAAAAAAAGCAACGACAAACGTGAATGTTGTCGGACACAATTCCGGGACCAATTTAGCATAAACTTACGTTAGAAATCGAATCCCCTCTATAAACCTACTTGGGGGCAATTGTAAAAAAAAAAAATAAACACGTTTCTTTTAGACATAATTGGCAGTGAATTTTCAAATTGTCAGTCCCTTAGCGACATTGGTTGCGGCCTGTACGCATGATACATACAGAGCCAGTCAGACCATGTGAAAAACTGAAGAAACCCTAGCTGAAAGTTTGGGAGAAAATTTTGGTTGACAGTTTCGCATCAATAAGCATTCATCCTGAAACTAAAATACATGTTTACGAGTAAATAGCACCTCAATTTCATAAGATTATAATTTCGACACGCTGGGCGAAGAAGGTTCGCCATTATCATCTTGGATAAACCAGCCTAAAGATCATCCTGTCCGTATATACATATATATATATATATATATATATATATATATATATATATATATATATATATATATATATATATATATATATATATCCCTCTGTGGATGTGAATATCCATGTCAGACACTTGGAAATGATAGTTTTCTTGACAACTGTCTGGTATGGGAAGAGATCGAACGTCAGTCAGACTGTCATGGCAAAAGAAGAAAAAAAGAAGAAAAAAAGAAAAGGAAAGAAAAAAACAAACCTCGGTGCGGCACGTCTCGGCACGTCTCGATCGATTAAACACCACTCTGGCTGATATACAGCGTAGCAGACAACCAACCAGGTCTGCTGCACACACGCACACAAAATTCAACCAACGTTGATCAAATTAATGATTCGTTAGATCAATAAATTGATCCGTTGATAGAACTCGGATCAAATGTAGAATCCGGTCCAGGGTTACCAAGTTAGCCATTTCTCCGGCTATATCTGGCTGATTTTTCTCTCCAAATGTAGCCAATAAAAATCTACGGTAGCCGAAAAACCTGATAAAAAATAACTAAGGAAACACTCAGAGAGCGCACACCTCTGCCCACGCCATTGTCAGGGGAAGTAATTGTGCATGGATCTGCCCAAAATGAAACCACTTAATTAGCTATTTAAATTTAAAAAAAAACAAACTGTATTTCGCATAAATGAATTACCATAGCCCACGCGTGTACCAGGACTAATTATCTACCAAATTAGTAAGATGGGTCTTTTATCAAAAATTATCTTTAAAATACAAGCACAATATTAAGACATTGTTTATCCCCAAATGAACAATTTTGAAAAAACAAACAAAACGTTTTTAGATATCGGCTAGGGGTATACTTGTGCAAATACTCAAGGTTGTAGCCCCACAGGTGTGACTAGCAGCACCCGGACACATATGCGGACGGACAACCCCCCCGGACAGACACACACCCGGACAGACAGACAGACAGACAGACACACACACACACACAAAGGCACGTATGTAAACCTAGACACTCAAACGGAGAAGACTCTGTAGCCCATCTGTCTGGTTGGTCATGGCATTTGTGGGGCTACGGTGCAAATTTTACAAATAATTCGTTCTTGAGTGTTAATGTATAGCTATTTATTTGATACTTGGACTTTAAATAAGTATCAATAACATTCTCAACAAAAAAGTTAGCCGGAAATAGAAAAATCTAGTCGATTTTAGCCATCTTATTGACATACTTGGCAATACAAATCCGAAACACCAAAATTGATTCAAATCTAAAGTGCATATTTTCAGCCATCTAGCTCCATCGGTACGGTCTGTAAGCTCCATAAATACCAGTCAGCTATAACAGCCAGCTAGACTCACTTGAGTGAAGAAGAAAACTAAGTTGATGCTGACAGCTTAGGTTTATGGATTCTAAAGGAAAGAGAGGGAAAAAAAGAAAGATGGAAAGAAAAAAAAGGAAAAGGAAGAAATTAATATGGATAGTTTAGGAGAAGTTGAAAAAAGGGGTGATCAATGAATAAAATACTTCTCATGCCTTTTTTTGGGTGATCACTGTAGGTTTGAATCCCCCCCCCAAAAAAAAACAAGCGGGTGCAAAGTAGAGACCAATTTAACATAAATTTACATTTCATACTGAACACCCCACTAGAAACCTACTCTGGAGGGGAATTTAAAGAATAAACGAAATAAAAAATAACCCCAAACATTTCAAGTTTGTACTATGGACGGTAAGGACTGGGCGAAGTCCTGATAGATAGATAGATAGATAGATAGATAGATAGATAGATAGAGATGTCAAAACACATTAATAACCAAAACTTAGCAGTAGCCATTAAACCGATCCGTTGTGGGTAGCGGTAATTGATACAGATAAATTGTTAGGGATCAACAGATTTTGATAACAAAAACCGTTTGATAACATTTGATAATAGTTCAAGAAGGAAGGAAGAGATAAAAGAGAAGAAAAAATAAAGAAGAAAAGAAAGAAGAGAAAAGTGAGAAGGAAGAAAGGAAGAAAAGGAGGGAATGATTAAGTTAAGAAGGAAAAGAAAAGGAAGAAAGAAAAACTGATAAGAAACTAAGGAAAGAATGGGAGGAAGAAAGGAGAGAATGAAAGAAACATAGAAAGAAAGAAGAGAAAAGTTGGAGGGCGAAAGAAAGGAAGGAATGGAGAAAAAAAGAAAAGGAAGAAAGGACAGAAAGAAAGGAAAGGAGGAAGAATGAAAAGAAAGAAAAAAACAAGAAAGGAAAGGGAGGAAGGAAAGGGAAAGAATGAAAGAAAGAAAGAAGAGAAATGTAGGAAGGGGAAAGAAAAAGAAAGAAGAAAGGGAAAGAAAGAAAGAAGCGAAAGAAGAGAAAGGTAAGAAGGGAGAAAGAAAGGAACGAATAAAAAGGAAAGAAAGAAGAAAAGAATGAAAGAAAGAAAGAAGAGAAATGTACGGAGGGGGACAGAAAGGCAGAATTGAAGAAAGAGAGAAAAGAAAAGGATTAAAGAAAAGGCAAGAAGGAAGAGAGGAAAAAAGATGAAAGAAAGGAAGAAGAGGAGGAAAAGAATGAAAGAAAATTACGAATAGTCAAAGTGGGTTTTCAAAGGACCACTCATGAAACCAGACAGCCATGGCGATGAGGTTTAAGGACCCCCCCAAGGACCCCACCCCAAGGACCCCCCAGACAATCGGCCACAGGAACAGATGCGAGAGAAGCCAAATACTGTCTGGGCCAGGCAGGAATAGACGGTGGGGATCAGAAAAAGCACGCACCGGTTAGAGGTGTGGTGCATAAGGGTAGGGTACTCTTTAAGTGTCGGTTGGGAGTAGGGGGCAAATTCCACTGACTCTTTTGCGTGTCTACAGTTTTACGGGGTTGGGCCATGACGGGAGGGGCACCGTACCCAAAACCCAACACGATTTGTTATTGTTATTTGCCAGACAGAACTTACTATCTATCTGGCTGTTCATATTTATCCATATCTCAAATTGTTTTAATCTATCTATCTATCTATCTATCTATCTATCTATCTATCTATATATATATATATATATATATATATATATATATATATATATGTTCACATCTATCTGAGTTCGCTCATATCTATCTATATACCTAGTAATATACATCTATCGCAGTCTATTCATTTCTATCAATTTATCTACCTATCCGCTTAGATATCTATCTATCTATCAATCTCTCTCTCTCTCTCTCTCTCTCTCTCTCTCTATCTATCTATATATATATATATATATATATATATATATATATATATATTATTCATATCTATCTATCTATCTATCCCAGCCAATTCATATCCATCTATCTATTAATCTATCCATCTATTTTAGTTTGTTCAGATCTATTTATCAATTAATCTATCTGAGGTTGCTCACATCTATCTATATATCTACTTTTGTATACTATTATGTATATCTATCGCAGTCTATTCATCTCTATCTATCCCAGCCTATACACACACACACACACACACACACACACACACACACATATATATATATATATATATATATATATATATATATATATATATATATATATATTCATCTTTTGTATCCCAGTCTGTCCAGATCTAACTTAACTACCTATCTATATTCATATGTACATATCTGTCTATTCATCATCTATCTCAGTCAGTTCATATATATATATATATATATATATATATATATCTTTCTATCTCAGTCTGTTCATATCTTTCGGCCAACTCTTTTGCGTGTCTAGCATTTTGTGGGGTTGGGCCACGATGGCTGGTGGGTGGGGGTGGGGGGTTTCTACCCAAGACCCATCACGATTTGTTATTGTTTTAGCCAGACAGAATTTCCTTCTTTCTCTATCTTTCCTTCCTTCCTGCGTTCAACTCATCGACCACACTACCTCCCCCCCTCCATCCAGTTTTTTTCCCTTTCCCTCACCCCCAAGGACTCTCACTGTCCCCCCCCCCTCACGGGCACTTCCCCGACCCGTCTGGGATTTTGTTAGTCTTTGATTTTGTTGAGTTAGCAGGCTGGGCGAGCGGATGAACGGCTCGGGGAATGGACTTGGCGTGTTGAGTTCAAACTCGGAAGGAGACCGCTTGTGTTCACTTTGCACTCTTGCCCTTGGGACAGGCTTGAATCCGTCTTCTTCCCATGGGCAAAATAGTGCAGAGTAAAACGAGAGACGCCACTGCTGGTGCTTGTCAACTCTCAGTCCATTTCTCATATTGCAAACAGTTCGAGTAAGTAGGAATTTGGTTTGTGGAATCTAAGCAGGGACGACTGATGCCGTAGCCAGTGTAAGGACACTGCTTACTCTTGGTCTATCGGGGGCGTAGCTGAGAAGGCAGGTGCTGGAAGGGCGATTTTGAATCACCCCAGATCCAAAAAATCTTTATAGAATAAAATGAAAAGCAGTAGTTCACCTACTACCCTTTTACAATCATTATTCAATAACAAATCTCATTGAATGTTGGAATGGAACTCTCAAGGAACCTGGCCCCCTCCAGGACCGTCAAATCTATACCGGGGTCGGTAACAGATGGGCTGCGGCCCACAGGTGGGCCATTGAAGGGCTCTGAGAGCCTTGGACCTTCATATATTTGTGTTACAAATTCATGTTTTTTCAGGTATTTTTTGTGTCACGATTTTTTCAGTTTTTGCTTAGGCGAGAAAAGCATTGTATTTACGTTCAAGTTGTTTACAATAAGCATGACCACAGACTCTCGACGAATAACCAAAAGTGTCGTTACTCTCAAAATTCAAAATTCTACTATGAGTTAACTAATCAGATTATAATATTCATTAACTATACAATTAAATAAATGAATATAAACACTTTTTTTTTCAATACTACTTTTTACTCATAGCGTAAATACCTGAAATCTATGGGCAAATACTTATAAGATACGATTTAATATACCTGTGGGCCATTGGCAACAGAAAAAATAAAGTTAAGTCGCTAATCCCTGAGCCAGGTCTTTTGTAAGATCTGCCAACTCAGCATGCTCTTCAACTCCAGGCTTTCGAAAGACCTACGAACGGACCCTCAGTAATACTCTTTGAGGAACCACTACGCAAAATGTTTAAGCAAGGGGCCAGTCAGGGAGCCAAGCCTCCGGGGGCCCCCTAAATCTCGAGCTACGCCCCTGTAGTGAATGTAAACAGTAGTTATAAGTGGAAGTAAATTTTTTTTTTTATTTCCCAGACAAAACTTTCCTCTTTTTTCCCCTTGTTAATTGCGCGTACGATTTCTCAATCTCCTTGTTATCTTAAGTGCTCTCCCTGTCTCTGTCCGTGTCTCGTAGCCGTTCGGTCTCTTCCTCTCACCCACTGGACTCTTTCCCTCACCCCACGGGCTCTTTCTCTCACCCCGCACGGACTCTTCCCTAACCCGTCTGGGATTTTGTTAGTCTTTGATTTGGTTGCTGATTTCGTTACTCCAATCCTCACCTCTCTTTCCCCTTCAGACATACTTTCTATCCATCTCCCAGACCTCCTCATGCTATTTCTATCTATCTATCTATCTATCTATCTATCTATTTTGTCCTCTCTATATCTGTCTTACTGTATTCGTACATACCTACATATCAGTCTATTCTTATCTACTTATCAGTCTATCTGTTCTGTTCATACTTATCTATTCTAGTCTCTCCGTTTCTATCTATCCATCTATCAATCTATGTGTGTGCATACATATATATGTATCTATCTATTTATTCAGCTATCTTAACCTATTCGTTTCTAACAATCTATCTATCTATCTATCCATCTATCTATTTCGGTCTCTGTATATATGTCTTAATCTATTCGTATATACCTATCTATCAGACTATTCTTATCTATTTATCTATCTATCTATCCCGTTGATATTTATCCGTCTATTTTGGTCTCTCCACATCTATCTATCTATCTATCTATCTATGCGTGTATACATACGTGTATCTATCTATTCATCTATCCTAGCCAGTTCATTTATATCTATCTATCTATCTATCTATCTATCTATCTCAGTCGGTTCAAATGAAACTGGCTACATTGTCATCTACCTATTTTTACATATCTATCGATCTATTTCAATTTTGTCAAGATTTATTTCAATATAACCTGAAGCCAAAAAAAGGATGCAATTGAAGTTATGTACATTTTATTGCGTCAGTTTCTAAACTAAGTGATGAGATGAGAAAAAAGGGCCGTCCCCACTACACACACACACACACACACACACGCGCACACACACACACACACACACACACAAAATGCTGACGACGTGGATTTGTTTGAGGTGCACCCCAACTTGCCAAGGAGTGACCCACACACCATTTTCTCCGGACCATCCTCTGTAGAACACGAGTTATGAGATATGAAGAATCGGCCAGTGACTCAGGTTCCGAAGATTACTTTGCATAGATAGATAGATAGATAGATAGATAGATAGATGTGAAGAGACCATGAAACTGTCAACCGATTCTGTCGCCAAAACTGTCAACATAGCGAATCACCGTAGCCGCATAAATGACCCACCCGACTAACCAGCCAGGTAGGCTACAGATCCTCCTCTCTTAGCTTATCTATACGTATATTTGCTTGTGTGTGTGTCTGTGTGTGTGTGTGTGTGTGTGTGTGTGTGTGTGCGTGCGTGTGCAGACACTCTTGGTCACACTTTAGAGGCGACAACAATGAATATGGCCATAGCACACTAAAAAAAAGATGCTCACACACACACACACACACACACACACAAAAAATGGCCAAAATGTGTGAGCACGCTCGCGCTAATTTGGCGCCTTTTAACACAGTTAAATCAAGAAACGCGCTGATTTGGAAACATTTGTAAGAGGGCCATTCACCACTGTAAGATTCCCTACAGATGTAGTGGCAAAGAGTGGGCGGGGGGGGGGGTCAATACCAGATTTGGCTTGCCGATTTTGTTTCTAGTACTGCTAACCTTCACGCTACCACACGCACTCTACGTACCGAAGAGAATAATCTAGAAATATGGGTTCGTCTTATGAGATTAGTGCAAAAATGTTGTGGTTTCCCAACACCAACTTCAAGGCAGTATATCTCATATTCACACACACACACACACACACACACACACACATATATATATATATATATATATATATATAGGCAGATTCTGAAAGTTATTATTTCGATTAATAGCTTTTATTATACATATACATATATATATATATATATATACATATATATATATATATATATATATATACATATATATATACATATATATATATATATATACATATATATATATATATATACACACATATATATATATATATATACGCACATATATATATATATATATATATATATATATATATACATATATACATATATATATATATATATATATATATATATATATGTATATATATATATATATATATATATATATAACAAAAGCTATTAATCGAAATAATAACCTTCAGAATCTGTGCATTTTTTTGCCAACTAGAAACAAGTACATTTTATCCGAGGGCATACAATTCTGGGGTCCTTGTAGCAATGAGTTCCCCGGGGGCATTTTGAGCTTTTCCCTGGCAGTGTGAGGTCAAAGCGCTTAAAAAAGGTGATTGTCGGTTGGAGAGAGGTCTGGTGAGTAAGCTAGGTGAGGTAGAGTTTCGTAGCCTAGTTCGTTCAATTTTTGCTTTTTTTTTTTTTTGCTTTTCCAATTTGATAGAACTGTTGGAGAGTCAACGTTTAGTTCCTCTACAACCTCTCGAATTATTTTGTTTGCTTCTGCCTCAATAATCACTGAAGGACGCTCATTTCTTCAAGGCCGTCGTCCCCGTTTCGAAATTTTAGAAACCAATGTTGAGCAGTACCTTCGTTGACGGTCGCGTGGCCTAACAGTTGATTGATATTGCGAGCAGTTTCCGCTTATTTACGTCCCATATTGAACTCATAAAATAAAATTGCTCGAATTTGCCTTTTTCCATCTTTGATTTGTCAGCTTCATATCAACAAGCAAATGAAAAACTGTTATAAAAAGTACTATATGTCTCGATATCTAAGTGTATTTTTCTTAGGGCATCTTTATCATGTATGCTTGACTTATTACGGACTTGACAAAGGGTTGAAACTAAAATCTAACAGCTCTGGTTAGTCACTCAGTGGAAACCATCACGTGACCAATGTCTTTTGGCAGCATGTCGCGATATATACACACATAGCCAGCCAGCCAGCCAGCCAGCCAGGCTAAATTGAAAACTGTAGAAACTTAATTTCGCAGTTTTTGAGACAGTTTTGGTTTCAATAGAAACCCTCACGTGACCAATGTCTTTTGGCATCATGTTTGGGGTGATTAATCGAAGAATTGAAAAAAAAGGGGTAATCAGTTGAAAAATTACTCCTCTAACCTTTTGCTGCGCCGTAATCACTAAAAAGAGTTTGAATTAAAAAAAAAACAACAGAACAAGTGAGAACGCTGCCAGACACAATGTAAGGGAACAATATAGCACAAGTTTAAATTGTAAATAGAACCCCCAACTAAAAACTTACCTAAGTTGTTAAAAAAAAAACCCATTCATTTTTATATAATAAGGAGTGAATATTTAAATTTTCAATCCTTTGGATTAATTGGTGCGGGCTTAAAATCCCGTTAGTCCTAAAATGAGGATTATACAACCAATGCATCCTCCTGATAGTCACCTATGGAGCTGGGACATGGAACCTAACCAAGAGACAGACTTGCAAACTGAGAACCATGCAACGTACATATGAGAGGACCATGCTGAACCTTTCATGGGGAGATCAGAAGACAGCATAGTATAACTGGGAGAAAAAAATGTGAGACATCATAGAATCTATGAGAAAACTCAAATGGCAATGGGCTAGTCTTGTTGCAAGAATGACAGACAACTGATGCACATCACGACTCACAACATGGATCCCCAGAGATCACTTGCGCAACCGAAGCCGACAGAGTATTAGATGGAGAGACGAGCATGACAAATTTACTAAGTACTGGGTCTGCGACGCCTACTACAGAGAAATGTGGCAAATCATGGGGAAGGTCAAGGTCCAACAACGGACGTCAAGAGACTGATGATGATTGCATTGAGGAAAAAAAATCTGTTATGAAAGAACGGAGGCATCTGACCCAGTTCTGAGAGGGTTAAATGCACTCTCTGACGCGGAGAGGCATGCGTACACATACTCGAGCCGAAAACAAGAAATATTTCCCTGTCTGCTCATGCAAGTGAATGACGGCAATGAGAAAGTGTCAGAAATTTATCCATATGCGTCCATGCATCTTCATAAGACACTTTTTAGTCGGTCGGTCGGTCTATCTGTCGGTCGGTCGTTCCCTAATGTGTTAAATTTCCTCGGTCGTATCGGATTGGATAGATATGAAACTTAGCCCAGACCTTCGGTTGAACTATCCTCATTTTTTCTATTCTTTCTTTTCTTCCTTCTTTTCCCTCCTGTCACAACAACCACCACTACATTTTTGTATCTGACCCGACCCCCTCCCAGCTTAAAATCAACTTGAAACCCCTGTTTCAGGATTGGATTTAGCTGGTGCGGGGCCTGTTGCATATAAAAAGATCCAATATTCAAGGAGAAAATACACGTAAGGTTTAAATGGACTTCTTGAGGCTTTGAACCCTCGATTGTCCGACCCCTCAGTCTGCCCTTGGTAAAGGCTTGTACAATATATTTTTCAGTAGCTGATGACGATGTTTCACTGACACAATTTTCGGTAAGTCAGATGTAAAGAGAAAACTGTTACAGACACCTAAGCATCAATTGTCGGCCCTAAGGGTCCGCAGACCCTCAATTTCGAAACCATTCTCTATGTCACATACCACAGCGGAATCTAACAAGAATAATTAATCTGCCTATGTGTGTCTCTGTGTGCGTGCAACGCGATTACTTGATAACTGACAATTGTGCTAAGTTGATATTCACCGGATATTTTAGTCAGCACATAAAGGCAGAGCAATATTGAGTTTGAAGTTGTTTGATCTGATGAAAATAGACACAATATTAAAGATAATAGAACTTTTTTCGTAGTTTCAATATATTATTTCCTTTGACTTCAACTCTTGAGAATTATCACAGTTTAGGTATAGATCAACCGTAGTTTCGTACGACTGACGGAAAATTATCAACTAATGACATGAATATCATTGCTGGCTGCTTCTATAAAGTCCAGTCCTTACCAAACATGCATCTTTGGTACGGGCTCTGCCTTAGTGATTAAGAAAGTCGTCTCGAAGGCATTCTTCTCTCCCACTCTCGCTTCATTATAATCTTGGTTCTCCCCTGTCTTTCCACTTCCTCAAATCTTTTTACTGGACTCTTCACGACTGTTCCTTGTGCTCTGACTACAGTCGGTAGTACCGTCACTTTCATGTCATCATCATTATCACCATCATCATCATCTGCATTTTCATGCCGGTTACCTGGTGGTTGTCGCAGAAGACTGAGTAACAATGAGTCTCCCCAGGACTCCAGCCCTTCTCTCTGCGTCCTCACGTATCATAGCTGTGGTTTATACCGTCTCAACCTTCCCCCAACTTTTCTTACACGCACCTTTTTCATCCTCTCTGTAAGGATAAAGTGACAACAAGTTCCCCCAAAACTCAGGCATTCTCTTCTCTGTTATCATTTGAATTTTCACACCTGATCTATCTCAGTGGAGGCTACATGTCCTACATGTGCACACACACACACACACACACACACACACACACACACACACACATAGTCTTAACAACTTTGGGATGCTGTGCTGAGCGCTTAGTATGGAGGAAGTGTTGTGCCTAGGTTCCGATTCCCCATCTCGACCATACCAAAGGTTTCTGAGGGGGAGAAGTAGAATAGAATGGCTCCTCGGGATGCCTCCCTAGTTGGTTACAACACTTGGTGTTCCCCAAACTAGTCACCTATCTAGGTACCGACCAGGCTCGACGTTGCTTAACTTCGTTGATTTTACGAGAACCAGCCGATCCAACGGGATTCGGCCGTAACCTCAGTACGAGAAGCCGTCCACAAAACTATCAACACAGGTTTCTTTCAGTTTTACGGTCGGTCTGTATGTATCACACATACTGGTCGTACCAAGGATCTAAAGGGTTGCAAATTTAAGCATTTACTCCTTATTATGTCTAGAAACTTTTTTCAAAATGTCACCATAGATGCTTTTTTTAAGGGGGGGTCAGTTTGCAATGTAAGTTTATGCTAAATTGATATTTTAGTTTTCGTCCGCTTATTTTTTGGAAAACCCCGACTTTCTTCGTGATCACTGCCCAACAAAAGGTGAGCAAAGGAAATTCATTGATCATGGTTGCGTGACACTTTTTATTGCATGACCTGATAATAATAATAATAATGATAATAATAATAATAATAACAACAACAACGACAATAATAATAATGATGATAATAGTAATAGTAGTTGTAGTATATGCATTTTCACACCAGTTGTATTTGTAAACTCTAACTGAAGATCAAGTGACAGCAAATCTATAATTCATCATGCGCTTGCATGTCCACACCGAATGTCTGGTGGTTGTCTCCCAGGATAAAGTGGAAGCAAGTACTTGCTGAGGAGACTTGCTGTCACTCTATGCTTTTTATCCAGGAACCAAGGGGAAGGATTTGGTGGCCAGGGAGTCTAAGCTCATTGGGTAGCACCCTCCAACGTTTAGATTTGTCAGTAGAGATGTGGTAGGTGAACTATCCTTTACAAAGCCTTTGAGGTTTCCGAGGGGCCGAGGGGGTTGGTTCCGAATAGCACCCCCTAGTCTGTGTAAGGACCTTTCTCACTATTCTCGCAGACAAGGGCACAACCGCGGGCTTTCTTGAATTATTGTAACAACTTCGTTTACTCTGTAATTTGCGTGCACTTTCTTGCGCGCGCACACACACACACACATGAGCAAACACACACGGTAACATATACGCACACGTACACACATACATACACACATGCATGTGCACGCCTAGACGTAAGCACACACACTCACATACGTGCACGCACACACACGCACACATCCACATCCACGCACACACATACACATACATTCACATACATGCAAACAGAAGCTCTATGAATAGTAGTCCCTGTACTGCTTTTCTACAAACATAATACTATAACAAATCTCACTAAATATTGGACGGGGGAAGGGGCTTCAAGGGGTTAAAAGCCCTTTCCCGTCCAGGCCCACAGTTCTCCAACTAAGTCAGTGCTTTTGAAAGGTCTGCTCACAGAGCCGCAGTAATAGATGTGCGTTGACCCCCCGGGGGAAGGGTATTCCCTCCACCCACCCCGACTGGGAACAACAGTACTCTCCAGCTACACCCTGGAACAATTTTATTCTATTATATGATAATGGGACTTCCAGAAAATACGATGTAAGATTGTGGCACTAGGGATTCCGTGATATCCCTAGGGATTTTGTGAAATCTCGGATCAAATCATCATCATCATCATCATCATCATCATCATCATCATCATCATCATCATCATCAGTCTGTTAACGTCCATGGACACAGATCTTTCCCAGGATTCGCCACACTTCTCTATCGTGGGCGTCGCAGAGCCAGTATTTTCTAAATTTGTCCCGTTCATCTCTCCATCTTGTATTCTGCCGGCCTCGGTTTCGCATGTGATCTCAGTGGATCCGTGTTATGAGTCGTTATGTCCATCGTGATGTCTGTCATTCTTGCAACATGGCCAGCCCCATTCATGTAATCCCTAGTTTCACAATCAGTGTAGTAATGTTTAACAAACCTTGTGACGACTGTTATGAGTTCGACTTTCACTCGGTGCTCCACTATGTTGGCCTTGTGTCAAACCTAGCTAAGCACGGACATATCTATGTAGTCATGTAAACTTCACACTTTTTCTACCACTGAAAAAAAATAAAAATTATTTGCCAAATGTCCAACGACGGACGCTAAAAGACTGATGATGATGATATAGTCCTGAAGTATCCACGATTAAGTGCCTCGCAAGTCGTCCTTTATCCGATCAGTGTTATTTCAACGTGTTATCCCATTAATATTTTTTAGATTATATACATATATATATATATATATATATATATATATATATATATATATATAGATAGATAGATAGATAGATAGATAGAGAGAGAGAGAGAGAGAGAAAGAGAGAGATAATTGAAAGGGAGAGGGAGATGGGAGTGAAAGAGTGCAAGCTTAATGCTAGGGGGAAACAAATAATGAAGTTGTCAACACTAAAACATTTGTTTTTTTAAAAACTGAAAACAAGGAAGACACGAATCGACCTTTTTCTACCCCCAGCTCCAGACACACCAATAAGTAAGAATAAGTGGTACTACTATAGCGTGCGGTCTATCGGGTCTATTAAGTGGTCCCGGTAGACTGTCAGTTCCTGGCAGAAAACCCCTTCTCCTCGAAATTATAGGCTTGGGCCGTATGGTCTCACTGGACAACTTTTTCTCCGTCCACTGGCCATGAGTCCTTATCAGCTTCGCATCTGATACGTCTCGAATGTTCAATACTGTTGTTGTAAGGGGGAAAAATACAATTCATTTCAAGTTGAAGAAGAAACAATGATATGCATAATCGAATCACCACAGCCCACAAATGGCCTGCCCGACCAACCAGCCAAGTGATTTATCTCTCTTTGCTTGAAATTTGAAAATTCGCATCTCAACACGTTTTTTTTTCCGTCTTATTTTTTTAAGAAAAACAACGCCCTGGGGTCTCTATGATCATTTTGGACCAACAATGCCCATTATCTTGTGCTATTATTTGAGAAAACATAATTTTAGATTAAGGACCTATTAGTTTTAGATAATTAGTTCTGTTACGCCGGGGGGGCTACGCTGATTCATCTGTGGAAGATACGGATATCTATTTATATTTTAGAACCCTGACCCGATCTTAGGTAGATACTAATTCATTGTTACATCTCTAAACTGAAAACTCAGGTTTAGGATCAAGGATTCATGGTCAGGATTTAGGAATAGTCTACTAGTGTCCATCACTACCTACCCACAAAACAGATACTACACTCTGCTCTTAGCCGAAAGGCCGACAGGCGCAGTCTACCGGGCCTATGCGGTAGTCCCGGTTGACCGCACGCTATAATAGTACAAAATAATATTGGTGAATGGTTACACGAGAAGTAAAACACGGAATGTATTATATAAGAATGTGTGTGTGTGTGTGTGTGTGTGTGTTCATATGCGAATGTGTGTTCATGAGCACGCGTGTGTCTGCAAGTATGTGTATGCTAGTGTGTGTATGCATGTGTTAGTGTGTGCTTATGTTATGTATCAGCGTGTGTGTACATGTATGTGGGCATATGTGTTTGTGTACGTGCATGTGTCCGAGAGTGTGTGTGCTCATTCGCATGCGTATGTGTGCGTATGTGTACATGAGTAAGCCTGCTGTGCGTGCAGATGCGTATATGTATGCGTTTACGTGTGTGCATGCATGTGTTTATTATTCGTGTGCACGTACGTATGTGTGCATGTGTAAATGCGTACACTTATATGCATATGTACGTGTATGCATATATGTATGTGTATATGTGCATGTGTGTTTGCTCGCGGTGTACGTGCGTGAGTACATGTGAATGCGTATATGCATGGGTTCGCATCTGTGAATGTATGTGAGTGCGTGCATATGTTTGTATATGTGTGCATGTATGTCTGTGTGTATGCAGGTGCATGTATGTGTGTGCATTTATGTGTGTGCATGTATGTGTGTATGCATGTATGTATGTTTGTATGCGTGTATGTGTGTTCATATGTGCGTGTGTGCATGTTTATGTATGTTCAAGTATGTTCATGTGTTTGTTTCTATGTGAGTGTGCATGAATACGTATGAGTGTGTTCGTATTTGTGTGTGTGCATATGAGCGTGCGTGTGTATATGAATGTGTATTCATATGTGCAAGGGTACGTGTGTGTATGCATGAGTATGCAAATTTGTTCATATGCTCGTTTGCGAATGTGTGAGCGTGTGTGAGTGCATGAGTGCGTGTATGTGTTTTAATGTATGTGCATGTGTGTGCGCGCATGTGTATGTGTCTGCACGAGAGGGAGAGAGGGAGGTATGAGAGGGAGAGAGAGAGAGAGGACGAGAGTGTAAGAGAGACCGAGAGTGAGAGAGAAGGAGCGAGGGAGAGGAGTTGAGAGTGAGAGTGAAAGAGAGTAAGAGAGCAAGAGACAGAGAGGGGGAGGAGAGAGAGGGGTGAAAGACAGAAAGAGAGAAAGGGGTGGGAGAGGGAGAGGAAAAGGAAGAGCGAAAGAAAAAGAAAGGGAGAGAGATTGCAAAAGAGAGAGTGTGAGAGGGTGAGAAATGGAAAGAGAGAGAGAGAGGGCAATGAAACGAATGACGAAAGAATGATGCAATGAAAACGAATGAAAAAAGATACAACGTAGATAAGGTGGTCCCGATTGAACAGTTTAACAACCTCGCTCACTCCGTGTTAAAAAAGCACGAAAATAAAAACAATTTAACAATCTCATTTATCCGTAACAATAACAATATAACTTCCATATTTACTTCTATTCATCGTTTATCAATTCTCTTGTTTTTTGTTTTTCTTTATTTATGAGCCATTTTCGAGTGAGTGAGGGTGTGAAACTTCACAAATTAAAAGATCGGGACCACCTTCGCTGCATTGCGCTGATAATTTGAAAAAATGGAGAAAAAAAAAAGAAAAGAATTTGAAAAAAAGGCGCGCGTATGCACGTGTGTTTGTGTATGTGTGTGTGCGTGCAGGCATATTTGAGTATATGTGTATGTGTGTATGTGTGTGTGTGTGTGAGAGAGAGAGAGAGAACGAAAGTGAACAAATGGAGAAAAAACGATTCAAGGATATTGAATGAAAAATAGAAAATAAGCAAAATAAAGAAAGACAGGAAGAGTGAGGGAAAGGAAAGAAAGAAAGAAAGAAAGAAAGAAAGAAAGAAAGAAAGAAAGAAAGAAAGAAAGAAAGAAGGCATTGAGAAAGAAAGCAAGAAAGAAAGATAGATAGAAAGAGAAAAACGGAGGAAAAGGTAAAGACGGGAAAAAAAGAAAGAAAGAGAGAAAGAAAGAAAGAGGGCTTAGGATAGATAGAAAGACAAAAAGAACGATAGAAAAAACAAAGAAAAAAGGGAAATGGAAAGAAGGAAAGAAAGAAAGAAAGAAAGAAAGAAAGAAAAACTATGAAAAAGACGGAGAGAAAGAGAGAAGAAAGAAAGACAGAGAGAGAGAAAGAAGAAAAGAAAAAGGACAAGCCGATAGATAGACAGAAAGAAAGAAAGTGAGAATCCGGACACAGGTCGGTGTTCGAACAGAGCACAAAATAAAATTTCAAACGTCCTCCCCACCTTACGGTATGCGTGAGTACACGTGTGTAACTTGTTTATTACTTTAAAAAAAATGTCTTGACAACTTTTAAAAGGCCAACTTCCTCACTGTTGTTCCAGCCGATGAAATAAAAAAAAAGACAGAGATTGGCGAAACACAATCTTCTTATCTCCATTCTCCGATCCATGTGGCCATTTTCGCCGCACTAACAGCAATAATAATAACAACAACAGGTTAAGCGATTATTTACGTGCAGAATAGCCAAGCGGGAAACGACGCGGAGATTGTATCACGGCGGATAAGGTTCAAATTCCGCCCGAGTCAGTTGATGTCATTCCGTCATTGGGAAAGGCATGAATCCATCTCTTCCTTTTGATATGGGTAAAAAGGTACAGGATGAAGTGAGTGACGCGACACCGGGTGTTTAACGCCTTTAAATCCAATCCAAACGGGTTGAGTTAGTAGTTAGGGTATGCCTGAAGCCGTAAGACCAGTACTTAAATAAAATAAAAATACATATTTTTTTAAATTGAAAAAGTGAAAAGGCGGTAAACTGAATCAAAGAAAATAGATAAGAGACGATTATGATGATAGACAGAAAGACAGACAGACAGAAAGGAAAACAGACAGACGGACTGATAGAGGGCCAGACAGAAAGGGGAGGGGAGAAAATATGAAATAAAGAGAGACAGACGATTGGAAGGAAAGTAAGAAGGGAAAGAAGGAATGAAAAAAAGAAAAAAAAAGACAGAAAGAGTGGAAGAGGTGAGAGAGAGAAAGAAATATAAGACGAAAAGTTGAACCGAAAGAAAGAGAGGAAGAAAAATTGGCAGAGAGTTGGAAATAAAAGAAAGAGAATTAAAAGAGGAAGAAAGAGATGGAAAGAGTCAGACGAGCAGACAGAAGAAAAAAAGATACGAAAGATTGACGGAAAGAAAGAAAGAAGGAAAGAAAGAGAGGCAGAAGAGGAAGAGAGACGATAAACAAAGACAGACAGACAGACAGGCAGAAAGAAGAAGAAAGAAAGAAAGAACGAAAGAAAGAACGAAAGAAAGAAAGAAAGAAAGGAGAAAGGACACCGAAGTTGTTGTGAAGAAAAGAGAGAGCACCGGACGTGCTGGGTTGGCTCGAACTGTCAGTTGCCCAGTAGGATACATAAGAGCGAAAGATGCGGTCATTGTATCAGGTATATCACATAATCATCGTCTCTCCATCCATCCATCCATCCATCTAGCTTCAATCGCCTCCACCCCCCCCTTATTTTTTTCACCCTCTCTTTTTCCCTCGTTATTTCAATATTTCATCACGTCTATCATCTCCCCACCCCCAGCCGACCAGGCATCTCCATCTTCAACGCCTCCCGGAAAACAAACAAGTATTTTTTTTTTTTTACACACACAGACTAGACATGCATGTGTCTATCTGGGGGAGAGTTGTAGGCATGTATGTGTGTGCGTAGAGCGAGAGCAAGTTTTTGAAAAAAACAAAAACAAAAAAAAAACAGATGACGACGAACTGGTTATCCTACCCATATCGAAGCCACGACCCCAACGCACAAACTTGAGATTACATACCAGCCCTACTGGTGTCCCGTCCCTCCCAACACCCGGGCGCTGAAGGGGTATTTCTAAGGGCGAATTCGACACTTGGTCTCATTCAGTAGAAATTTTCCTCTGTGAGAAGGCAGTTCAGGTTTAGAATCGTAATCTGCCTAGTCAAATACAAAGGTTTGACAACCACCGCCAACCGAATTCACATTCGCACAGCATCAACCCCGACACCGTTTTTTTTCATTCATACAGTTGTTATTATTATCATTCTCTACATGCAACTTGATTTCAAATTACTACGAACTAAATCTGCCGTACTCTGCTATGAGTGACTTCACAGTTATAACTAAAGCTTTATCTTCCCAGCAGCTCATGTTATACAAACTATAGCACTTCTTCATTTTCTCCTAAAAAGAAGAAAGTTTTTTTTTAAAAAGGAAGAAAAAAAAAAAAAAAAGAAAGAGGTGAGAGTTGCTCTTTTTTTTTCTCTGCGAGACTGCACGTGTTTAACTCCGTTTTATTGCAAAACAAAATTGTCTTCGCAACTTTTGAAAGACCAACGTACTGACAATCGCTCTTTGGTCAAGGAAATAAAAAACATCCAGGAAAAAAAAACAAAACGAGAAAGATAAAAAAAGAAATCCCAACATCACGATAGTAACTTCGACGATATTTATAGCAGCTACTATTTATAAGTTAACACGATATTGACAAGTAAACAGAAACACGAAGTTCTTTTTCTTACTTACTACGATTGCGACCGGCACCACAATTAACTGTCACGTCGAATAAAGAAGAAGACTTCGCTACCACCCACTGTCATCTCCATCGTAACAACTTGTTATCAGACGACAACCATTGCTGTTGTGACTACAGTAAAAGTCCCAAGACCTGTCAAAGTGATTCTCGAAAAAAAAAAAAAGTTAAAATTTTCCATTTTAAAAGAAGATAGAAAAAAAGAACTTGAAGTCGTTTCTCTCGCTTTTGCGTACGAACTGCAAAGACACAACTTCTGTTTTTGTTTTCATTTAACTAATTCAAATGCTCGTATCAACCAAGATTGGCTTAGTACGACACAAGGCCAAATTTTATTTAGTTTTCTGAACTGTATCTAGAAACGAAAGGAAAATACTCGAAACGTCTCCTTGAAAAAAAAGTTCTACGTTTTAGTTTTTATAAAAGAAACTATTCTTCCTTTTCTCGTTAGTATTAATAGATATAATTTTGATCGTTCCTGTTTAATTTTAGAAAGAGAAAAGAAGACTTGATTAACTTTTCACATTGAGTAAATAGACAAGGAAGGACACATTGACGAGAAAACAAAAATACTTATACCGCTTTTTTTCAAATTAATTGAATTTTGAATATATACATATTCAAAATAATATATTGATAAATAATCATTTTTATTAAGGAAGCTGAAAAAAGTTAAAGAAGTTTTACGGAGAGATAATTTATTTACGAACACACACACACACACACACAAACAAATCGTAAAAGAAAGTACAGTTTTGTTATAAGATTCAAACATTTTTTACTGATTTTCAACTTATTGAATCAAAATTAAATTAAATTAAATATATTTGAAAGAGAGCAAATAATATTGAAATTCAGCAAAGACAAACACGTTTTCTGAATTGAAGTTTTAATTTGAAAGAAACTCTTCTCCAAAAAAAATCTCACTGAAATAACTTTTTTTTTTCTGTGACGGTACCAACACATACCGCTTAAGAAAGAAATATACATATATATAAATAGATAGATAGATAGATATATACGTAACTATCTACATCTACCGACTAAAAATGACGGGACTCGTGAAATCTGCAACTCTTTTGGTACTTTTTCTCGGTGTGGTGCAAGCTCGGACTTTGAGAAACCGAAATAGACACAGAAACCCACCAACCACCACTACACCGGCAATGAACGAAGTATTGTCTGCAGACGAAACAAATGGCAATCTGACTGCATATGCCAGCTATAATGATACTCTGGACGAAACAGTTGCTGAGAACAGCAGTGTCCACAGCTCGAAAATGCACATGTAAGTTTCAACTAATTCATTCATTGTTCCAGGGCTTCTCAAAGTAGGGGCACCCCAGAACCCTTCAGGGGTGGGGGATAAGGGTGGTCGAGTCCGATTAAGCTAGTTCTCGGCCTCTAGCATATTTTTCAAGGGTAGGGGGGCTAAACTGAGAAAATTACGGATAGATACTGAGAAGCATTCATCTTGAGTTGCATTTTACAGTAAACAATTTTATTGATTCGATATATACAGGAAAACAATACGAGAAACGTGTCTGACTGTAATTTACATCAGGAGGTGCCAACCTGAGCTGTCACCGAAACTTTCTGCATGGGTTTCTTTATTTTTTAAGTAGGTCTGGCTGGCTATGAATGTATCATGCGTACTTCCGCTCCGATGGAGCTAGAAGGCTGGAAATTTAATCATTTACTTATTATTATTATGTCAAGGAAAAAAAAGTTTTTAATTTTAATTTTGATAATTCCCTACTAAGATATTTTTATTGAGTGGGGGTTCAATTGTTTTGTAAGCTCATACCAAATTAAACCCTAAGTTTGTGCCCGGCATCATTTATGTCTTTTTTCAATTTTGATAATTTTTTGATCGCTCACTCCCAACACGGCGTGCTGCTAAAAGGCGTAGGTCATGTAATGGTTTCTATTGAGTGACTGACCACATTCGTTATCTGGTTTTTGTTTTGATCTTTGTGCAGCAACTATGACTTCAGTTTCAAATACCTTCGTATATCCACGTCGTATACATATCGCATAGATATCACACTCTTATTAATTACTTTTATCTTGGACGCCCAGTCGTTCGTAAAAGTTGATGGCTGTACAGTACTAGAGCAACTGGGCAAGTACATAATCACTGAAAGGGAATTGATTGCTTGCAAGTATTTAGCGCGGGACCCTTGAAAATGCGGGGCCCTTAGCACATGCTACGTTTATGCAGAATTAGCCTGGCACTGTCCAGGGGTTACGTAATGATTACTGGGGGTTGTGAGTTGGGCTGTCGCCAATAATAGGGAGGATGCTACCCCACTTGAAAATCACTTGACCTCAGAGTGAATGCGATGTGATTTAATTTTAGTGATCAGTAAGAGAGTTTGCAGCTAGATTATCATAAAGCACCAAGAGTGTTGCCTTCTCGCGCAAAATTTAGCGCGTTTTTTTTTTCTTTATCGGTGCGGAAAAGCGCTAAATCAGCGCGGGTGTACATAAACATTTCGGCCATTTTTACATTTGTTTTTGACCATTTCTAGTACTTTTTTCATGCGTTTCAGACAATTTTGGCTTTTTTTTTGGCTATCAAATATATATATATATATATATATATATATATATATATATATATATATATATATATATATATATATGTATATCGCTTTTTTTAGGGACACTGAGCGCTTCTACTCGTGGCCCCGGACTCAATGAATGCCCCACCCACTCGCTGTACCTTGGTGACGAGCCTGGTTGTAGGATTATTTGTACATTTTCTTCTTGAGAATATTCATGTAACCCGGGCCTCCGTGACGAATTTTATGAAGCGGTGCAAAACTGTTTTCTTCTCAACTCCATAATCAATACATAAACACCCTCGTCTATTAACCATCCTGATTTCATCTGTTATAGCCTTTTTAGCAAAACGTGCTATATTCACCCACTGGTAACGATATAACATTTCATGAATGGATATATATCGACTTTGAACTTTCGATACTCTGCCCTACCCAAGAAACAATTGGACTCTTTTCCTTGACCCTTCGGCTCCCTAGACTCCGATGCAATGCACTGACTGCACCCCAATGGCCACGGACCGGGGCGGGGCTTGGGGACTATTACCATCCCTCGATTTTGACTGGGTTAGGGGTGATTGCACCACCCCCAAGTTGGTGATTGTAATGATCGTAGTACAAACCTTCCATTACGTAATGTCGGGCCCACTGTCTTAGCCACCGTTGGAAAAACATTAGTCCCTGGCCGCTGCTATATCCATTCTCAGAGGCCCGTGCATGGAATTAAAGTCTTTTTCTTATATCTCCGTTCAAAAATGAACACCTCTGGTGCTATTTATTATTTTTTCTTTTTTTTGAAGTTTCGTTATTGTAATTTTTCTTTTGAAAAGTGCTTTTTTTTCTGTAATAAACACCGTAAAACTTTTTAAAGATTATAGATACGTTGCAGTTTTAGACATTTTTTTTTTGTCTTCATTTATTTCTGTGCTTAATTACTGTTATATCACAACTTTAGACTAGTATTAGTGCTTATTGCTTTTATAACTATAAGTGAGGGGTCGCGAAAAGATATCGCATCAAGAGGGACGTCCGCTAACACCTCCGCAGGAAGCAGCGGGGGCAGGGCGCAAAAAGATACATATTTCGAGGGGGATGTTGAGGGATATATTCGGAATGTACTTAGCAGCGACCCTGTCACTGACGAAGATTAATACCATCTTTTCAAACGGGTAATTGGGGTTGGGTTACATTAAACAACTGTAAAATTTATTGGCTATACGGTTCCGACTTTCAAGCCCTTCCACCCTCAGCAGTGGGGGCTTGGATGACTATAAACTTACAACTTTCTAACCTCTTGCACCTCCTCTCCCCCGAAGTTGGTGGGGGGTGAAGCTGTGTGCAAATTATATCCCAGCCCCATCAGCGGACATTCATGGTCATGAATGAAAATTGAAAATAGTTTGAGAAGCCCTGAATTATTCCTTCCTTGAAATTGTTGTTGTTGTTTTTGTCCTTCTTCTTCTTCTTCTTCTTCTTCTTCTTCTTCTCCTTCTTCTTCTTCTTCTTCTTCTTCTTCTTCGTTTTTTTAAAAATTCTGTTTTCGGAATGAGCTCTATATTTCTTTTTTGTTTGTTTGATTTGTCTTCCTTTCTTTTGCTCGTTCGGTCTTTCTTTCTTTTTCAGGTTTCTGCTTATGGTTCATTCTTCCTTTTTCAGGTCTTATCATATCTCTCTTTCTTTCTCTCTCTCTTTCTTTCTTTCTCTCTCTCTTTCTTTCTTTCTTTCTGTATTTTTCAGGTTTCAGCATATGGTTCTCTCTTCCCTTTTAAGTTCTGATATCTCTCTCTCCCTTTCTTTCTTTCTTTCTTTCTTTCTTTCTTTCTCTCTTTTTTTCTTTTTTCTGTCTTTTTTTTCCCACTTCGGCATACAGTTCTTCCTTCCTTCTTTCTTTTTCTCCTCTTTCAGCATTCCGTTCTTTCTTTCCTTTTCAGTCAGTTAGTGCCCTTACGCCGGCTGTAGCATCAGCCGTCCCTGCCTGGGCTTCCCATATCATTTATTTCTCTTTTCACAACTTGCGATATGTGAGGTAGGACTGAGAAGCGACAAGCACCTGAGGTGGCGTCGCTCTTTGCACCACTTTCGTTTACGGCACCTGATATACCCAAGCGACCTCCCATCTAAGTGCTGGCCAGGTCAGGGCCTACCCGAGGCTTTAACGAACTAAGCAGCAGCTTGCCACCAGATGGTTTCCAACAGCGATGAGGGTCCCCCAAAAGCGATGGGGCTCCAAAGAGGGGCCAGGGACCCCCAAGAGGGGAACAAATAAAAAAAATCTGCTTAGTGCTTCATAAGAGTTTCGACCGGCCCTGGACCAGGAATAGTGATGCCAATTTAGCGCTTTTCGTGCTGAATCCAGCGCGTTTATTAAAAAAAGCACTAAATTAAACCAATTAAAGCTTTCCTTTGTTGCTATTTTTTTAAGTTAACACTTTTTAACGGTGCTGGACAGTCAAACTAGTACGAAAATATTTTTGTCTCAAACACTGACCAGATACAAGGTTGCTTAACTTGGTGATCGCAAGAGACCCAGTATATCCAATAGTGTTGCCAATTAGAATTTTTTTTAAGGCACTTAATCTTTTAAATTGGCGAATCCAGTTGATCCAAATTAGATGGTGGCTATGGCTCTGTAACCAAATGATTATTGAAAGAACTTTTCACCGCAGACGACGGGGTCTGTGTGCGGAATATCCCTACTGCCTTAGCGGTGGAGTTCTGAAGTACGACTTGCATATCCTATGGTCTATCAAGCTGCCGCGAATAGGAGCAGAGATCCAAGGTCGGTGGGCTTGACAAGAATGTTTGAAAACCCTGGTCTTTGGGTAATTGCATTGCTTGGTGAATTGACAACAACTTCTTTATTTCTGCCTCTCTTTCTTTTATCTGTCTGTCTGTCTGTCTGTGTGTCTCTCTCTATCCATCTAACTATCTACACACACACACATATATATATATATATATATATATATATATATATATATCAGATACGTAATGGAGTGATGCATTTATTCCAAATGCTTATTAGTTTATCATCATGGTAAATTTTCTGGTTTCTCGGCCTATTAAAATTATAGAATGGTGCATGTCCTACAGTGCCCCCACCCACTCCATTCTCCCGCCCCTGGGTATAATTTTATTTTAAACATGAATCACACACCCATGCACGCACACCAAAAACAAAAAACAAACAAAAAATAAAACAAACAGGAAAACAAACAAACATAGGGTTTCCATTACATGTTTTTAATCTTCTTCTTGTACTGGAGGTGTCGTGGGTTGTGGGTGGAGACGGTGGTCGCATTATTTCGTCCATCAGTCGAATCAACGTAGCCCCACAAATGGCCCAACCATCGGGCCGAGTGATCGAGAGACGGGAGTTGCATTATCTCGTCCATCAGTCGAATCAACGTAGCTCCCACGAATGGGCTGAGTGAGCTACAGACTCCTCTCTTTGAGTGTCTGTCAATCTATCTGTGTGTGCGTTGGTGTCCGGGGGCACCTGGTCACATTTGGGGGTTGGAAACCTTGAAAATGCGCACGAGTACATCATTGGACACCATCTGAACTGTTCCGTCGTTTTTCCGAAAAAGGGATTTTGGGGGTGTCCATGGTCATTTTGGATCAACATTGCCCAAGTCTTATGCGGGTACTTTTTTTTTTTAGGATAATCTGAAACAAAACATTCATTTTTTTAAAGATATTTTTAGATAGAAAGATCTATTTTAGATACTAAGTTATCACACACACGTTGGCTATGGTGATTCATTTATATGAGGCACAGATAGTTTTTACTCTCCTTTATTTTACTTGAACTATTTACTATAATCCACTTCCGGCTTACTAGGCCATTTGAAGTTTCATCTGAGCTTCGTTTAGCATACATTTCGAGAACACGTTGCCAGCCTTTCACGACACTCGGCTGAATGGTCGTACTTTTCCGGTTTGAATTCACAGTGATCCGTCTGTTTCCTAGACAGGTTGTCAACAAAGGCTGAAGGGTCCAATCTGCCCTTCTATTTACCCCATGGGGTCAGGGAGAGATTGATTCATGCCTTTCTCAAGGACGTCAGTACGAGGTGAACGTAATCTGTCTCAGCCGATTCCACTTCCTGTGCTGCTAAACGTTATTCCACCACCACCAACACCACCACCATCATCATCATCGGCCTTTTAAACCTATCGTTCGTTGGGCATTGATTCCAAAGATTCGCCTGATCTCTCAATCATGGGTGTCATTAAGCGAATACTTACTAAACTTGTCTAGATGTGAGTCGTGATGTCCAGCGGTCGTCTGACATTCTTTCAGCATTACCAACCCATTGCCATTTAAGTATAAGAAAGGGACCCTCTGGTTATGAAATGGTCAGCACGCTTACCCAGGAAAACATCGGGATTTCAGTGAGCTAGATCCTTACTGGGTGACTCACTTTCTAGTTTTGAGTCCGACTAATCTGAGCATGTCGACGCTTCTTCATGTTGTGAGTTCTCTTGAGAGCTGTACACTCGTGACCTTGAGTCAGTCTAAACGGGACGTATAAGTGTCTCGCTGTGATGGTAATTTTGAACATGCAAGCCTATGAGATCATTTCGACAGAGGTGAGTTTAATGCTCAGTGTGGGCCCCATATATCTTTCTTGAGTCAGTGAGTTTGGTGCTCACTGGGTACTCCACACCCTGGCTTTGAAGGGGACTAATCTAAGCTTATAGCTTTATTTTGATCGGGACTAAACATAGATTTTTCGCTGCAGAGCTTGCCAACAAGAACAAAACTGTAGTGTGAAGCTCTTTGTATGAAATCATAACTGTTGCATTGTTGCAAACTAAACTACGATTATGATAGTTTTATCTTGGAACCATGATTAGCATTTAAGAGGACGTGAACATTTACCCTGGCCTTGATAGAGCGGGGATCAGGTGACCTGCTTGGCATGGGCCTACGATTTTGAGGCGCTAGTGCGTAATACAGAATGTATGAATTGTTTTTGTCTCTTTTATCTCTTCTGTTTCTTGTAAGTACATCAGACACACTACAAGAACACCATCATCAGCCTTTAGCGTCCACTATTGGACATAGACCTTCCCCCAAGTTCGACAGATCTCTCTATCATGAGCGTCTCGGGACCAATATTTTCTGGACTTGTCTAGTTCGTCACACCATCTAACTTTTCGCGGGACATACTTTCGTATATGATCTTAGGGAGTCTACGTTGGGTGTCATGATGCCCGGCGATTATCTGACATTCTTGCAGCATGACCAGACTATTGCCATTCGTATTTTCTGATGAATTCTGTTTTTTCCTCTATGTTGCACTCTTGTGGTCTCTCTAAGTGATGTTGGGCATAATTTCCTCCTTGACTCATACATAAATCTTCGGTATTTACCACTGATTACAAAAATACTTGGCGAGCTGTTTGAAATGGGACCAACCTTTACCATCTGGCCTGGGCTTATTATCAGTTCTGCGCAACCTGCTTTTACCATGTGTCATTCTAATTACACTCGGATAGTGAAAAGGTTTGGACGTATGCCTCAAATGCAGAAGGTCCCAGGTTCGATTCTCCGTATGAGCGAAGAGAGTGGGACACTTTCTAGTTGGACATACTGGTGGAGAGTGGAGGTATCGTTTAGGTGGACTTGAACGGTGGTCATGAAAACCTGACTTGAGACTTGCACGGATCACTAAGCTGAGGCATGGAACAGTAACCGGGACTTTGTCACCGGCACTTTCTTGGGGCTCTCAACTTAACCCCCAACTGCTTATGGTACTGGGTATTCCCAGACGGTCACCCACATCTAGGTACTGCCTTCCGGGGATTATACGAGTGTATCCAACGTGATTTGGTCGTAACAGGATGTCATCTGCACAGCAGAAACTCATATCTTATGAATTATGTCGTATCTTATCCGGGTCACTGTAGCAACAGCAGTGATGGCCAGAGTGTGTGGGAGAGTACTGGCTTCCCCCAACAAGTGCAGGCTATTTCTCTGGTGCGCTCATGTGTGGGTGCTAGTCAATGACATTGCAGGCATCGACAGAGAGATGATACTAGGCGAGGTTCCTTCATCAGAAGGTCACAAGCTCCTGCTGATTGGGTTGCACGTTTACAAAAAAATGAATCAACCAATGAAGTGAGTGGGAAAAATATTATTATAATCAAGGTTTGAAATATGAATACATCATATATTAATCACGTCAGCTACCAACTGCAGACCGGTTTAATCACTGTTGCTTGGTTTAGGTTATTCATATGTTCTAAAATTTATATCTATCTATGAAGACTTTACCCAGCCCTAACCATTCCTAGGATAAATTTTGAAATTTTGCACACACACTCCCCTCAATGAATAGGGATAATGTTTTTGCTTGTTTTTTGAAACCCTGTTCCTACATAGGTTTTTATTGGGGGGTTCAATATACAATATAAGTTCATGCTAAATCGTTATGTAGCCTGTGCCTGCTTGTTTTTTTGTTTTTTTAATTCATATTTTTCTAGCAATCAGAGCCCAACAAAAAGCAAAAGAAGTGACTTATTCATTGATCACCCTTTTTTCCAATTTTTAAAAAATAGATCACCTCCAACAAGGCATATATGAGTGGTGGTGATCCATAACTTCCCTCAGAGTGTCAGTTATTGTTATTGTTATTGATTTGAATTAATTAGACTATTTAGATGACTTGGTTAAAAAAATGATAGCAGATGATCATCGAGAGAAACACACACACACACACATATATATATATATATATATATATATATATATATATATATATGTGTGTGAGTGTGTGCATGGGGGAAAGCGGTAGCAGGCAAGACACGACCCATACGTACACTACAACACAACCACGTTTCACACATCTAGTTCTACACATTTGTGCCAGATATGTCAATAGATCGTGAGGACGATGCAAAAAATTAAACTTCGTCTCGATCGGAAAAGTTATAACCTTGTCTAAACTGACCTTAGTAAAGGGATACGGGAGTGAGGCCACCTCGGATCTGTTGCTCAGTTACAGTGTGGAAGAATACGGGCCTCCCCGCCAAGTGAAATGCTGGTCGAAATGTAGGCTTTCATGTGTGACTGCTAGTCATTGACATCGCCGGTATCAAGAGAAAGATGATTCTAGGCCAGGATTATCAGCAGAAGATAGATATGAGAGAGAGAGAGAGAGAGAGAGAGAGAGAGAGAGAGAGAGAGAGAGAGAGAGAGAGAGAGAGAGAGCGGAGGAAGAAGAATGGTAGGCAAGATACGATTCAAAGTTACACAACTGGTTCTAGAGGTTTTCAAAATGGCTGGAAATTTTCCAGACATACTAAGTTTATCTGTGCTTCGTTCTGAGTGTGTTTTCTAATATCCTAATTTCGATAATAATTTTCATTTTTTTTCTAACATGATCTTATTATATTGCTTAACACCTTCAGTTCTCTCTACAAAAATATTCTCGTAGATTAAGGTTCATCAAAGTACGGGGCTCGACCTATCACTGAGATCCAAAGACCAGATGACTTGGTCATAGGTCCACAGTAAATCAGGCCTTGTAGACAAGACACAGCCCTCACGTGTACAGTAACACGAGAACGTTCTACACATCTAGTACTAAACATGGAAACTAACCAAAAGATCAACCCTTAACCAAGAACCATGCAACGTACACAGTAGAAGACTATGCTTAGTATCACACGGAGAGACGACAAGACATCACAGTATATTATAGGAAAAAGCAGGAGTCATGGATATCATAGAATCTATTGGAAAACTCAGATGGCAATTGGCTGGTCATGTTGGGAGAATGAGAGACGAGCGCTGGACATCACGACTCACAAGTGGATCCACCAGAGATAACATGCGAAACTGTGGCTGACATAATATAAGATGGCATACCGAACTGGAGAAGTTGAGAAAGTATTGGCTCTGCGACATAAAACGGTCTTGTGAATCTTGGGGAAGATCTATATCCAACGACGTTCGCTAAAAGGCAGCTGCTGCTGATGTCGTCAATAGGTGATAAGGTTTATCGCCAAAATCGAGCTAGGCCCCGATCGAACCCTCCTCTGGGCGTTCGGAATTGAATGCCTGAGAAAAGAAGCAGCTCCACGTTTCTTACTTGAGCAAAAGAAAGAAAAATGGTTACGGATTCTCCTATCAGCACAAGTGGTTGATGCAAGCAGCCTCTTAGTGAATACTTTCTATGAATTGGTCAGGCCATCTTATGTTTTGCCGGCTTCAGTTTCGCATAATATCTCTAGGGATCTAGCCAATTACCATCTGAATTTTCTAACGGATTCCATGATACATATGACTCTCGTTTTTCTCTGTAATACTGGGTTGTCTTGTGGTCTCTCCATATGAGATTGATCATGATTCTCCTCTGTGTACGTTGGGGGTTCTCTGAAAAGGATCCCGATGTCAATTTTCTGTCTAGCTCATTATTCTTTCAGTGGATTCCATTAGAATCTGAGCTGGTTAAGTCCTAACTGGCTTTTGAGCATCTCCAGGCTTGAAACAAGTAATCTATATAAAGGATTCAATAAACCGATATTGATGAAATCAATGTAGATTTTCGCACCTCGCCTAAATGAATCACCATAGTCGTTGTGTGCTGATTTCCGACGTGTCTGTTGCACATGACCCTTGTTTTGCTGAAGTTCAAGTGAAGACCGACTTTCTTGCTCTCTTCATTCAGTTCGTCTAGCATTTGTTGGAACTCATGAAGATTCTCTGCAAAAAAAGTGATGCTGTCTGTGAATCTGAGATTGCTTAGGAACTCGTCGTCTATTTTGATTCCATTATTTCCTTAATTTTCCCTGTGTAGGTTCCGGAAGATCATCTCGAGACAGGCTGTGAAGAGTTAGGAAAAGCTGGTAACAATGCTACGCTTATTTGCTATGTCCAACATCTTTATAACTCACATTATCTGTCTCCAGTTAATGTCATTTAATTTTTTAAAGCTCAATTTGTCGAAAAGGGTTTTCCAGTTTTCAAGTTGGTCCGGCTGGCTGGCTTTTTGGCTGGCTATCTATCATGCATGCAGGTCGTACAAATGGAGCCAGAGGGCTGAAAATCAAAGCATCTACTCCTCATGTCTGAAATTTTTTTCTCATTTTGAAAATCCCCCCGAGCAGGTTTTTAGTGGGTGGTCAATCTGTAGTGTTTATGCAAAATCTATCGCTTAGTTTGTGTCTAACAACAATCAGGTTTGTAATTAGAGGCCAGTACCCAACAAGAAGCAAAAGAAGTAACTTATCAGTTGATCACCTTTTTCTCCAATTTTCTTTTGATCACCCTCAACGCAGCCTGCTGCCAAAAGACAGTGGACATGTGACGTTTTTTATTGTGTGACTAACTAGACCACTTGCATTAATCACTTGATTCATATTCAGTACTTGTTAAATTCATGTTTCAAACTGTCCTAATACTTGGAAGATATGAAATGTGTGCAATTCATGGGTTACACTGCAGGGTCACCAATTCAGATGTGATCTTTTTCATTTGTTCGATTCTGGAAGTCATTCTAGAATTGAAAGAAAAGAAAACATTTCAATTGGCAACACTGGGCTTTGAAACAAGTTAAAAAAAACATCTGGATAACTTGACTCACGAATTCGATAAAATGAAACCAATAAACATCCCCATTAGAGACCCTAGGTCAGAGGTGTATCATTGAATTATTTATACGTGACCACTGCTGGTTCCACAAAACCAGTCGAGGTGGCACCTTAGAGTAAAAATTTATGAAAATGAGACACGAAATCTTCTGAGGAAAGAAAACTATTTTCAATTTTTTTTTAATATGTTTACAAGTTTTCAAAAAATGTCAGTAAAAATTTGAAAGAATAAATTCTTGAACATTTTCGTTGTTTCCAAATTTAGTCATTAAAAAAAAAATATTAACTTATCTTTTTTTTTTTTAGATTATTATTATTATTATTATTTATTTATTTATTTATTTATTTGTTTTGTAATCCATTAGTTAGGACTAGCATTGATACTAGTCAAGGCCAGGATGTAATTATTCAAGAAATGTATTAAAAGTTTGCAGGCCTTACCCTCACCCGCTTTCTACGCGCGCACCCGCACAACCGGACATACACACTCACAAAACCGGACACACACATACACACGCACATGCACACACACATACACACACACAAAGAAATCCGACTCTGTCTCTCATTGTCCAACTGCCTCTTCCCCCTTCACAATATAGGCATCATCATCATCATCATCATCATCATCATCATCATCCGTTATGAGTCCATTGCTGGACGAAGGCCTTTCCCATCTCCCTCCATGATAAACCTGATTGCCAAAAAAAAAAAAAAAAACACTCACGGTGATGCAGTACACACGCTCACTGAATGGCATCTCACTGCCGACTGAGTTACCCAACGGGACAGTGTGTGTTCATGCATGCGTATTAAAGTCCCCTTTAGATGGTTGGTAAATAATTTCTTGACTGAACGAATGGATCTTGAGATATTGGAAATGGTTGATTCCTTTTAGGGTGGACCGGGTATATACAACACAGATATATATCTGTGTGTGTGTGTGTGTGTGTGTGTGGAGATACGTGGATCGTTAGCAGTGAGTTCGATGGGTGCATCACTAGATGCCCCATATTTATGGCTTCGTGGCAAGTCTAAACTATCACAGAAAATTCTTCCCTCGTTTTGTACACATTCATACAAATCTACTATACGGGTGGGATTTTCAGCTCCTGCAAACGAAAAATCCTGGATTTAAACCATGTATTTATTGAACCACATTTCATCACCGTCATGAACTTCTGGATTGCAATTGAACTAAATTTCCAGGGGACTCCATAAAAGATAGGTTAATTATAAGATATCACAGAGGATTGTTTTAGGATTCAAGAAATTGTATAGTTTAATTTTTGATATACTTAGTATTATAAACTATAGACGCTGAAAGACCAATGATGATATTTTAAGATTATATTCCAGTTTATTTTCTGGGGAATTTTGACATTTTAGATTTTTTTCCCTCAATTTTGGACAAAAAGATTAAAACGAGTTGGTAAATGTGGTTTTGTCTGGTAGTTCCGGAGAAAGGACAACAGACATTTAGTATTTGTTAATAATTTTCTTTAATTCACTATTTCACTTTGAGATGGATAAGCATGGCTCTTTCCGACTGGTTACCAAATTCTTGGTATAGTTCCAGAGAGACATATCTGCATGTGATTTTCAATTGGCTTTCTTGCGCGAAATTCTGCTTATGCTTGAGAAAAAGTGCATTATAGAGTCCATTATAAAATCATACATACGACACTGCAAGGCCAACTAGTTTGTTTTATTATAGTGTATCTCGACCATGGATAAGTGAAACTGAATTTAATCATCCTCTGATATCAGGCCGAGGTCTGGGAGGACGTCAACGTCGACAGCGACTGGCTGCCCAAGATTTCAGTATAGTAGGAATGACATCAATTTTTTCAGCTGTCAAGTCGGGGGATGGTACAAGAGAAGGGGGTGAGAACTACTGAATTCCAGGTTAGATTTCATTTATATGAACATGCACCCACTATCAAATTTTATCAGCTCTAGTAACCTTCCTCCCTGTCACTATTATCTACGAAAGCCAATTAAGAAATATCTTGATTTATAATACATTTATTATCTATATGGCTTAACGACTTGTTGCCCATTAAACGGTGTCAGTATCATCGCGAATTCTCTTCTTCCCATCTTTGATTTTAGCACGGCTTTTCGGCCGATTCATTTTATGACCCTCTCCTATATATATATATATATATATATGATATCAGTGAAAAAAAACAAAAAACAGTCAAAACCATCTCGAAACACTAATAAGTGTCACAACGAAATCGACTGCCTTTTCAGCTGGATGTTTTGCTCTAGAAGGAAAACCTCACGGTATAAAACACAGCAGTGACTGTTCCCGCTCCCCCCTCCCCCGGACAATCCAATCTCCTCCCCATCATTGATGTCGATGTGACGTTCCAGCCGATTCATTCTACGGTATTCTTCAATTGTAATATCCAGAAGGAAAGATAGTCTTTTCCCTATTTTCTTTCTCTGGTCGTGGAACCCCCGCCAAAAAGAACCCCAAAAACAAAAAACAAAAAAAAAACAAAAAAAAAAAACCCAAACAAACAAGAACCATAAGTTCAACGATGTGTCCACCGTCTGTGGTAGTGGTAGTTTCCCAATTAGGAGAAGGATGAAGAAGAAGAAGTTTATCTTCGAATCAATTCTACTCATTTTGTAGAGTATTGCGTTTTGGAAATATCCCGGGAGTATTATTTTCAATGATGATTATAAATGGCCATTTTTTGCGTTTTCAGGCCATTTGTGTGATTTTTTTTATACAAAAAATGCGGACTTTGGACATTCTATTAAAACATCAGTAGCACCGTCGAGAGGGGGTGGAGATGGGGGTGGCAACGGAAGGGCTGGCCCAACAACTTGAGAGTGTGAACGGATATGACCATGCCGGAACTCTTCTTGGTGCAGGCTACAGACAGAGAAGCATGGAGGTGGGCCTCGGGTCAAGGTACTGACTTAGCGTCCTTCTCTTAAGAGACAACTCCCATCGGAGTATAAACGACCGCTGACGGAGTCCCGGTTTCATTTGCTTGCTTCAGCTTAGTCTCTAGCTTGTGTGACAGGATGTAATTCCACCTTGAAGCAGTGTTTCTCAACCTTTTTCAGTCCAACGCCCCCGTATGACACCTATCTACTTGTCAACGCCTACTGTAGTTTAAATGTGAGAAGTACACAAACATTTATTTGAGACATGTAGTTGCTTGCCTGGTCTTTTGCAAGGACTATAACTCATTATATCTACTCATTTACTCTACTAATTCACCACGATGAAGAAATATAAGTTATCAACCCGATAAGGCATCTCTCAAGAATAAAACTCCCAGAATTGAATTTAGCTTCTAAAATTACTTCCCAATTTCGAAACTTTCTTTTTGTATAACTTTTGATTCCCCGGGGGTATCGAAAAAAATGGAGAGTTTTATGATGCTTGCTCTGTGTATTTTCAGAAGATGCATTAATTCGAGTACTATAACCAATGGAAAATTGTTGACCTGTTCATCCTAATAATTGCAAATAAAGTGAGATAGAATAGAGTGGGCTTTATTATGCCCTGCCCCCTAGTGAAAATGTATACTTTTGCACCCCCTGGATAAATGGCAGTGGATGCCTATGGCAGCTTGGCATTATAAAGGAGAATGTTAAAATGAGTATATCAAGGGATTTCTAATGCTAACCTGCAGAATGCAACGGGGATGGAGAATTTACTGCATTTTTAGTTCATACCGGGAATCGAACCCGGTATCTTCGGCATACGAGGCAAACGTGCTAACCATAACTCAATCTGTAACGGAAACAAGGGATTGAATTACTGAATTAATAAACATTATCGGCCATCTCAGTCACGATTTGAACAATCATAGCATCAAATTTTGAAGTCCAACGAAGAATAAATATGGTCGGAATAAATTCTATACATGACATCACTGGCGTTTCCGCTTGGAAAACATCTAAAATAGAATGAAAAAAAATCTAGAAACATCCAGATTCTGGAGAATCAACACTTTATTGATAAAACCGTCAAAATAAGGCACCCAAAAAGTGAAAAACACCCTTAAAAATTAATAAATCTATTTCAGAAAGGATTTAGCGGAGTATTGATGTCAATTTTCAAGTTTTTTAGCCAAAACGGTATGACCAGGAGCGCCGGAACACACAAATGCATAAACTAACTCACGAACACATAAATACACGGACGCACAAACACACGCACACATAAAAAGTGATAGAGTCCTTTGCCACCTATGATGGCTATGGTTGCTCAATAATATAGAAGTACTTGGTGGCAGGATTAGTTGCGTGTTACCTACCGACATTCCAATCCAGGCGAAAACTGTGTTTTCCAGGTGTAATATCATGGCGGGAATACTCACCCCGTTGAAAGGATGGAGCATCACAATCTTTCTCTTTCTATCCCAACCTTTTGGCTTTGTTATGGGATAAGCCAAGCTTGGTAAATATTAATGATGATATACACTTCGTTTTCTTTCTATCTCTCTCTACACATGTCTCATCTATCTATCTATCTATCTATCTATCTATCTATCTATCTATCTATCTATCTGTCGGTTAAATCACGTTGGACTCACTGTCTCTCGTACAATCACTGGAGTTGAGCAACTCAAGCCTAGTCACTATCTAGATTTGTGATCGTCTGGGAATACCAGGTGCCGTAAGCAGTTCAGTGTCATGTGGAGACAACTCCAGTAATCCTCAAAAAGAAAAGACTGATCTCTATACTAAGTTCAATAACGCAACCCAGAGGCTTCTTCAGTACCTCCCTTAATCCTCTGATTATCCTGGCTGGGAGCGACAAGATATGAAATGATTTGTACAGGAGAAGAAGAAGTTGGTAAAGGAGCCAGCGGTTCGTGTTCGAGTCTGGTGCGGGGCCATGATTACTGTAGCTTAGCTTCAATGCACAAAACTTTCTACTCGGGATTTGGGTCTGGGTTCCGGCGCCGTACTTCCAAAAACCGTCATTTAAAACTGTCACTAGAAATGTCAATATCGGTTTCTTCAAAAGATGCCAGTCTGGCTGGCAATGGATGTACTATGCATACAGGCTGCATCGAGAGAGATAGAGGGCTGAAAAAATTTACTTCGTATTATGTCTTTTTTTTTTCATTTACGAAATTAACCTCTCTGAAAAGGTTTTCTGTAAGGGGTTCAGTTTACAATGAAAGTTTATGCTAAATTGAACCCTTGGTGTTCATCAGCATTCACTCTTGCTTTATGAAAAATTTAGAGTTTTTAGTGATCACTGCCCAACAAAAGGTGAAGAAGTCACTCATTCATTGATCACTTGTAGAAAAGAATCTTTCAGTAGGTGCTGCCAAAAGACGTTTATTATGTGACGGTTTCTCTTCAGTGACTGAGCAGACCTATTTATTACTGATTAGGTCGGACTAATGTCCTTGAAGAGCCCAACGTTTTGGTCGCTGTACCCTCTTGCTTTCTTCAGATCTATGTCGTACTCATTCTTTCCTGTCAATTCGTCCTTCCGGTGTCGTCTCTCTGCTTCTTCCACTGAGCCAGTGTACACGATTTTTACCCAGTACTTGACCCAGGGATAGAATCCCCGACCGTCAGGGAGGTTTCTCGGCACGCCTAACCAACATCTTTAAACACTTGCTCATTTGAACCGAAGAGAGAAAAGAAAGAGAGAGAGAGAGAGAGAGAGAGAGAGAGAGGGGACATATTTTTTGTCTGCTCGCAAAATCCACGATGTCTACTCTGGTCAGATCATATCTATCTACTTCATTCACTTTCATTTCTTTCGCCCTCTCTCCCTCTCTCTCCCTTTCCCTTTCCCTATCTCTCTCTCACACACACATAATAATACACAAAGACATACACAATCTATATATATTTATATCCATCTTAGTCGACAATATCTGTTCATCATCTATCTTTATATCTCTGTTCCTATCTATCTATCTATCTATCTCAGTCTGTCATATCCATCTATCTATCCCAGTCTCTTCATATTTATCTATCTTAGTCCCTTCCTCCCTATCTATCCATCTGTTCAAATCTATATCTACCTCAGTCTCTATCTATCTATCTATTTATCTATGTATCTATGTATCTATCTATCTATCGCAGTCTGTATGTATGTATGTATGTATCTATCTATCTATCTATCTATCTCAGTCTATCCCTATCTATAACCGTCTATCTCAGTCTGTTCCTATCTATCTATCTATCTATCTCAGTCTCTTCACACCCGTCTATCTCAGTCTGTGCACTTATACCAATCTATCTATCTCAGTCTCTTCACATCTATCTATCTATCTATCTATCTATCTATCTCAGTCTGTTCACATCTATCTATCTATCTCTCTCAGTCTCTTCACATCTATCTATCTATCTATCTCAGTCTGTTCACATCTATCTATCTATCTATCTCAGTCTGTTCACATCTATCTATCTATCTATCTCAGTCTGTTCACATCTATCCATCTATCTATCTCAGTCTGTTTATATCTATCTATCTATCTATCTATCTATCTATCTATCTATCTATCTATCTATCTATCTATGTATCTAACGAACTAACTAATAACCTCAATGTACGTTCGCTTTTTTCGGCTCCTGTTTGTCCTACCGAGAAATTACTGGCGGCCGACGTGCAAATTTTTGAAAAAAAAAAAAAACAATATCAAGACTTAGTTTCAAAAAATGTCGCGTTGGAGACTTGTGCGCGGTCAGAAAGTGGCATTCACAAATTTGATTTATTTATACATGTTTTCTTTCGTTTCCTTATGCATGTGTCTATACGTATATGTGCTTGTGCATATGCATACATATATATATATAAATATATGTACATATGTGTATATGTGTGTGTGTATGTATATATATATGTGTGCATATGTTTGTGTGTGTGCATCTACATGTATATATATATATATATATATATATATATATATACATATATATCTACTCTATATATCTACTATATATATGTGTGTGTGTGTGTAGATAGGTATGTGGTTGAATGTAAATTCTTATTCTAATATTTATATGTATTTTTATTTTAATATTTTCAAGGGGCATTGATATGAAAATTGTATTCATAGAATTCAAGGACAAAATATAATCATCCTAAATATAGTATAAATAATTACATGTAACGTACAAAGTATTTGGGAATATGAGCGATCGCACATGATAAGTGTCTAACGCGCCACAAATTGCAAAAATGCTTTTTTGTTGGATAACACTATTTAAATCCTCCCCCATCATTCAAAATCAAAATCGAATCAGTTATCTCACTTCAGAATCTGAATTCAGAGGTTTGGAGCTTTAAAATGAATTTTTAGAGAGTGTGCATTGTAGCTCTAAAAATATGGTTCGTTGCGCACTTATTACGTGTGACAATATATGTAAGTATATATATATATATATATATATATATATATATATATATATATATATATATATATAAATGTGTGTGTGTGTGTGTGTGTGTGTTGAGAGTTACGATCGCAAATGGTAGAGTCAAAAGTCCATTCAACGTTCGTTTGCACAAATTACTTCATATATATATATATAATTAATAATTGTGTCAGCACAGACAGCTGTTTCCTTGTATTATAACTCTTCACTGTGGCTATAGACGACCCCAAATCCCTTCCAATACCACAAAGTAGGACCGAAACCTTCCCTTCAGACCAAGAGGCTGGCATCCTACCTCTGCCCTATGGAGAAATGGGGGGTCAGTAGGACCGAATTAAGCAATCTATTTACTTACGCATAAGTCCACATCTACCGAAGTGCTCCATTCCGGAGTTGGAAGAGCATTGCATTATAACAGTAATAGTCGGGTTCCTCACTTAACAGTACTCAACCCTAAATAAGGGAGAGTTCTATATATATATATATATATATATATATATATATATATATATATATATATATATAAATGAGACCCTCAAAAGAAGAGGAAATCAAGCGAAGAATCACTCTTGGAAGGCAAGCCTTTGGCAAGGCAAGTTCAACCTTCAAAAACAAGAAGATCTCATTTATCCTAAAAAGAAGAGTAAACATCCAATGCATCCTCCCGATAGTCACTTATGGAGCTGGATCACGGAACCTAACCAAGAGACAGACCTGCAAACTGAGAAGCATGCAACGCGCGCATGAGAGAATCATGCTCAACCTTATATGGAGAGACCTCAAGACAGCACAGCGCATCTAGAAAAAGACGGGAGTCCCAGACACAATTGAGTCCATTAAAAAACTCAAATGGCAATGGGTTGGCCATGTTGTAAGAATTGCAGACTACCGATGGACACCACGACTCTCAGCATGCGCAACCAAAGCTAGTAGAGTATTAACTTAAGAGAAGAACTTGACCAATTCAGAAAGTACTGGCTCCGTGACGCCCAAGATTTTTGACTATATAGATTACAAATAAATAAATAAATAAATAAATAAGAAAAAAATAAAAAAAAGATGCTAATTACACATACATGTTGAAAGTAATTTCCTTCAACATGGATGCAGGTTCTTACCTGTTTCACTATATGAACGTCTTCACACATCTGACAAACTGCCAAGAAATGGATGCTCAAATGTGGCTAGCAAATGATTCAATCACTTTCACAGCTAAATACTGTTTTCCCTGAGTACAGCGTTTCCACATGACTAATATTATAGCATACAATTTATGTGCCTGGGTTGCCCACAGTTGCAGCTATAAATAGGGATCCACACCGTACATTTCTCTTGCACAATTGGCCATCTTGAAGGGTCGACATTATTACGTTTTTGATCCGACGCACAGTTGTATCCATACCTAGGGATGTACACTGTACATTTGCCTCGTACCAATGACCATATCCAAGGATCCATACTATTACATTTTGAAACCAACACTTGCACCTATAGGATGGGATTCAAGCTGTACATTAGTCTTGCACCATTGACCCTCTTTCAGGGTCAGCAATACGTTTTGAATCCCATCCACAGTTATCTCTGTAGGGAAGGGTGTATTTATCTGCACTCCCACCGAAAGCGAAATATGACACAAGGTCAAGCTTAAACGTAGGAAAATCGAATACTGCCTGCAAAAAAATAGCTCCAGCCGACGTGAATGTGGTTGCCGATGTAACTTTGGTTGCTGAGACAATCGAGGTCGTGAAAGCGTCAGGACGAGCCCGACCTGTCCCTCTTAGTGTAATGGGACAGCGCCGCCCCGGGGCGAACTGCTTCCCTGCAGCTGGGCCGAGTGATAGAAAGAGAACCAAAGGTTCCCAATGTGTTTAGCAATACGCAGCCTCAGTGTCCCCTCAACGGCTGACGCACTGCACCTGCATATTCGGTCTAAATTGTACATTTGTCTTCCACCATTGTGCATTTTGAAGGATCGACAGTCCTACATTTGAAACCCAACCACAGGTGTATCTAAAAGGGTCTACACTGTCAATTCTTTTACATCATTGAGGGTCCTTACCATGATACAAAGTGTACATAAATTATCTTAACAACAAACTTCATTAAAAAAAAAAATGTCAAGACAGGTCGATTTAATCACTCAATAAAAACCTACCACGGGAATTGAATCAGCGCCCAGCAAGAAGGCTATCTTAACGCGAAGCCGCGCCTATCGACCGAGCCATGCAGACAAGTGGTAAATCGGAAATTCAAATAACTGCTCATAATCTACCATCCATGTCTGCTCTTTTTATGTTCCATGTAAAGAAATGAATATTTAATCCAACAGAATAATCATAAAGACGTTATTTTTACAAAGATTAGTCCTCTCTTACGTGGGTGCTATTTGTCGGATGTAGCTCGTCGAAATGATATTTGTTTCCAGGGAATCAGAGAATCAGTCTACCCTCAAGATTTACTGGTTGAGGAATGTTCTATTGAGAAATTTACTAGGTGTGCTTATGTCTATAGAATTGAAATGAATTTGTCTGTGTTCTGCAACGAACCCTACACTATTATCTTGATACTTGTTACCTGCAAAGAACGTTGCAAGGTCCATGAGAGCCGAATTCACTTCTTCTCAGACCAAGATTGAAAAATGTCAAAAGTATCCAGAGAGAGAGAGAGAGAGAGAGAGAGAGAGAGAGAGAGAGAGAGAGAGAGAGAGAGAATGTAAACTTTTGCGATATCGTTGCAATATGTGTGTGTATATATATATATATATATGTGTGTGTATATATATATATATGTGTGTGTGTATATATATATATGTGTGTGTGTGTATATATATATATATATATGTGTGTGTGTGTGTGTATATATATATATATATATATATATGGGTGTGTATATATATATATATATATGTGTGTGTGTGTGTGTGTGTATATATATATATATATGTATATATATGTATTAGGTTGTCCCACATGAATTATGGTTTATTGAAGGAAAAATGAAAAAAATATAACTTGAAAATGTGTAACAGTCCAGTTTATTGATGAAAACAACCTCTATTTGCCTAAATAAATTCAAGTGTAAGTATTCTTTCTTCGTAGAAATCAGTGTTTCACGAAGCAAAAGATGGTTCAAATGTTTGTTCGTTGGTTCACTTTTTATAACAAAGAAAAAAGGCTTGGAGAGACTGGAATAAGTGATAACCTTTTGGGGATAATTTTGGTCGATAGGGATGATGATATAAGATTTGCATCATCTTTTCCTTTTGGTCTGATTACCAATTTGAAGTCTGGCATCGTCATGCAATGAAATGAGCCCATGTCTATCAATAATGGATATTTTCTGGATCAACCAATTTGTTAGTAGTATGATTGAGTCTTTGAATACGAAATTCTTGAGAGCTTGAACAGCATTTTTATTTTGAGTTTGAACTCATACAGAAACAATAGTCTGGTTTCCTTTGAGGATAGCATCTACAAGAGAGGCGGATTATCTCATTTAAACTGACGAGGGGAATCATAAATTGGAAATGCAAAAGAAAACCAACGTAGACATCCTGTTTTCATCTACTGCAGTGGCAGCACCCTAGGAACTCTCACACCTAAGCAGTGGTCATAAAAACTTGTAAAAAATAAAGTCCTGGTCTCGACCAGACTCGGAAACTTTCAAGGATGGCTAAGCTGAGTTATATAACAGAAACCAGGATTTCATCATCAGCCTCAATACTCCTTTGGGGGTTGTCTATTAAGTGACGGAGTGCCCTGTCTATAATTTGATTTAATTCTGTACTATATGAGAATTGAGTAGAAAAAAACCTGATTCACACACACACACACACACACACAAATACTCCACCTCTCTCTCCTGTGTCTCCCCCTCTCTCTTTCTGGATGCTTCCAACGTTTTTTTAACTTTGGTCAGAAAGGGAGTGAATTCGGCTCTCATAAACTATGCAAGATGACAAATTGTACTAAGCTTGTTGAAGAACGCGGACGAAGTAATAAAAGTTTTTTTTCACAAACATTTGTAAACTTCTGACGGATTTCTCAATGAAACATTCCATGACCAGTGGATCGTAATTGATGGACTGATTTATAACCCCTCTGGGCTTCTTCTTGTAAGGCTATGTCAAAGTTCAAGGCTCCGACGGTCTGAAGCAAAGAATCCGTTAAGACATTTACACACCATTGATTAAGAAAGAGACACGCCAGCATACCTGGCTGGAAATAGGATATCATCTCTCTTGAAATTCTTTTCCGAAACCACTTCGAAATGATTAGCGACGCATATCACGTCACGTCATAAAAAACATACTTTAAACGATGAAATAAATGTGTTAATTTCAGTGTAGATGTTTTTTGGAGAAAACCCCCATGGTAGAAAATGAACGATGCATCAAATTACACACATGCAGGAATAAGACGAAAACGATTGAAAACATTGGAGAAGATCTAATGGTTGAATGAGATTTCGTGAAAAAGACACAAAGATAAATGAGGCGGTAATAGTTTGAGAAACACTGCTCTGTGTTTAGGCTAGTTCAGTGGTTATTGGAACCGCTATTGGTCTTGCCATTCGTTGGAGCAGCTTATTTCAAACAGCAGTTTCGAAACAATGGTCTGTGGACACCTAGGGGTCTGACAAATAATGGTCGATGTCGGTAGCATTATCCCCTCTAAATCTGACATTACGAATCTTGTGACAGAGTAACATCCATAGAACAGCTTTTGAAAGACATTATTATTGTACACAAACCTTTACGAATGGACATAATCCATTTAAAATGAAGATGATTTTCAAAACAGTTGTAGTCAATCGATTACAGTCTAAAAACTGAATGCTGAAATTGGTGGTGCGCCAGAATATTTCTTTCATAGAAGAGATCCTTCAGATTTTGAAGTTTCCAAACCGGAGTCCTTGTAAATCAGCATTCTTTTTTTTCTTGGACTCGGAGACCAACTGTGGCACTGATGGGGAATACGTACACATGAACGTGTACGCACGGTAGAAAGAGAGAGAAAAAAAAGGAAGGACTGAAGAAAGAAGTTGAGATAGTTGCTGAGAAATATTTCCCATACTCGAGAGAAACATTCCTTATACGTTTTACTCACATTTTGCTTACAGACCATAAAACAACCCCCAAAACACACACATACTTCTAACAGCTTGGATGCCACAAGACAAAGCTCAATACATACGTACGCACACATAATTCTTACATCTTGGACACCACAAGAGAAACTCCGATACATAGGCACGCACACACACAATTCACACTGTTAAGAGACCGTAAGACAAACGTCAATGCATACATATACACACGCATAGTTCTTACAGCTTGGACACCACAAGAGAAACCCTGAAACATACAAACAAACACACATAATTTTTACAGCTAGGACACAAGAGAAACCCTTATATATACACACGCACACACATAATTCTTGGTTCTAGGACACCACGAAAGAAAACCCGGTACATACATACGTGCATACATAAATGTTACTGCTTGGACACCACAAGACAATGTCCAATACTTATACAGGAACACACACATACTTCTTACTGCCAGGACACCACAAGAGAAACCCCGATTCATACGCACACTCATACTTCTAACTGCTTGGATACCACAAGAGAAACCCTGATCCGTGCATACGCACACACGCTCTTCTTACAGCTCAGACACCACAGAACAAAACCCAACACGTATGTATGTACGTACACACTTCTTACTACTTAGAGACCACAAGACAAATCCCAATACATACACACGGACACATATACTTCTTACTGCTTAGCGGCCAGAAGACTAAGCCTAATTCTTACCCACGAACACACAAACACACATACAAACATACGCTTGCATACCGATGCGTCCAGACACCACGGAGAATGTGTTACACCAGTTGTTGTTATACTGGTATGTGAACACATAGATACGAATGTTTCTTCTCTGGGCCTCTCCTTTATGCTCTCCGTCCTTTCTCTCTCCGTTCCTCAGAAATTCCCTCCCATCCTTCCTTCCTTCCTTCTTTCCTTCCTTTGGCTCTTCTAAAATTCCCACGTGTTCTGAACTTTTATTTACTGAAAAGTTTGAAACGTTTGCGCGGGATTTATTCACTCTTGCTCTCCCTCTCCTCCCCCTGTTCATCTACAGCCTTTTTTTTTTACCGTCGCGACCCCTTCCCCTTCAACCCCCTGAACCCAGACAACACACACACACACACACACACACACACACACACACACACATATATATATAAGTATATATGATTATAAATTGTGCTATTTTATATTGAAATGATCTCCCGTCATTTAAGGGTTAATATTTCACTTGACCCAGACATCCTAAATAGAATGAACAATTAGATGAAATAGGACTGCTGCAGGGATCGAACCTGCGACCCATAGGATAGCTGTTTCAACATCGCGTTGCTCTTACCAAGCTGCTGAACTATCGGTCATAGGTTCGATTCCTGTTGCAGCCTCGTTTTATTTAATTGTTAACTCAATTTACATTGTCTTGGCCAAGTGATATATTCTGAAATGACGGAGGATCATTCCTAATATAATGTTACTACGTACTGAGTTCGTTTGCCATATCTTACTTAGACATGAAAGCGACGAGCACCCGAAGTGGCGTCACTCACTACCCTTTTGGCTATTTTATCAATTGTTTTGACGAGATATGTATTTATGCCCTCCCCTAGGGCATTCGTGCGAAGTGAACACTCGGCTGCACTGCACCTCCATCCCCCCCCTCTCTCTCTCTCACACACACACACTCACACACTCACGCGCGCAATATATATATATATATATGTATATATAACGAGGCAGCAATATTTAATTCAAACTTGAACACATGTCAACACTTGAAATATAAATGTAAAATTATGATAAAAAAATAATACTAATTGCTCTTTAAATACCACTATCATATTTTCTTGATAAAGATCTCAAAGCACAAACTTTGGAACGTTTAAAAAAGAAAACTTTCATGACATAAAGAAAGTTTTGTACACAAACAAGAAAAAACAAAATTAAACGGAGTATATATATATATATACATATATACCCCAGTGGAACCTACGACCGCCAGAGTGATACTCCGATTCGTGCCACCTCGGTGGATAACCCTCGAGTTAAAGCAAGGTTTCTTAACCTTTTTAATCTCGATGCCCCCTTATATCCTGGCCAGTCGCACTTCTCTTCGAAAATTCATTGCTCAGGCTGGTGGGATATTTTGCACTAAAGCCCTGCTGTTTATAGTCCAACTGATTTGTAAAACCCTTCCAAAAATCTGTGTTTGCGAAGCAAAACCATTCTTATACAAACTACGTGTATTATGATACAACCCTGAAAATGTATTGAGATCATAGCTCAAGTGAGGTGATGTTTGGTCAACACTGCTGGAAAGCCATGATAATATAACTGTTTTGTTTTTAAATCCTCGAAATTGTTACATGGTAAACAACTGATGATCCCAACAAGAAACATTCACATACTGTACCATAATATCTGATTCTGTGCAAAACATTAAAAAACAAAACAAAAATAAAACCACTGAAAACATAAAATAAATTACATTAACAGATATTGAGAAATATTTCACTGAACTGACATAAATCTTCGGAAAAGAGTTATTTTTATATATTTGGTATTTAAAGCTATAAAGCTCTCTCTAAATAAATACGTGTGTGTATGTGCGCTTGCTCGCTCGCTCACACGTATGTGTGTTTACAAAGTTTATCTGAATCGGGCACATGTTTTCACATGGAATCCACCAGCAACGGTATGCGTGACAAGGTTTCTAACTGTCGCGTGACGTCACAGATGCACCAGAATTATAAACAAAACCAGTGTACCCGTGCTGCGAAAAATGACGACATCGGCCGGTTTCCAGCTGTTGTTTATACGGATAGCTGTATATCGAACGATAAATAAGAGTTTACTTTTGCGTTATAGTTACGTTTCAAATAGAACGCTCACACTGGAACCCCTAAAAATGATTTTTCTCTGAACTTTTTACTTCGAAAGATCCTTCAATGTCCATTGAGTATGCAAGCCAAATTTTGTTTGGCCTTGCCAATGTTCAAGTGGGAACAGTGATAAACAGTTGTATATATATATATATATATATATATATATATGTATATATATATATATTGCTTTTGTGTGTTGCTTTATGGAAGTGCTCAATATTTTATAATAGTGCGTTGATAAAAGGCTATTTATAATTTTTGCTTTAATTGATTAATTTAACGTAGTCACTATTTCTCGTTGATCGCTATGACTGCATGAAACTGATCAGATGCAACGAAGATTATAAATCTCCCCCCTCTCTCTCTCTCTCTCTATATATATATATATATGTATCTCATTCTACATATATGTATCTCTCTCTCTCTCTCTATATATATATATATATGTATCTATACATATATATATATATATGTATATATATATATATATATATATATATGTATCTATACATATATATATAGATACATATATATCTATATATACATGTATCTATAAATATATATATATGTATATGTATCTATGTATATATTTATGTATCTATATATATGTGTATATATATGTGTGTATATATGTGTATATATATATGTATATGTATATGTGTATATGTATATATGTATATGTATATGTGTGTATATGTATTTGTATATGTGTGTATATGTATATGTATGTATATATGTATATATATGTATATATATATATGTATATGTATATGTATGTATATATGTATATATATGTATATATATATATGTATATGCATATATATATATATATATGTATATATATATATATATATATATATATGTATATTGAACAGAAAGTAAGTTTTCAGTAAAGCCTTATGGTTGAATTGTAAATAGCTCCCTACTCTAAAACCCTTGACGTTTTCTCACAACCTTTTGCATTAAAGCATTCCCCTATGATCCTGGTGCTTGTGTTAGTAATTTGGTTGAGCTGCGTCAACGTTCAACGGGGACGTAGGGACAAATAGAGCCAGTTGTTTTATATATTAGTCTAGAATATACCCGTAAAAAATGACGGGGTTAGTTATGTATGAATGGCACTGGAGAGCCTGGAGCTATTTTACTGGATAATTTATTTTTTAATAATCCCAGTATCTTAATTTTAAATTTTCCTGGAAGACTCAACTCAACTCAAGGTGTTTTAATGTGTTATCAGAAAGTAAGGTCTTGAAAGTTTCTATGACGTAATCAATGACGTAATTGTTACGTCACAATAGGAAGGTAAATTAACTAATGATATGCGTAAGCATCAAGCAACCTGCAGGGAAGAAATGTTCATTTATGCCTTATATGTGTACGCATCGTAGCCTTGTATAGTATGCGTTGAGTCCATTCGTAATTCGTTTCTCCGAGTCAAAGTGATTTACGATTTCCGGTGACACTGAACGAAAAAATGGCTTTCTGTTTAGATTCCTAACTGAATAAGGCGATAAGCGGTTATTTTAATTTTCAAACCAATTTTTTTTTTCAAGAAATTTCCCCTTTCTCATTTCTTACGTTTATATTAGATGGAATAGGGGTTAGGGTTAGCGTACTGGTAAATATTAATGAATATGACTCGAAAACTTAACGCTCAAAATTATAATTATCAGTGTACCGTTAGCTTATTAGTAAGTAGGCAGCAACAATGGAGTTAGAGGATTGAAATTTCCAACATTTACCCTTTTGATGTCAGGAAGAATGTTGTTGGGTTTTTTTATCACCCCTCCCCTAGTAGCTTTTCTTTTCAATGTGGGTCTGATTTGCAATGTAAGTTTATGCCAAATCGATTCCTTATTTCATTTCCAGCAGCATTCATGTTTGTTTTTAAAAAATCTAGATTCTTTAGTGATCACTATCCAATAAAACGTCCGCTCGTATAGCGTAATGGTTAGCACGTTTGTCTTCCACGCAGTAAGCACTGAGTTCGATTCCTAGTATGAGCATAAGTTTGAGTAAAAACTCTTCATTATGACAAAATTCCCCTGTGCTACACGGTAAGCTGTGTGATTAGGATGGAAGTATGCCTTCAGGGGATTTGCATGCAATCAACAGGGTTATCTTGTGGGCATAAAGTCCTGGTCACGACCAGATATGAGACTTGCAAGGATCACTGAGCAAACAAGGACTTCGTAACCGACCGTAATACTCCACTGGGGATTGTCGCTTGAGAGACATGGCGCTTTACCTTTACCGATAAAAGGCGAGAGAAATATCTTATCCAGTGAAATTCACTCTCGATAATATCTTGATGGATCACCCCAAGACACCATTCAGCCAAATGAAGTTGGTCTCTTGACACTTCCTATTGAGTGACTAAGCAGACTTGTTTTCCTTCTTTCGTTCATTCTTGGTAGCACTTCCTCGTTGGCTGTTTTCGTGGCCCATGACATTTTCGACATTTTTCTGTGTGACAACATTTCAAATGCTTTCAAAGATTTGTTGTCACCATCAATGTCTCTGCTCCATAGTTTAAGGTATTCCATACATAGCATTTTAAAATTCTTGCTTTTGTTTCAGGATTGGTGTTCTTCTTCGTTAATGTTGACTTCATCTTGTTGAAAATTTAACCCCTACCCCACTAGAAACCTATTTAGTGGAGGAATTTTCAAAAAAAAAAAAAAAAATGCTATTGTTACAGGGTAAGATTTCTCTGAGCTCTTACCATCATCTGTTTATGGTTATTCAAGATGAACAAATGAATGTTTTTGTTTTATTACTTATTGTCTGCGATTAGCATGGGTGTCATCTGCTACTTTTCCAGGGGATGCACAAAGGGATATGTGGGTTGAGGCATAAAAGGATTATTGAGGTGATCAGGTCAAAACTTTCTATCGGTTGTTGGACCCTAATCAATACATCTCCCGAAAGAGCACGGAGTGCGGATCAGAAACCTTTTTCATTTTTTTAATAACCCTAAGGAATCAAAAGTTATACTAAAAAGAATTTCGAAATTGGGAAGTAATTATCCTAACTAGAAAGAGAGAGAGAGAGAGAGAGAGAGAGAGAGAGAGAGAGAGAAAAGAGAGACGATCTCACCTCAAGGCCATCGGAACATAGAAAGAGAGGGAGAGAGATTTTACCGCCACAGTTCAAATATCGTAAAGATAACAATCAGCTATCTGATTGGTAGCTCTGTGTGACGTCAAAGAGGAAGTGACAAGGAATTTATCATTTCTACAGAGATGCAAGGTTTAGCAAGTAGATCCCTGCCAAGGGCAGATAACCCCGTATATGTATGATTTTCTTCAGCTGGAAACGGTGGGCACTACAGATCAATAAGTGGCTGTCAATTCGTCAATATTTGAAGATCCTAAAAGAATCTAGTTTCTTTTTGTTGATCAGCTTCTCTATAAATTGTCTGCATGTGACAATGTTTTTCTTCTTTGTTTCGTATAGTAATAAAAAATACAGATTCTTGAGTTTTCATTCTTTACGGATGACTTTTTGAGTAGATTACTGATATTCCTGTTTCATTGTGAATCAGTGGAGTAAAGGAGGTATAGTACTTTTTCAGGGTAGTGCAAAAAAAACTGCTTGTACCCCCTACAACCACCCATGATGGTTTGTTGAAATTTCACTCATCATCATCATCATCATCATCATCAGTCTTTTAACGTCCCTCGTTGGAGATAAACGTTCCCCAGGATTCGTCACAATTCTCTATTGTGGGCGTCGCAGAGCCAGTATTTTCTAAATTTGTCCATTTCATCTCTCCATTTTGTATTTTTTCGGCCTCGATTTCTTATGTGATCTCTGGGGATTCATGTTGTGAGTCGTTATATCCATCAATTGTTTGTCATTCTTGCAACATGGCCTGCCCATTGCCATTTGATTTTTTAAATAGATTTTATGATGTCTCTGACAGAAGTCAGTTTTCTTCCTTGTATACTGTGCTGATCTTTCCAAGTGAAGTTGAGTATGATTTTCTCTTGTGCGCGTTGCATGGTTTTCAGTTTGTGGGTCTGTCTCTTGGTTAGGTTCCATGTCTCAGCTCCATAAGTGACTATCAGGAGGATGCATTGGTTGTATACTCTTCTTTTTAGGATTAATGGAATCCGTATTTCTCAAGATTGTTCAATGTGTACTTTTGTAATCTGGTACTAACAGGATGATATTTGTTTTTGTTTTTTACAGGATCCAGGAGGCCAAACTACAGATTATTCGGATTCACATTCTCAAAAGTCTCGGTTTGACTCAGGCACCCAACATAACCGTGCCAAAATTTGATAACCTTTCCATCTCGGAGTCTAGGTCCTGCTACAGACCGACCTGTAAGTTGACTTGAGTTTCTGTCCTTTATTTAAACAAGTCTTGACCGTCTATGTCCAACGACGGTCGATAAAAGACTGATGATTATAATGATGACATATATGATGAAGGTTAAATGTTTGAAAGCTGCAAGACATGAACAAAATTTACACGCACGTTTTTATTGTTTCTTACGCAGTCATTTATAAAAGATAATAACAATAGAATATAAAGATAGAAATTATCTATCCTTTTCTATTGGCTTCAGTGTTCTGGGACGCTTATTCCAAAATTGTTCTTGAAATTTAGAATTATGAAAAAAAAAAAAACCCAGACCTCTGTGTAGGCCTGGAGCATATAACAACTCATCCTTGGATATTTGTCCGTCCTGCACGCAACTGACGTGACCGAGCCAATGCAGGCACTCTCTTGACAGTCAAGCCGAACAAGCTTTGTAATACTCCAGGATGTTCTTGTTTGAGACAGGTATCTTCCAGGGGACGCCCCCAATCCATTCGAGACAGGGTAGATGGAAAACGTTGTGTCAGAATTCCGGGTGAGAATACACGGTCCATGTTCTGCAGCCATCTATTTACAAACTGTCAGCAACAGCAGGAACACCATCATCGGTTTCTTCAGTTTTTAGGTGGGTCTGGCTGGCTGGCAAGCTATGTATGCATTGTGCACACAGGCCACACCAATGGAGCTAAAGGGCTGAAAATTTACTCCTTATTATGTTTAGAAGAAGAGTATTTTAAAAAAATATCCCCGAGATAGTTTATTAATACGGGGTTCGATTTACATTGAAAGATTTTGCTAAATTGATCCTTTGTTTGGGTTTCTATTGAGTGACTAACCAGACCTGTCCCGCTCTCAACAATTATTAATCCGTTGTCGTTCAAAGCTTAGTATAAGCAGTTCTCACAAGTCCGGATCGAAAGTAGGTAGATCGTGTCACACGTGACTAAAGTACATGCGTACTGAATGACCTCATGAGCCGTCTGCGTTACTTTTTCGATTCTTTGTAGGGCCATTTGATTGCAATAGACTTTTACTAATCTTGAACCATTGGGACCTCAGGAGTATCTGATTAGCGGAAACGTTCGGACCACCGAAGAAAAGACGTCTTGACAATTGCTAACCACCTCTTCATAACTTTGGATTATCGTGTAAAGCAATACAAGTTTGTGTGTTCCGAAGAAATGAACACTAGGATAGATTCAGAAATCCTTTTTTTTTTTTTTTTTTTATTGCATTGAGATTTTGAAACTTGACGGTGGAAACTAACGGAGCTCCTAACTTCTCCACCAAATTTGCGTCCTCACAATCCAGCTGAGTGACCACAGGGGCGATTTGCAAAAGCTTGGTTCTGGTTGGGAAGGAACCAGAGACCGGATACACACAGTTCGTAAAAATCAAACGACACATTCTCTGACCGTTTGCAATGTTGAGTCTACAGGCAAAAGGGTTACTCTCTTTCAATTGAGTGTCGACAATCAAGAAGAAAGAACCACTTGAATTTCGTTTTTTTGTTTTAAAACCTACCCCAGGTCCAGTGGGTGGGCATACCAAATTTGGTTAGGCTGCACCCATGGCACTTTTTATAGCGCCATACGCACACACACACACACACACACACACACACACACACACACACACACACACACACACTTATATCTAATAAATTATTTTGCAATAGAATTTCGATTGGAGCACATCTTTTTTCCATTTCGATTTAATCCTGTGCCTAAATCTTTTCCAGCAGGCCCTAGATGAATATTTGTGCGCAAAATCTTCCCTTTCGCAAAAACAAACAGAAAATACGGGTTCTGCGTTCGCTTTCTCTCTCTCTCTCTCTCTCTCTCTCTCTCTCTCTCTCTACGATAATAGAGTACGTATTCCATTTTAATAAGATATAAAAAGACTGATTTACCCACACTAATTTGACATGCAGACTCAATGGGCCCAGAAGAATATTCTAAAGTGAAACATATAGGCCGACTAGTTGTCTATAATTTTGAGAAGAGTTATCAAAATTCAAATAGTTTTTCGAGACAATTGATCTTATTCTTCTTATCATTCTGTTCCAACAACGTTCCGGTGGATCGATTTTACGGAATCCTTCAGGTATGAGACCCTTAAAGATAAATTCGGGTCTCTTTTTCCCAGTAGTGCAAAGCAAACGAGCCACCAACACAGTCCGTAATTTAACAACCGTAGCGTCAAAATTTGAAGTCATGTAAAAAAAAAATCAAAAAAAAAAAATCCATCCAAACATCTATTAACATGTTTTGCTGGTTTCAGCTACATCATTTTGTATTTCCGTCTTATTCTAATCAGGCTTTGACCAGAGAGACCTGTTGATAAATTATTGATTTTTACCAATTGATTTTACCAACAATTCGTGTTTCTTTCCACACTCTCAGTTATCGATATAATACTATCTAGTTATGGAAATCAATAAAAAAGGTTTTATTTTCTTATCTTTCTTATAAATCTGATGCTTTGTTTTTTTCCCATCTAGGCAGCATCCCTAGCCGTTCAACCGATGAGGATATGTGGACAAATACAACGTCGAATGTCTTGAACCTGTACTTCAACCTTACATCCCGAAGACACCAGGGTAGACACGTTAAAACAGCGACTTTATGGCTTCATCTGAAAGCATACGAACGTGAGTTCATATCTATCTCATTATCTATCACCTTGTTTAACCCTGTTTCTGTATTGCTAGACATAGAGCGACTACAATCCCAAAGTATCAGCCATTATCGATAGTCGGATTGTAATACTCGTTTATAAAACTGATCTCAGTGGTTATCTTTGGAACGACATATCATACACCTATTTTGATATTGGCCATTTTCATATTGGCAATTTCAAGTGGCTAAAAATAGCTCGATCTGAACAGGGCGACTTTTACTGCGAGTTTCTGTATTTTAATATTTGACCATTCATTCAAAAAACGATTTTTTATGTTCTTATTGTATTTACATTTAGAGAAGTAGGTATTCGTGTTATGCCTACATCTGAGCTTGATTTGAAAAATTCACTTCGTAATAACAAAGATAGATTATTGCCCAACAGTAATCTAATTGAGAACCATGCAACGTGAAAGAATTATGTTCAACCTCACGTGGAGAGACAACAAGACAGTACAGTATATCTGGGAGAAAACAAAAGTCAGGGACATCATAAAACCCATTAAAAACTCAAATGGCAATGGGCTGGCCATGTCGCTAGAATGACAGACAATTGATGGACATCACGACTGACAACATTGATCCCCAGAGATCACATGAGAAACTGAGGCTGGCGGAGTTTTAGATGGAGAGATGAGCTAGACAAATTCAGAAAGTAGTGGCTCCGCGACACCCATGATAGAGAAGGGTAGTGAATCCTGGGGAAGGTCTGTGCCCAACGACTGACGTTGAGAGGCTGATGGTGATGAATCTGGGGGTTTATAAACAAGGCTGCGCAAGTAAGAAAGCGTATGAAGGTGAGACCGAAAAGATGATAAGAAGAAGTGCCGAACATCGAATATCGAAACGTGTTATGAAAGGCGATTGGTCAGCTTCCGGTGCTACTCAGCTTTTAAAAGAATGTCATGGAAGATTTGATTGGATGACAGCCACTACTTCAAAGTGTTTTTTACTGCCGAAAAAATACGTGTGTCTTTAAAGATTCAGTGTTCGCGATTTCACCTGTTGGAGGCTAAAGGAATGAGCCGAAATTCCTGAAGTTTTGTTGAAACTGGTTCGTGGAGATCAGTTTTTCTTGAATAGAAAAAAAGGGACCCCAACGGAAAATTGACTATGATATCCAATAGCATATTGATGAGCAAATGCAAAGAACAAAAAATATATTGAGTAAAAAATCAAAATTCAGATTAACTCGTACGAAGCTTTCCATTAGGTAGAATGCAATAGAATATAACCATATAATGAGCTTACAAGCGAATTTTCTGTTTGTTTCTCACTTACGAAATCTCATTGGTTATTTTACCTTCTTACTATGACGTAACAATTACGTCATAGATCTCATTATGAAAAATCTTAAAACTTGAAACGTCTGATGATACGTTAAAACAGCTTGAGTTGAGTTGAGACTTCGAAAGAAACTTGAATTGGATTATTTGATTCATTGAAAAAGGAATTTCACAATAGCTTTACGTTCCTCTGTACCGATCCATACACGAATAAGCCCATCATTTTGGACGGGTATATTCATGTAGAATATATTTTATTTCACCAAATAAACGATAAATCAATTATATTTTTTCATTATTGATACAACAATGAGTGAGGAGTTCGAAAAAGGTACAAATTGAGTACAATACCCGACGAGCAGAACCCACATTTATATCTTCATATAGAGTATAATATTATTATATTTTCGATTCTGATGTGTTTCATTAATCAAAAAAATCGGTGAATAAATGAAAAATATTGGAAGCAATTATCCAATTTTTCAAATTTTTGTGATTCAATTAATTTACAATTTTCTAAACAGATTATAAATCATGAGATCGTTGGGTTTTTTTTAATTGATTTTTTTTACAATTTGAAAATTTACTTACAAAAGGATGTGTTCATAAAGTATTTTTGAGGATTCTTTTGACGATATTACGACTGGAATTTATCAAATTTATTTTGGAAAGAACCTTTATCAAATTATTCCAAGCTTGTATAGCTTTATATTCGATTGAATTTCTTCAATAGACTTGAATAGGGTAGGAAAGAATAAATTTCGGTACACCAAATGGGCAATGAAAAATAGAATATAATTGTTTTTATCAAGACAACGGTTCGTGAGGAAGATGCAAAGCATCACCCACTTACATGATTTCGTATACAGTGTAATTTTATTATTTATTCGATTTTTAGAAATATTTTGATAATAAAAAAATGAGATTAGAAAATACGTTAATGAAAATAGGGAAAAAAAAATAATAATCGACCAATTAGAATTCATTTTTGTATTTACAATCAATTTATAAAATTTTCTTTTAGAACAGACTTTAATTCATGAGATTGTTGTCTTTGCAGTTTGATAATTTACTTATTTCAATATATATTAATAAAGAATTCTTCAAGGATTCTTCTGAAACTGTTTCTACCTAAATTTACTGGATCGATTTTTCTGTAATAGTACGTGACATGAATAAAGTTCATTTAAGATTGACGACACAATAGAAAGAAAGAAACAAGATGTGATTGAGCTATTTGGTTGTCAATGTTCATTTATGATCTTTGATATGTCAGAATCCTCTGGAGAAAATCTGACGAGACAGATGACACATGCCAACAAATAATGCGGAGCCTGAATGTGTTTTATTTTCCCACGAAAATAAAGTGCAGCACTGGGTCTTTTTTTTCTTTTTTAGCGTGTGAACCCACATACATTTGCGCGTGGGTAGGTGCAAGAAATACCCAGTTCCGATAACGATGCCGCAGGCTCACTGACCCCGGCCTCTTCAATGCAATGGCAAAGTATAGCCTGGGAGACGTTCCCCAGGAATCAGGCCTTTTGCCCATCTCCCTCGAAAACGCAGTGATTGAGAACTGCCAACCAATAAATAGAGAAACCCATTTTGTCTGTCTGTCTGTCGGTCGGTCTGTCTCGCTCTATCGCTGCCGCCGTCTGCCTTGCTCTTTTTATCTCTTTTTTTTTTCTCTCTCTCTCTCTCTTTCTCTCTTCTCTCTCTCTCTGCCTCTCCCTCCTTCTCTCCCAATCTATGTACATATGTCGTGTTGATGTAAGGTAAACCGACAAAATGGTGGTCATTTGATGATTGAAAGGTCGTAAGAAATGATGAAAAAAACATTACAGCAAAAAAGTGTTACATATAACAATATATATATATATATACATAGAGAGAGAGAGAGAGAGAGAGAGAGAGAGAGAGAGAGAGAGAGGAGAGAGAGAGAGAGAGAGAGCTATAGATGGCAGATGGGGAATTATGCTTAAGGAAATATATCGCTTAATTCTGTCCTACTGACCGCCCAGTTCTGCGTAGGGTTGGTTTCGATCCTACCTCGCGGTACTGGATGGGATATTATATCATATTGAAACTAATTTGAAATGATCTCTCATTATTACGCAGTGAATGTATCATTTGGCCAAGACAACGTGAATAGGATTGGCAATCGAAAAACCTGCATCGGATAGGGTAGCCGCTTCAACATTGTGTTGCTCTTACTATTGAGATAAACCACCGTCGGTCATGCATAAACCCAAATAACTGTTTTCACTCCAAATTCCCATCTTATTTAATCACAGTCTATACCTGCTGTATTTCTTTCAACGTGACAATTATGTTATCGAGAAATATATGTATATATTGATGTTATACATACAGATATATATATATATATATATATATATATATATATATACATCAGAATATACCTGTAACTGATAACGGGGTTATTATTGTAGGGATTGGCACTAAGGAACCTTGAGCTATTTTATTAAATGATATATGTTTCTATGATTCAAGTATCCTTTTTTAGAAGCTGTTTTCACGCTTTATCAGATATAAGGTATTAAGAGTTTCTTTGACGTAATATATGACGTAATTGTTATGCCATAACAGAAACGTAAATTAGTGAATCAGATGCACAAATCCTAACAAACTAGTTATTTGCATATGGTTGGACGACTAACAAACTGACAATAAATTCATATATATTCTCATTATATATGTATATGTGGTGCATAAAAACTGGCTGGAAAGCATTTGGTATGAATAGAGACATACTGAAAAATAATTTGCCAATGTGTGCAAAATGGAAGGTATACAATCAATGTATGGTACAAGCAATGACGGACGCGTGCGAAACCTGGAAACTTACAAAATCATTCGAAAAGCAACTTTCTACTGCAGAGAGAGAGAGAGAGAGAGCAATAGAAGGAGTAATGTTAGGAATAACTCTCAGCGATAGAAAAAAAGATCAACATGGATCCAAGAGAGAACCAGGGTGAAAGATATTGTTGAAGTAATTATACAACAAAAATGGTGATGGCCAGGACATATAGCGAGAAGAATGGACAACAGCTGGAGCTAACGGGTAACTGATTGGTGCTTGTGGGATAGTAAACGTAGGAAAAGATCAAACAAAATGATTTGCCGGTAAGATATGGCAAAGTAATGCAATCACGCTCGTCATGGAATGAGACTGGAAAGGATTTTTCTTTATCCAGTTGTGAACTTATTACGAGAGATAATTATATCTATGTATGTGTGAGTGCATGTAGACCACGGCAAAAACAGCAACAGTAAAATGAAAAACAAACAAACAAACAAACAAACATAAAACAAAACAGAAACCCCCCAAAGCAACTTACATACTTACAGTTATACAGACAGGATTTGACATTCATTTATGTACAGAAGCATGTAGCATCGTTCAAAGGAAGAGAGAACGCATCTGTTTTAAAAAGCAAAAACAAAAAAACTTCGCACAGTAATCTGCTGGTGGGAAGGAAAAACACTTACACACCATCTTTCGCAACTGTTACTTTGAGCTTATCTGCTGGTGGGCAGGAACGACCTTTAATTCTCCGTTTTTCTTCCAAACTAGGTTTAGCTCAACTTTTCAACTAGATGGTGGCAATGAAAAGCATTCTTGTGTACTTTTTTAGCGCCTTGCTGGGAGAAAGCAGAACGCACCCTTTCGTCAATAAATCCTAACTGCCACTGGTCTACTTCTTTCAGGGAGACAACAAAATGCATCTTTATTCCTCTAATTCCAAACTCCGATTTTCTCCGATTTTTCGAACTGCTGACACCTCACCGCCGCAGCCTGTTGCCCCTGCTGCTGATTCTCCTGCGTGTTGGTCTCTGGCTGGGATAGCTACATGGTGAGGCTGTACCCGAGTTGTCCAACAAAACGCAACCACTCGCTACAATGGCCCTAATTCATGTTTCGCACCTTATAATCCTCGGATGAGAGTTGAACTAACCACAACATTTTTTATGTACTGATGCAAATATCGTGTAGTAGTTATCAATGTTTCCTCTGATTTTCTATTCGTTGTACGTAAAAAATCTCATGTTGCGCATTTTTCCTGTGACATTTTAAGACATTTACAAATAAAGAAGGGAGACTACTTTCCTTTAGAAAGCAATAGTTATCTTCCTTGACTTGAAGTATCTTATTTCTGGTAATATCCCATTTTGGTGATTTGCTGTCGATATTAGTCATCCTCTCAAAACTTCCATTTTTCAATTTGTCGTTTTCAGATAGCTGTTTATGTGACAACAGCATTATTATAAAGGTTGGCTATCTGGCAAAACCCTTGAAAAGGCATCAGAAGAAAGGTAAGGAGACTGAAGAATCCTTTTCGCGTTTATTTTGTCTTTGCAGAAACAATTGCAGATTTTGTCTGTTCGAACTTTGATGCCTATTTTAGAATGAACTATTGTTCGACTACGTTACTGGAATATACCATTTTAAAGTATGAATTTCGTTGCATTCATTTAAGGGGAATGTTTTTTTTTCCACTTTTTATTCTGGTTTATCTGTGGCTTCAAACGAAAGATAAAGATTTTGTTGTATAAGTTCAAAATGGGACGTAAAGCAGCGGAATATATCTACTAAGTTTTGGTTGAAAAAAATTTAAATTGAGACGAGAGCTTTGAAGATGTACACGTCGTTCTGTGATAAACAACATCCAATTGAGGGCAATTATTGAGGCGGCCCCAGACAAAAAAAGTCGGCTGGTTGTAAAGAACTGGAAGTTGACTATTCAACTTTAGTTCGACAATTGCACTAAATTGGAAAAGCCAAAAAGGCTCCTCATGTGCGAATGGACTTGAATGAAAGGCAAAAAAGAATGGCCGTGCCGAAATTAAACGAACTAGGCTTGGAAACTCTACCTCACCCAGTTTACTTACGTAGAGAATATGTCACCTGGCCTAGACAGCGTAATTGAAAGCCATCCTATATGGCAGTTTTCAGCTAGTCAGTAACATTCTTACTCGTCTTACCCTTATTGTTAAACAACCTAAGCCAATTACTGACCTTCTTGTTGGTTTTCCATCACGAAATTCTTAATATTTTGTGTTTTTTCTTCTTCTATTTTTCAGCCAAGCGCCGAGTGACAGACGTGCGTCTTGTGACTCACCAAAGTAATTCCTGGCAGTCTTTTGATATCGAAAGGGCAGTTTCGGAATGGATGAATCCGAAAAAGAATTTTGGCATGCAAATCATCATAAAAGACCAGAATGAAAATATTCTCAACGCCCGCGAAATCATCTCCCATATCGACTGCTCTGACCCAAGTAAGAAACCTTTTTTAATTATAGCATGCTTTGGGGGAACAGTCTATACATATTGGTCACACCCGGTGTTTCCTATAAGTGGCATGACTGTGCGATCGCGCAGTGGAACACAATGCCGCACACAACATTTGAACAGCTTCCGATAAATGGACAAGAAGGATAAATTCAATAATACGTCCGCCGTCTGTGGTAGTAGGAAAAGGAGTTAAAGTGCAAATAATCTTGGTATCATTTTTTTTTCTTAATCAATCATCAATGGTCATCTTTGGCTTTCTATCATCATGAGTCTCATATGTTCGTTGTTGGACATAGACCCTCTCCAGGATTTGCCACACTTCTCTATCGTGGGCGTCGCAGAGCCAGTACTTTCTGAATTTGTCTGAGTCGTCTCTCCATCTAGTACTCTGCCGGCCTCGGTTGCGCATGTGGTCTCTGGGGATAAATGTCGTGAGTCGTGATGTCCATCGGTTGTCTGCCATTCTCGCGACATGGCCAGCCCACTGCCATTCGAGTTTTTTTTAATGAATTCCATATCTCTGATTCCTGCCTTCTCCCGGATGTATATTGCTGTCTTGAGGTCTTTCCATGTGTGATTCTCTCATGAGCATACAGCATTCTTCTCAGTTTGCTGGTCTGTCTCTTGGTTAGGTTCCATGTTTCAGCTCCATAAGTGACTATAGGGAGAATGCATTGGTTGTATTTCCGTTGTTTGAAGTAGATGGGACCGACCGATAGACCGACCGAAAAGCGTTTTATTGAGATGTGTGGACACACCTGAAGAGTTCAATGATACCACGTGGCTGAACAGTAGAATTATTTGAGTGCTGGTTTATGCAAAGTCTATAGATGTGTACAAATTGTGGCATAAATTCTGTTGCTAGGCTGTCTACCAAGAATTTCACTTGACCGACAAATCAATAGAAATAACAATCGATACACTGGATTAATCATTCCTTTTCGTTTCACACTTCAAATAACTGGCCTTTGTTTCATTAACTTGAGACAAAAGTAAGAATATTTGTTTTACAGTCCACTTCTTTGGCTGCTTGCAGGCCTTTTGGTCCCATGCAGGATATTAAAATTGAGGGGTAACACTGGTCACACCATTTGGAAGATTATTGTAAAATGATGGATTAGTGTATCGTATATCTCTCTCAGTCTGCTCGTATCTATCTAATCTATACATCCATTTGCTTCAGTCTGACCGTATCTATCTATCCATCTATCTCAGTCAGTGATATATCTATATATCTCAGTCTGTTTACATCTATCTATCTATTTCTGTTTGATCATATCTATCTCAGTCTGTTCACATCTATCTATCTATTTCTGTTTGATCATATCTATCTCAGTCTGTTCAAATCTGTTTATTTCAGTCCGTTCATATCTATCTATCTATTTCAGTCTGATTGTATCCATCTATCTATCTTTCTATCTCAGATCGTTCATACCGATCTATCTATCTAACCGTTCATATCTATCAAATCGCTGTAATAACCTGTGTATTATTTTTTCTCTTCCAGATGTTCAAGTGAAAGAATGTGTCTATAACAGCATGCCAGCGCCAATTAACCCTGTCAGTAACTACCCGCTACTATTTATCGATAATGACACCTCTTAAAGGCTGAAACCCAAAGTTTCAAATTACAGAACGTAAGTATCTACCGATAATAATACTCCATGAGTATTTATTTATTTATTTATTTGTCCTCTGTCATGCTAAAGGGTGTAACTCGTCTATATTATCCTTATGTTATCCTTTGACGATGTTGTACAATAGAATTTTATGTTCTGATGACGTAGTAAAAATACTGAATTTGTTGAAAATATAAGAAGTAATAAAAACGAAAAAAAAAAAGACGTCAGTAAGCAAAATGGTGCATTGTGGATGGGTAGTAGGAATCATGGTAGCTTTGGTCACTTGTCGGCACCAAAGACCATATTTAGAACTTCTGTGGGAATTAATGAAACCAATGTTGTTTTGTTAATTCTATTATTATTCGGACCATCCTCATCTTGATTGTTTTTCATACAACGTTTCGGCTGTTGTACTCTACGGCTTTCATCAAGTATCATCTGGTAGGTGTGGGGAAGTAACAAACTGAACCCTTTATTTAACCGACGGGGTTATATTAGCATTAGTATTATTATTATTATTGTCTCACACTGGGATTGAACCTAGAATCATCAGATTACTTACAGTAATTCTGTAACCACTACGCTATGTGTCCAGAGATATACTAAAGTTGTTTTGATTCCACTTTGTTCATGACATCAATGAAGTGAGAACAATAATGTTATAAACTGATATTGGTGGTGAGTCCGATTCCACTGAGTGCTCTAAAATTGTGACCTTGGATCAGACAATGCCAACTTTGATAATAAAAAAAGAAAAAAGAAATTGAAAAGAAAGTTATAATGTAGCCATAACACAAACAAATGAAGACAAGGATCTAGATGGTGATAGTAGACACTTTACTTCAATGAACATTCTGAAGCAAAAAAATCAATAAAGTAAATCAGATGCTTGGTATTATCTAAAGCACATTCAAACAAATTGACACCATTGAATTCAAATTACAAGACACGGGTCAGACTACACGCAGAATAAGCAAGGAGTTTCTAGTCTCCACGCATAAAAGAATACCAAGAAAGGCTAGATGTGCCACAAAGAAGATGTAAGAAAATGTTACCACAGCTAAAAGACCAGCCATATGAAGACAAAACCCCGAATACTACAGCTTCTCGCTCTACAATCAAGGGGGTTGAGAAGTGATCTGATACACATTCACAAAATGAAACAAATAACATTGTAGGAATGTACATAGAAACTCTCTGCAAGATATGCAAACAGATTAAACACATTCTACGAAAACCCAGAAGAACAACAAACGGAGGACACAGTCACAAATACCAAATCCTGGTTTTAGAGACGATTTTTATAACATCAAAATTCTTTTCATACTTAAACTCCATATCAAAAGAGACAGTAATCTTTATTTCTATCAACGTTCAAAAACAGCCAATGGAAAGGAACTAAACGCACACCTTGAAAGCCAACTCCAATTACATGTGTTCGATATATATATACGGTTGGTAATCTTTATGATAACTATATATATTTTTCTCAAAATTATAGAGAATGCTATCTCTTCTTCCCATCTTTGATCATAATTCAACGACTCGTCCGATTCATTCTACGACCTTGGTCATATTATATAATATCTGTAAGGAAAAAGAATCTCTTTTATCGGTCTCATTTCTATTCAAATATTATTTCAGCAACAACATACATACTAATAACAGAGTTAGCTATAAAGCTCATTTGAAAATACAGTTGAAAAATAATTAGGAAAAGCTGAAAAAATTTTTTTCTCAAGAGTGTTTTCTTGGGACACGTGGTGGAACCGGGACTGCTTTCGAGCCAAACATCTTTAGAGTTTCAAGAAGGGTTCCACTCAGTGGAAAGGTCATTGATGCTAACACTTTACAAGGTGTAGATCCTGTATATATCAGAGTATTGCGGCATACATACCGTCGTAGCAACTCTTTTGTCAGACTGCATGAAGACTCGGATCCCTTCCAGCCCGAAAAAGGGGTAAGACAAGGTGATACCAGCTCACCCACACTCTTCACAGCCTGCATCGAGATGATCTTCCGAAACAGACTGGGAAAATGAAGGAATCAGAATAGACGGTGAATGCCCAAGTAATCTCAGATTTGCTGATGACGTCGTCTTTTTGCACAGAACTTTCTTGACCCCTTACTTGTGATAGACGAACTTAATGAAGAAAGCAAGAAAGTACGTCACTATGTCACTGTTATTCTTGGATGACGGTTTTCCTTCTGGTCATTGTCATTCCTCATTGTTACGGACAGAAATGAAGTTGGAACTCAATAGTAAGAGTTTGACATAAGAGAGAAAGGAAAGGACTCTTAGCCTAATGGCTAATCTGCCACTGACACCAAAAGCAAGGAAAATAGAAAAAAAAAACATGGCTTTACTCCCAGTTGGATTCGATCCCGGAATCTACCACTGTGTGGCAGACGGCTACGGAAACATGACTGAACACTGTAATTCATTTGTAATTATGGATTACAATACCTCAAAATCACTGTTTACTGCCTTTTTGATTTCTTTTTTATCAATTGTTAGATGGTTCAATGAATATATCAACTTTTTTGATGACATCCTTAGAAACAAGGTAATTTTCATTGGAAAGAAAAATGAATAAAATATATGTATATACTTGCTATCAAATAAAAATAATATTTTTCATATAAGAAATTCAATCTTTGCAATGAACAAACAAATCGAGAACTCGGAAAAAGGAAGTTGACGTGACATTACATGACGTCATGAAATCACTCTTTCTTTTACTCTCTTTCATGTCTGGAGTTCACGTATCTTAAATTCTAGATCTGATCGATTGCGATAATAGAGTCAACTCTGAGACTTTGACGATAAAACAACGTATTTTTCGTTTTTTCTTCCAGAAATTATCCATGAAAATGCGAAGGAGATTGACTGGGAATATGTTTTCAATCTTCAACAATCCACCAACTAGAATGAGACGAGGGATCATTGGAAGATGTCAGGACACAGTCACTCCAAGGCAGCTAAAGAAACTGGGACACACACATACACATGCAAGAAACACAAAGAGATACACACACACACACACACACACACACACACACACACACACACACACACATACGCATGCTCGCGCACAATCACATGAACTCACGCATTCAAACACAGGACTACTTACAAACAAAAGCGCGTATGAATACTCAAATCCCGGGTGTAAATAAGTAAATACTTCATTCACGCTGACATATCCATAAATAATGAAAAAAGAAAAAAAAAGACCCTGATATACGCACACATACGCACATACGTGTAGATTTGTATACACACTCATGGGCAGATTTGCATACAGACACACGGGAAGATTTGCATACACACAGAGGCGTTTTTTTGTATATACATTGGAAGATTTACATTCACATACACATACATGTTTGCATACATACATACATAGGCAGATTTACCTACTCATACTAATAAATGTCTATACAAGTACACCTACAGAATTTGAATCTGCATACACAAAACAATTTTTTAAGAATACACGTAAACATCTAGCAATATATATAAATATGTTCAAACATAATTTCGTATACATGTTTATACATGTGTATGTGTGCATACATAAGGATTTTTGTACTAGTAGGTGTGAATGTACATTATACAATATATAAGTACCTGCCCTTAGCACAGACCAAAATTTCTGTGTGTATATATATATATGTATATTGTATATTTTGCCAGTAATTTCTCTTTCAAGCAAGTTCCATCAAATTCAATGTTTTTGTCGTTTTCCGCTGTCACTAGAATGAAGGAACCTTTTTGAAGTTTTTATTGTTGTTATTCAAGCGCTTTCGACCGTTATTGGCCATTTTCAGGAATTTTCACTATTAACATTGGACTTTTAACTCCTCTTAGTTACTTCCTGAAAATGACCGATAGCGATTGAAAGCGCTTAAAGAACTACAGTACGAACTTGAAACAGTTATTTCAGTCTTATAGCCCAGTGATAAAACAACTTATCCACCAAGAAACAAAGATACTGAAAGAAAATTTAAACCGACAAAAACTGTTCATCATATTTAATATATATCTATATAAAAAATGTCAGGATTTTCATAAAATTGTGTTGATGATTTCAAAACAATGCATTTGAAAGTTGTAAGTTGATAAATTTTACTCGTGCACAAAATATACATATATATATATGTATGTACACATAAGCGTGCATACTTAGCATACTCATGTTTACACACCTATAAAAGTACTTTATCGGAAGCGTACAAATGCAGATCCGAGTGTATATAATTTTTCATGAAAACCTGAATGGCTTTAGAAGTGTTCAAAATTCGCTCTCAAAATTTACCAAAACTTGATTTTTTTTAAAGATTTTTCTTTTCAATCAAGATGTCTAACTGAAATCAATTAATTACCGTATATGCTTGTGTAGAAAACGAAATTTTTAGCCAGGGGGTCGACTTTTACATGAGAAATTACATTGTAAGGCTGAAATTAATACGTAATTGCAAGGGCTGGAAGCAACCATTGGCTTCAAAAATAAAAGATATCTAATAGTTCCTGTCAGCAAATAATGAGCAAATGAATGTATAAAAGCTATACATGCAAACTAATATGTTTAAATGTATAATTGGTTGGTCGCCTGTTTTGTCCGATTCTTGTTATAACCCAGAAGTTATAGAGGATTGGTCCATGTGAAATAGAGTGTTGTAAAATGAGAAAAATTGTTGGGACATAACAATGAAAATTAGGTCACAGAAACAACCTTATGTTCAATCACCACTTTGACTGGTATACGCTAGGATGAAATATATTCTTCAATAAATAAGCTCATGAACTTGAAATTGAGTAACTTCTTACATAATACGGTTTCTACGGTCTACACAGAAATCATTAACTCGGGCTAGTCTGTCATTTCTTTAATTTGTTTATCCATTATTGTATTGATATGTAACCAGGCATCTTTAATGTTAGCTTCTGCCACATTAGTTGGTGCTGACGTACGTGCGGTAATTATCTTTCAAAGACCGAGGTCGACCTATACCCAGGCCATAAATTAATGTTTTCGTAACCATAAACTAGAGGTCGAACTATACGCGATATCGACTTATACACAAGTATATACGGTATTATAATTCAACTATAGATGTGTATATACCTTGTATTGAAAATGAGCTAAATATGTTACTAGTGACACCTATATGTATCAAATCTGATAATACGTTGTATATATACATACATGAAAAACATATATATATATATATATGCACAATGTAAAATCTGGAAGCATATTTTCTTTGATGCATCTTCCATAATCATGTTTTCGTTATGAAAACAAGAAAAGATTAATACGATATAAAAAAGAAGCTAATAGTCTGCCATTTTCTATGAAAGATGTATATATATATATATATATATATATATATATATATAAAAATATGCTTACAGGTTTTTACGAAGTGAAACGTATAGCTATCAACACGCATACATACGCACACACACACACACACACACAGATGCATATATTCGTATATCTGTAGGTAAATTAATGTATCAATTTTCCTCAACGCAACGCGCAATATCCCACACGCACACGTGCGCGCACACTCTTATACGCATATACATTTACACACAAATTGTGATAACAAGTATTTGATTACAAAAAACATCCATGATAACAATAACGATATTTATATATAATGAAAAATATAAATGAAGAAAAGAAATAACGTACCTCGAAAAAGAACCCTCATGTCTGCTTCCGAGAACTATATGCTTCGAAAAGTTCGATGAGGTGATCCTCGCATCTCTAAAGCTGCTATTATTATTATTATTATTATTATTATTATTATTGATATTATTATTATTACTATCATCATAAAATTATATCAACAAGAAAAATCTGTCACATCAGCTATAGTAGCCACTTTAAGTACGTATTGTATTACTTATGTTTTCTTGTTGAGATGTTCTTCAGGGCATCATTTTTTTTCCTATGAAATTGCAAGACCGTTTTAATGTTGTCAAAATTTTGAAGGTCACCGAAAATATATACATATATACATAAAGACTGCATTCCCTAGGTGAGACATGTATTAATTAGAAAATATTGGTCCAAGTGGAGAGCCCTCAGCGATGCCATCAGCCTGCCTATGAATGTTACCATTCTAATCATGAAAATAAATTCTAATAGTAAGCACAGGCTAGCAGAGGCTTATGAAAAATTGTAGGTTTAATTTGGAGGAGGATGAGGGGAGACTATTTGTTTACTTATTGCGTTGTAATGTCTATTTTGTTGAACCTAATAATGGTAACTTGGCTTCACTAAATGCCGAAAATTTGTTCTTTAACGTTCGTGTTGCATATACTGCAAATGTGTTTCGCTGTGAGTGTACAAATACACTCACCTTTCACCTCCAAAAATTAAACATACTTTTCTTCGTAAGCTTCTGATAGCTTGCACTGTTACTATTATTATTAATCGCAACATTTATTCACTGTGGATTCTCCTCTAGGATATATATATATATATATATATATATATATATATATATATATATATATATATATATACCCCGTTTTCTCTATATATAACACAGCTGGCTCTGTCTGTCACTGTACCTCCTTTGAAAATTTTGTATGCATACGTAGTGGACCTCGAGGAAGAACTTCGATATTTGGTTTTCCAAAAAAAAAAAAAAAAATGTCGAACGGTTTTTGAGGAGAGTTCTATTTTGCAATATAACTATAATGCGTAACTGAACTGAGCCTTCCATTCATTGGCACATCTTTGGTGTAGCTAAACCAAATTCGGTATGCATACTTATTAGACCTAGGGGAAAGACTATTTGGTTTTTCAAAAAAAGATTTTTAAAGGTTTTAAAGGGGGGGTTTCTATTTATAATCTAACTGTAGAGCGAAGCCAAACCCTTACTTTCCGTTCAATATACATAAATACATATACATATTTTTATGTATCCACAGAATACTTGCCAAGTTATGACTTTACATGGATCCTGGGATCAAATTTCAAATTACTAAATAAGTACTAAAGCTAATAAATTACCTATCATAAATTCAAAAATGTAGTCTCTTGCAACAAAATCTATAAATTATCTTTTTCTTTAAATGCTCGAATTGAAGTTTAGAAAAAAAAAAAAAACGAGACGAGGGACTCCTGGAAGATGACTTCAAGTTGAAAATGGGACACACCAAAACATGAAACGGAAAAGAAAAAAGTTGTAAATATTACAAAACTTGGAATACCTGCTACCTATTTGACTGTTTCCATTATTATTATTATTATTATTATTATTATTATTGGGTTTTCACATCAGTAATAACTGGTGACTCCTACTGGAGATCAAGTGACATCAAGTCTCATTATTATTATTATTATTATTATTATTATTATTATTATTATTATTATTATTATGCATTTGTATGTTCACACCAGAAATCTGGTGTTTATTTCTGGAGATAGACTGACAACAAGTCTCCTCAAATCTACAGATGATTATTATTATTATTATTATTATTATTATTATCATTATTATTATTATTATTATTATTATTATTATTATTATTATTATAATTATTCCCTCTCAAGGGGATCTGTTCAGCAACACCTTTTATTATTACTACCTCAAAGTATCTTGCGTATATTTGTGTTTTCTGTTTTTCTGTATATTGAACAATAAACTTTTTTTCTTCTTTCTTTTCAATAAAACTTACTGTAATCTGTAAGCAGAAGCCTTCTTTATTTTTAATGCTACTGGTTTATCATTGTACATATATAGAGATGAAAATGACTTTTGAAAGCCTAGGAGAGACTCAAGAGATAAGAGTTACATCTCACAATTTTTTCGTCATTCTGTAGACGTAGTTCGATGCATTTCGACGGGGACCAGCCATCTTTTTCAAAGAAAAAATATTTTCGGCGGTACACAGAGAAAAATTTGCTGTTTACATGTTCAATGTTGGAGAAGTATTGTGACTATTTCTGTTTGGTTGTTTGGTTGGATAATATTCACATTTTTGAGATGTGACACCTATCTCTTGATCTTTTTCTCCATCTTCCAATTGTCATTTTCATCTACATTCCGTCAGGTCACTTTACGTCCACAATACACACACACACACACACACACACACATATATATATATAAGTGTATGGATGTGGATTCCAATACATTCGAAAGTATTTGATTGCAGAAACAAAAAAGCCATAATTGATATTATAAATGAGATTTTTGTATTCAATTTGATATGTTTCATTAGTCATGTATAACATCCCTATGGAAAAAACACTTCCTCGGGACTTCCAGCAGCTCAATTCAGCTTATCTGAGATAGAGAAAAAAAAATCACCGTTCAGTTTGTCTGGGACACTTACAAACCATAAGGTTTAATTGAAAAGTAGACAACATTCTACTACAGCAGGGCCTAGGATCTTCAAATTTAGACACCATTCCGTATACTCTTACATTTTCTGAAGATGTTAGTTAAAACTAACGAAACATGTTAAATTGAATGAAAAAGTCCCATTTGTAACATCAACTCTTTTCTGAATTGTCTCTCCAAACTGATACACATATATACGTAAAACTTGTCATTATTGCAAAGCCAATGCACTTAATGTACACAGTGAAATAAAGAAACGCTCCTCAATTCACTGTGATTACTAAAAAAAATATGAATGTATATCGTTATATGTGTGTGTTTTTGCATGTTTCAGTTTTCAGTGTAAATTGAATAAACAATTGAAGAAATGGGCTACTGCAGGAATCGAACCTGCGGCCTATAGGAAGCCGCCTTATCGTAGTGCCGCTCTTATCACTGATACAGACTGCTGGTCCATAAGCTGTTTCGGGGAGGCTTACGACTCACCACCAAGAAATGGGAACTCATTTCAAATAGAGGTTTAATGATATAACATATTTATAATTATGGTTCATTATTGTAAATTTAGTTTTGTACTGTATAGAATACATACCATTATTACACATACACACATAGATAGATAGATCGATCGATCAATAGATGGATGGATAGATAGATAGATAGATTGATAGATAGATAGATAGCTTTCTAGACTGTATATTCATAAACTGCAGACGACACGCAAAATACAAAAGTCAAAAACGTTGAATAAATCTTGAAGACATAGGCTATAATGTGCAGAGTACGTTATATTACCTTAAATATATACACATTAATATACATTCATATAAATAGCAGGGCAATTTGAGCCCTTTAGCTCTGTTAGACAGTCGATCTAAGAACAGGTTAGCCGGACAAGAAAATAAACTACTGATAGGCAGTCACCAATAAGGGTCTTATTTGCTACAGTTTTTAGGAATTAGCAGATGTGACGGAACAAAGAATCACTCGCATATATATCCAAAAATAAGTGATGCTTTGGAACAGGAAAAAGGGCTTGCTGGACGGCAAGGGGAATCTATGAACAAAGATCATAAATTTAAGATGTTTGCGACAGCATAAATTGAAGAAAAATGTCTGCAATATCAGAAGTTATAGCACGTAGAATCCGAAGTCGGAAGTTGAATCAGGGTTGTCAGTTACTCGGGATGGAAATTGGATTGAGGTAGAGGTCCAATGGCTGAACTGTTTTAAATTAATGTGGAAGAAAGTGTTATATCTGTAAGATTATGAAACTAGTGATTTCATGGATTCCCTTGGAATTTTGTGAAATCCCTGAACATTTCAGTAAGTTCATAAAATCCATAGTTTCACAATCAGTGTAGTAATAGTTAACTAGATTGAGATTCTAACCCTTATTGTAAATGAGGACGATCCTCATTGTATTAACTACTACCGTGGTCTTGTGTCAATCTAAGCTGTATATTCATTGTAAATACTGAATCAGAATATACTTGATATTTACTTAGTTTCGTTTGGTTTTACACAAGGCCAGAGTGGTGGGACAGTAATAGCTCTGGGACAATGAGGATCGAGCCCATTACAGTAGTAATGGCCAGAATCAGAAGTTCGTTAATCATTACTAGACTGATTGTGAAACTGAGGTCCCCAAGAAATTTCTGAAATGTTCAGGAAATTCACAAAATTACAAATTTCACAATCTTATTGTATCATATATTGGTCCTGTGACAGGGGAGAAGAATACAGGACTTTTGCAAGACGAAGGAGGATATAAACAGCAACAAAAAGCAAAAAAGTTACCCTGAAACTATTTGAAAAATATCTCTTCGGTTGTTACTCTTGTGTGGTTAATTATCGGAGGGCAGGGATAAGCAGGGGTTAGAAAGTTTGTCATAATTTGAGAAGCGGGCTTTAGAATAAGCCGGGAGTGGGAAACTATGAATACAATTTAGTAAGATCTGAACAAAACCAAGACGTTCGAGAAAGATTTATAGTAAGACATGGGAAGTAAAAACGTACAGTATTCACAGGGACAAGGAAATCCTATTTTTATTGAAAATAATATTGTCTTTCAGAGGGACAATATTTCAAATCGCTGAAATCAACGGGTACAATTAATTTTGGTCAAACAAACACAATAAAGTATACCAAGTTCTCCCCCTAGCATTGTTTATAAAACTTGATGGTCTTTTGATGGAAAAAATTTGGCAGATTTGTAGTTGTCCCCACCTGCGAATATTGGAGAGGGGAAAGTAGACATGGACTGGAAAACTAATCAGTGGTTGGTCTTAATAACAGCTGGGGTGATGGAAAATTCTTCCAAAATTGATAGGCGGGTTTCAGGGGAAGGCAATTAGGTGCCTAAAAGTATACATGAAATGTTACCATTTCTACATCATACAGAATATTATTAAAAGTGAAAAAATTACTGATGTAATCCCTTTTTTGCAGCTTGATACAAATATTATAAAAGTTTTTTTTCTAGTCTTTAACAGAACATCCAAGAAGTTATAGGGATTGAGAACCCCATATCCGAAATTCTCAAACTCGGAATGTTCAAAAATCTGAAACTTTTTTCAATCCACTTGTCTTGTCTGGATACGAAACAAATTCCAGTGAACTACAAAAATTAAATAAAGCAGCTTAAAAAAAGATTAAAAACTTTTTCTACACTACAAAAAAAAAAAAAAAAAAATCAACAACCCTTTTTGTACCCAATCTAATTATTACGAGATGAATATACACAGAAAAATAGGTCTGGTTGGTTGCTCATTATAAAAACGTCATATGACCAACGTCTTTCAGCAGCACGCTGTATTAAGGATGATCAATTGAAAAATCATTACTTCTCACGCCTTTTCGGGGGGGGGGGGACGTTTATTAGAAAGTCTGAACCCCCCCCCCAAAAAAAAAGCAAAAAAAAAAAAAAGCATGAACGCAACCGTGCGTAAAATCAGGACCAATTTAGCATTGACCTTCATTAAAAATTGAACCCCCACTAAAAAAAATATGTATGTAGACGACGACTTTCAAAAAGAAAAGAGCGATGTTATTTTGTTGATAACTGAAGAAACCTGTGCAGACAGTTGTGGCGACAGTTTTGGATTGGGAGTTTTCAATAATGAATTCAAAAGACTTTAATTTGTTCTTTATCCGAAACTCAGATTGTCGAAAATCTTTGTGTGCACCACAAAAAAAAAAAAAAAATTAAGACATTTTGTCACATCAAATACACAATTTCCGTCTTACATAAACGGATTCACGAAGTGCAATAATGACTTTTACAGTTTTTCTTTGTTTCGATCAACTACCATATTTTACATCCGTAAGACCAAGGATTACCATTACCTCCAATATTCTAATAGAGAACGAATCAATGGCTTTCAATTTCATTTTTGTGTTATTATCTAATCAATACATTGTATAGTTATACTTTTGGAGGCTTTTGCGTGACTTTTAGAGCCTCTGTGTACTATGATCGAATATCATATTTTACATCCGTAAAAACCAAGGATTGCAGTTAACTTTAATTGACGATGATTAAAATAACATGAATCCCATCACACGTGTTAGCTCAGCGAAGTTGAATTTGTTGGAATAGTATCCAGCTATTTTCATTATATCGACAAACCGTTGCACTGCCTTAATATATAACATGAAAATCATTCAGGGGATACCTTACTGAGCAAGCATGAACAGAAGTCTCCTTTTACAATGAGCGGGTTAGAAGATTCTTCACATCTCATACATTTCTTTTTTACAAAACATCGTATCAGTCAGGATCCCTACGGTCAAGATTTTGGCCCCTTGCAACTCCTGGCCTTTCCGAAATTTTAAAAGATTTCAGACCGTGAACAAGATCAAGGAGAACGTGACGAGAGAGCTGATAGTAATCCTGAAAGAAGGCATCGCAAACTATTTGTAAAAGGTTAAAGGAGAGCTTGGTTGTAGTAGTTTGAAGGAGCAAAAGCGCTATAACTTTAGGTAGGTTATTTTTTTTATTATTATCAAGTGGCTGGATACTTTCCAAACAGAACACGTAGTTTTTACAAAACAGGTCTGATTGGTCACTCAATAGAAACCGTCATGTGACCAACGTCTTTCGACAGCATGCCGTGCCAGGTTGATCAATTGAAAAATTGAAAAAAAAGGTGATCAATAAATTGTTTCTCTTGCCTGTTATTGGCTGGTGATCACAAAAAGCCTTGTTAAAAAAACATTTGTGAACTCTGCCAGGCACAAACTAAAGGGGTGATTTAGCATAAACTTTGATTTTAAATTGACCCCTACCACCACTAAAATCTATTTACGGGAATTTTCAAAAAACAAAAAAAATTCTGGACGTAAGGACTTCATGTTTAAAATTATCAGTCCTCTAGCGCCGTTGATGCGGCCAGTACGCGTGACATATGCATAGATGGACAGCCAACCCGCCTGCCAGATTCATTTGAAAACTGGAGAAACCTATGCTGACAGCCCTGTTTGGCGTTTTTTTCTAATTGTGTACTTGTTGCTTTGCATAATTGGAGAAGCTGTTTGATTTGGCTATAAAACTCTATTCCCGCTGTGTCTCAACTGTATCATCATCTTGCATAATTGGAGAAGCTGTTTGATTTGGCTATAAAACTCTATTCCCGCTGTGTCTCAACTGTATAGGTTGGCGTAAAATTCACGTTTCATTTATAACTCAATTAACCGTTTCAATTAAAAAAAGAAAACATTTTCCCTTTGGATATACAGGTTGAGAAACCCTTATCTGAAACTTCGAAATCCGAAATGTACCGAAACCTAAAACGTCCCCAAAGCCAACGTTTGTTTTGTCAGAACACGAAACAAATCCAGTTAACAATAAAATGAAATAAAAAGGCATTTAAAATAATAGAAAACCCTTTTTTCATATCACGAAAAAAAAAAAAGAAGTTTTTTGCACACAATCTAATTAATAGAAGATAAACATACATTAAAAGATATATGTATACAGATATTCCAAAATCCGAAACGTGTTTGGACTCAAGCATTCCAGATAAGGGATATTCAATCTGTATTTATTATGGATCTTGGATATCAGTTTGAACTAATTGCGTAATAAAACGTCCTTCAAATGCCTTCCATTCTCAGTAAATTGATTTCACGTATTTAAGTAATTAACTGGCTGATACATTCACCAGATTTGACCACTCTCAGTTTATTTTAAAGAAAGAGTTTTCGTAAACAAGTCCATCCTCAAAACACTCCAGGAACTCAAGAAAAGATAAGAAATAAAGCATTAGAACCAGATTACGAGCTGTCATGAAACATTGCCTGAAAAGGGTTCGACTTATCACCGGTAAAATTTGCAGGATGTTGTATTCCAAACGAGGTAAGGTAGACTGGGGACAGTTGCAACACTTGTTGTATTCGCTGATTAGAAAAGGACGCTTTTCACGCGTCACCGTTTACGCTTTGTTCCGGTGTTAAAGAAGCTTTTGAATTCATTTTTTCAATAATTGAAAAAATTGAACCAAAATTTCCAATGAATTTCTCCATTTATTTACGAGATATTAAAAACATTTGTGAACGATAACATATGAAATGAATAACAATATAAGATGTAACATTATAGTATATTTCTTTAGACATTTACACAAGATCATATTTATTGAATCATTTATTTACAAGTTTTAATGGCCGGTGTCAAAGGAGCTTTTGCATTCATTTTTTCTTAAATTGAAAAAAATTGAACCAAAATTTCCAATGAATTTCTTTATTTATGTACGAGATATTAAATACATTTGTGAACAATAACAATATGAAATGAATATCAATGTAAGATAAAACGTTATAGTATATTTCTTTAAATATTTATACAAGATTATGTTTATTGAATCATTTATTTACAAGTTTCAATGGCCTATAAAATTATGATAAGGAAGAATAATTCGTTTGAATATTTTGTCAGGATTTTGTGAATTTAATAAACGGATGAAACACGGCCTTTTTCCTGTAAAATTTTCCGATAGAACAAGATTGAATTGAAGTCTCAAACTCGAAACTGGCTTGCTATTTCTTCCTTTCATTGGTCGCTCTCTTCTACTCACTCTGGCATTGATGAGAAAAAACAAAAAAACTGGTCCGGCAAACACTGACAGCTGGTTGATGTTTTTATTCAATAAGAATTATTCCAAAAAGTTGTTTACTGATGTTTGTTTGTTCAATAGTGATCACACTAAGTGCTTTCAGATTTTTTCAATTACCTAATATCGGGCGGGCGCGTCCAGCCATTGATAAAAGAAACTGGTCATCTTGTGAAGTACTTTATTGCGAGTAACCTTTTAATGATACCGAGTCATGGAAATTTCTCTGAAAAACGATACTCACAATTTGTTTAGAGGATTTTCCATTCAAATTTGATATACACACCTCAATCGTAGAAGTAAATTACACCAAAGTTTCCATATACATTCATTTTGACTGTGCGATTTTTTCAAAGAAAGCAAGGATTCTCCAATTTGTTTGTATAACATGAGTTCTATTTTTGAAAATGAGAAAGATTTCGAAAGTCAGGCAGAAATGATTTATACTCAAAAATTCACTTTGCAAATACATAAGGGACAATGACTTTGAAAATTTGCATTAGTACACCATTAGACTTAATCTGAAATCGTTAGCTTCATGTTTTTTGTTTAGAAAACTGCTTTGCATCTCAACGGTCATTTAAGACCAACAATGTCCAAATATTGTGCCAGTTTTAGATTGTTAATTTTAGACAAAAAATCTATTCTGTTAAAATATGGTTTCAGATATTTTTCTAAATAATTAGGTCTGGTACACGCGCGAGCCACAATAATTCATTTATGTGAGATATGGATATCTATTAATAAGGTTTTTCATTGATTATTTGTTTGTTTAACCATCGTCATACTGATCGCTTTGTGGTTTTATCAATTGACGTATATTTTTTAGTATAAGTCGACGGTTATTTTGTAAAAAACACAGCCACGAGAGACGTCCTCTCCCGAATGTATCGTTTATGGCAGTTGGAAATATGGATTTATTTCATCTTCAACACATCAATCGTTGTTTTCAGGTCATAAAAGTGAAATTCTCATCAATGATCTACACGAAAAAAGATTTTCAATGGATGTCACACAATATACACTGTATTCTATAAACATTTTGTTCAAAACTATAGAAATAGATTGGGTTGACACAACGGGCGTTATCGTTCGTTAATATGCCTTGAGCCTATCGATACTATTCGTATAGGCAAAAGTATATTTTGATTGACATAAGTATAAGTGCTGATCTGGGGCCATTTTTTTGTTAAAAAAAACGCCTTGTCTTCTCTTCAAGGATTTACAGTAATGAAAGGATTATAAAATCAACATAGCTCCACAAGTAGCCCACCCGACCGAACAGCAATGTAAGCTACAGATTCTTCTGTCTTTGCTCGTCTCTGCGCGTGTCTATAACCTTGAAGAAGAGCCCATAAATCCTAAAAAGAAAGGGGGGGGGTTATAACCAATGCATCCTTCCAGTAGTCACTTATGGAGCTGAAACATGGAACCTAACCAAGAGACAGATCCTCAAGTTAAGAACTATGCAACGTGCACATGAAAGAATTATGCTAGGCCTCACATGGAGAGACCACAGGACAGCACAGTACATCCGGGAAGAGACAAGAGTCAGTGATATCATAGAATCCATTGAAAATCTCAAATGGCAGTGGGCTGGCAAAGTTGCAAGAATGGCGGACAGCCGATGGACATCACGACTCACGACGTGGATCCCCCGAGATCACATGCAGAACCGAGGTCGGCAGAATATTAGATGGAGAGACGAGCTAGACAAATTCAGAGAGTACTGGCTCCGCGATGCCCATGATAGAGAAGTGTGGTGAATTCTGTGGAAGGTGTATGTCCAACGACGGACGTTAAAAGACTGATGATGATGATGATGATGATGATGATGATGATGATGATGCTCAAATCTTGAGATGATATTTTTTTTACATGATTTCAAATAGAAGATCGATTTCTTTTAGATAATTTCAGATAAAAAAAAAAATTTTTTAAAGATGATTTTAGATAACCATTCTTGCAAATCAGTTGTGGTACAAGCGCAGATTACGGAGATTCGTTTATGCGAGGTATGGATATTGATAAAGTTTGTTAGTTAATCGTGTTAAGTCTTGAACGATTTTATTTAAAAAAATGAATTGATCTGGACACCGGAACTTATCAAAAGTGAAAATTACTCGAAGATTCAGAACCGCTGTTGTAGATGAAGAGATTTCGACACTACGGAGAGAGAGAGAGAGAGAGAGAGAGAGAGAGAGAGAGAGAGACAGACAGACAGACAGACAGACAGACAGAGAGTATGGCCCTGCCTCTGGCAAACCGGTGAGAGTCTGAGGCCTGGGAGAAAAACTGTTTCTTCATGATGGCGGAAAAGTCGTGAAAGGATCTAAAATAATCATAACTTATTCTATTTTGATCGTCGGAGCTGAGCGGAGACCCTCTCACAGAGACCATTCGGCAAGGTTGTCTGCAACACTTGCACTTTCTTCCAGCGACGTTTAATTGAGCTTAAATTTGGCACTGGGGACTTCGGGTGCAAGGTACAACTTTTATATACATCGAAATAGAAAAAGAATCATTACGCTAACGACGGCTTCCGCTGTCCCTGCTTGGGAAACCGTTCTCCCACCATATCTTATTGATCATCGCTTTGAGGTCGAATTGGGTACAGGACACTTTTGAACCAAGGTGCAATCTTTTATGCATCAAACTATAAAAAGTGTCCCCATGTTGGCTACAGCCGTAGCTGTTCTTGCTAGGAAAACTAATCCCCCACCATTTTAAGCGCAGAGACACTGAAGCAGCCAAAACCTAAACTAAATAAAATTCTCTTTAAAATCAAATTTATGCAAATCATATGACTCCTTCTCTTTGATATAGGTGGAACTGTTACTCATCATCATCATCATCAGTTTTTTAATGTCCGTCGTTGGACATAAATATTCCCCAGGATCCGCCACATTTCTCTATCATGGGCGTCGCGGAGCCAGTATTTTCTGAATTTGTCTAGTTCATCTCTCTATCTTGTTTTTTTTCTCGGCCTCAGTTTTGTATGTGGTTTCTGGGGATCCATGTTGTGTGTCGTGATGTTCATCGGTTGTCTTTCATTCTTGCAACATGACCAGTCCATTACCATTTGAGTTTTCTTATGTATTCTATGATGTCTCTGACCCCCATTTTCTTTCTGATATATTGTGCTGTCTTGTGATTTCTCCATGTGGGGTTGAGTATAATTCTCTCATGTGCACGTTGCATGGTTCTCAATTTGCGGGTTCGTCTCTTGGTTATGTTCCATGTTTCAGTTCCATAAGTGACTGTCGGGAGGATGCATTGGTTGTATAGTTTTCTTTTGAGGATTATTGGAATCGTCTTGTTTTTGAAGGTTGAGTTTGCTTTGCCAAAAACTTGCCATCCTAGGGTGATTCTCCGCTTTTTTTTTCTTCTTTTGCAGATTTCATTGAGATTCACTGTCCTAAGTAAATGTAGTGGTCTACTTTCCCCAGTTTTGCATCTTCGATTTTGACTGTTATGTCCTTAATCTCGATGTGATTGTTGCATATGACTTTCATTTTACTGAAGTTCATATGTAGGCAAACTCTATTGTTACTGGGAACTTTTATTTCATTATAGGTTACTGCTTGCTCACTGATTACCTGAGCTGTGATACTATCACAAAAGCATAGCCTTCTGGGAATTCCAGGTCTTGTGAGCAGTTTGGGATCATGAAGGGTACTGCACCTGACGATCCTGACAATCTTCCAAATGAGGAGGCTTTTCTCTACACTACGATCGATAATGCGAGCCAAAGCCACCCCCCGGTCTTACTCACTCTGAACCCTTTATTTGACCTGGCTGCAAGAGACAATAAATGAAGCGTGTAGTCTAATGGCTGATGTTTGTCTTCTCTTTCGGATAGCTGATATCTTAATGTAATAAACAGGACACTTTATTCCCCAGACTTGCCACGATTTCATAATATAACATGCTCAAATTCTCTCTCTCTGCACAATCGATAGCGAACAAGGCCAACGAAGTTTCGGTGTGCCTGAGGCACACATTCAAGTTCAGGGAACAGGGAAATACTCACATTGATATACGAATCCGTCGTCCGCTCATACCTGTAATACGCATCCTGCACATGGTCTCCTCAGTTGAAGCGTGACCAGTATGCAATTTAAAAAGTGCAAAGGAGAGAAACTGAATTACTTGTCGAACTGGAAGATCTCCCCTTACGCCGGCAGGCTTGAGATACCAGAGATCACATACAAACGCAGAAAGGACAATGTGATTGAAACAAACAACACCTTGACCAACCAACACTCAGTCAACATTCACTTTTGTTACCCTATCGTCCCAAACATCATCATCATCATCATCATCATCAATCTTTTAACGCCTGTTGTTGGACATAGACACAATTCTCTATCATGGGCGTCGCAGGATCAGTATTTTCTGAATTTGTCTAGTTCATCTCTTCATCTTGTGTTCTGTCGGCCTCGGTTTCTTATGTTATCCTTGGGGATCCATGTTGTGAGACATGATGTCCATCGGTTGTCTTAAAATCTTGCCGCATGGCCTGCCCATTGCCATTTGAGCTTTTTTAATAGTTTCTATGATGTCACGGACACCCGTTTTTTTCCTTATATACTGTACTGTCTTGTGATCTCTCCATGTAAGGTTGAGCATGATTCTCTCATGCGCACGTTGCATACTTCTCAGTTGCAGGTCAGTCTCTTGGTTAGAGACTATCGGGAGAATGCATTGGTTGTATACTCTTCTTTTTAGGATTATTGGGATCATCTGGTTCTTGAAAGTTGAGCTTGCTCTGCCGAAGGCTTGCCATCCCAGAGTGATTCTTCGCTTGGTTTCCTCCTCTTTTGAGGGTCTCATGGAGATTCGTTTCCCTAGGTAGATGTTTAATCTCTCAACAAACATACACACTAAAGGCCTGATATACAAACTCCAAACGCAACTTGAAACTGGTGCGAGGAAATAGTTTTTCACTGCAAGAGTGGCAGCCCACTGGAACTGTGCGAGCAAAGTCACTGTCAGTGTCAAGAATGTGACAATGCCCAGTCTAGCTTGGAAAGGGAATGGTCAAGCAGGGACAAATAGAGTTAGACATTTTCCTACAGAACTACATAACCCACACTCATCAAAAGTAAACGAGAAGCTGAGAAATATTTGGTTGACACTTGAGTCCGTCTAATTACTGCATGATATATTCTGACCGATATGAGATACATAAGGTACATAAATGCTGCTGTTAATTTCTTCCTTTGTCTGTTTGTTTGTTTCTTTCTTTTGTCACGCTAAAGCAAACAAAAAGAGTGGGTGCACTGTGAAATTGATCATATCTGGTAAGCGAGTTTCTTTATTTATTATGATTTATTATGATATGTTATCAAACAACTTAGAATCACACAGAGAGTCATAGCAATAGAAGAATATCAAATGAATCAGAGGGAGGATTAGAGTGGAGGATATCATGCACGCAATAAAGCTATAAAAATGGAGATTGGCTGGACACTTAGCAAGGATAAATGACAATATATAGAGCAAAAGATTAGCCAATTCGTGCTCATAGGACAGTAAACGCAGTAGGGAAAAATCAGATAACAGACGGACGTATGAGATAGAAAGGTTTGTTGGTGGGACATGACAAAAGTCTGCGCAGTCGTGATGGAAGGAAATTAGAAAAACCCCTTGTTTAGCAGTGGATGATGATAATGATGATGATGGTTGTATGCATGTCTTGCGTGTAACGTACGAGCATCGTGACACCAGATCATATAGCGGTTTAGAAGGTCGTGCACGTTTCCATCCACTATCTTGCATGTCCAGAAGCTATAAGACACAGTTTTTGATACACTGATAGAGGAGAAAGCTTTGTTCCCCGACATAGAGGATTATTCTTTAAGACTGATTGTTAATCAATACTTTTATTTAAATTTGATAGTTAAATTCATTTGTTTGCAATATGTGAGTAACTATTTGGTGCAAAAATAACTGGGTTTTTTTCATCATCAACTTTAAAGCAGTATATCTCAGCTTGAAATAAAAGTTACCAATCGAAATAAGAACATTCAGAATCTACTCATTTTACCAAATAGAAACAAGTTCATTTATTCCGGAAGCACAGAATTCTGGGATCCTGGAACCGATGAATTCTTCAGTTAAGTTTTGAGCTGCTTATTGGTTGTTGAAGATCTCCCCTTGCTGGGTATGGTCAAAATGCTTGAAAAGTCAAAGAGAAATCTAGTGAGTAAGCTTGATGAGTTAAAGTTTCGTAGTATAGTTCATTTAATTGCTGCATGATTATTCACTCTACATGCAAGCTTTTTTTGCTCTTTATTTAGAGTCATTCACGCGACGTGTTGAGCATTTTGTTTTTCCAATTTAGTACGAATATCGATCTGTTGAATGGTCAACGTTCAGTTCCTCTGTTACCTCTTGAGATGTTTTGTGTGGCTCCGCCTAAATAATGGCCCTCAATTGGATGTCATTAATCACAGGAGGACGTCCAAATCTTCAAAACTCTCGCTCTCGTTTCCTAATCTTTGGAACTAATGTTAAACTGTACATTCATTGACGGTCCAATGGTTGAATACTTGGTTCATATTGCGAGAAGTTTCCCCTGTTTTACGTCCCATTTTGAACTTATACAACAAAACTGCTCAAGATTCACGCTCTGAAATCGTATATCAAATGAACACATTCAGATAATAGTGTATTCAGAAATTAAGCATAAAAGTTCTAAATTGTAATAATTTCTGCAACAACCTAATATTAAAATAAATAGGTTTGTTTTTACTATTAATATTTTTGGGGCGAACTGAGTTGGCAAGAGGATATCTTTAAGGTAAGATCACGTTCTGTTTGAGTGTATGTGGATTCAAAGTACAGTTTCTTGAATAAATACATCTTCTTCTTTTTCTTCTTCTTCTGCTGCTGCTGCTGTTGCTGTTGCTGCTGCTGCTGTTGCTGCTTTTTCTTCTTTTATTGCTTCTTCTCGTTTTTTCTTCGTCTTCTTTTTCTGCTTCTTCTTCTTTTACTGCTTCCTCCTTTTATTTGTCTTCTTTGTTTGCTTCTTTTCTTCTTCTTTTTCCGTTATCCACATTCTTTGTCTTCTCTTTCTTCTACTTCTTTTCTCATTATCCTCATTCTTCTTCTTCTTCTTCTTCTTCTTCTTCTTCTTCTTCTTCTTCTTCTTCTTCTTCTTCTTCTTCTCTTTCTCCTCAATTTCCTCCCCTTTTTCTCCTTCTCTCCTTCTTCTTCTCTTTCTTCTTCTTCTTCTTCTTCTTCTTCTTCTTCTTCTTCTTCTGTTACTGCTTCCTCCTTTTATTTGATTTCTTCTTTCTTTTTTCTTCTATTTCTGTTCTTCTTCATTTTTCGTCATCCTCATTCTCCTTCTTCTCTTTCTTCTCCTTCTTCTGTTCTTCTTTATTTTTCACTATCCCCATTCTTCTTCTTCTTTTTCATTTTTCGTTATCCTCATTCTTCTTCTTCTTCTTCTTCTTCTTTTCTTCTTCTTCTTCTTCTTCTTCTTCTTCTTCTTCTTCTTCTTCTATGTATGTGTTGTGTTCTTTATTAAAGAAGAAATTTGTCGCTTCGCGCTTGGGTAGGCAACTGCTCGGTTACGCGTCTACTTGATATGTTAATGTAATTAACAAAAGTTATTTCATTCGCAGACTTTCTTTTATAGTCAACAAACAATGGCCCATCCTTGCAAATATCGGATGCGCATATTTTTTATATCACGGCACGACTGTTTATCGAACAACCTTCCATCGGAAATGCAGCATACACACGCACACACACACACACACACACACACACACACATATCACAAACACGTACCACACACACACACACATCACAAGCATATATATATACATACGTATAATACATACATATATATACGTGTGTATGTGTGTGTGTGTGTGTATGTGTGTAAGTGTCGCTTACGTAAATGTGTGTATACGGCACGTCTGCCTAAGTGTATATGTGTTCATAAGTGGCTCGTATGTATACGTATTGATGTGATTACGTGCTATGTGTAATGTGTATGTAGCTGGTGTGTATGCGTCTGCGTATGTAGAATGTGTGTACACGTGTGGACGTAAGTATGTGGTATGCATGTTTATTCATATGTAGAATGTGAGTATATATTTTCATATGTGGTATGTGTATGAACGTGAAGATGTGTATGCGTATGTATATGTGGGATGTGTATGTATGTGTACGTGTATTCATATGTTGTCTTTGTATGCACATGTGACGTATATGAATTGTGTGTATGCGTATTATGTGAGTATGTGTTCGTAAGCAGCATGTATATACGTATGCAACATGTTTATGTGTGTGTGTACGTGTGATCCATATGGCAGGTTTGGATGCTATTTTATGTGTACCGTGTGTGCGGATGTGGCATGTATGTATGTGTTTTGTGAGTACCTGCATATATGTCTGTATGTGTGTGGTTGTGGCATGTCTGCGTATGTGTATGTGTATGCATATGTTGCCTATGTAAATATGTGATATATAGTATGTGTATATGTATTTATACATGTGACATGTGACATGTATTTGCAGATGCAAATATGTTCGTATAAATGCAGTGTGTATGTATGTTGCATGTGTGTGAATGTGTGTATGTGTATGTATCTGTATATGTGTGTATGTTGCCTGTGTGCGCACGAATGGACGTGAATATGTGGTACGCATGTATGTCGTACGTGTGCGTATGTCGTAGGTGTGTACATATCATTTGTGCAAAAGTGAATATGATTGCATATGTGGTCTGTAGGTGTGTGTGTGGATGAGAGTATGTGGTATTTATGTACGGTGTGTGCATGTGTGTGTGTGTGTGTGTGTGTGTGTTTGTGTAAGTGGCATGTGCGTGCATGTATGGATCACTGCCTGACCCGAACAAAAGCGATAGAAATAACATTTTCATTGATCACCCCTTTATTTCCAATTTATTTAATTGATCACCCCCAACACATCATGCTGACAAGAGACTCTATACACATAATGGTTTCTACTGAATGGCTAACCAGACCTATCATTATATTTGGTATGCATGTATGAATGTATCTACCATGTGCGTATGTGTGTACGTATGTGAGTGTGGGTGCTTGTGTGTGTATGCTGCATGTATGCGTAAGTGTAACTATGTGCATATGTGTGTCTGCATGAGCATAGTGTGTATGTATGTTGTATGTGGGAGTATGTTTGCGCAGGTGACATGCGTGTGCACATGTGGAGGTATGTGGTATACATGCATGTGCGTATATAGTATGTGTATGCATATGTCACTCTGTAAGAGTATGTGTGTGTATATATGTGACCCGTGTGCACACTTTTGGAATCGGGTACACACACACATATATATATATATATATATATATATATATATATATATATATATATATATATATATATATATATATATATGGTTAATGAGCATAAATATATGTGTGTGAATATGTGGCCTGTGTGTGCACTTATATATGCATTTGGTATTCGTATGTGTATGTGGTATGAGTGCATGTGGTATGCATGGTCATGAGTGTGTGCGTATGAGTGTATATGCAATATGGATATACGTGAGGATGTATGCAGTATGTGTGAGCGTAGTATGTGCGTATTTGTGAGTGTATGTGTTATGTGTGTATATGCTATGTGTGTATGTGCATATAAGTATGTTCGTGGTGTGTATGTGTACGAATGCATTTTGCATTTTCGATGAGAGGTTGTTCGATAAAAAGTCGTGATACTAAAATTCACTAAAATGACTTCAATTACTTACATGCTTTACATATATATATATATATATATATATATATATATATATATATATATATATATATATATATATATTAAAAGACTGTCAACCAAAACTGCCATCAAAACTGTCAGAATAAGTTTCTTCAGTTTTCAAGTTGGTCTGGCTGGCTATGTATGTTTCTTGCACGCAGGACACGCCAATGGACCGACAAAGCTGAAAAAAATTAAACATTTTGCCCGTATTATGTATACAGGAAAGGTTTTAGTTTAGTGTTCAACTTACATTGTAAGTTCATGCTAAACTGATCCTTCGGTTTGTAACCGCTTATCATTTTGAAAATTCAGAATTTTTTTTTCATAGTGATCACTTCCCAGACAAAAGGTGATAGAAATAACTTTTTCATTGATCACCCCTTTTTTTCCCAATCCGTTCGATTGATCACTCCGAACACGGCATGCCTCCAAAAATACTTTGGTCGCCTGACGATTTCATTCGAGAGACCAGCCAGACCAGTTATCATATTTATATTCATGACGTATCAATTAATGCCCGATCAAAGATATGTTAGCTCTGTTCATTGGAAAGTTCAGTGATCCATGATTGAATTGTTTGAAAAAAAGGGGGGGAGGGGACGTCTGGATCGATACGTATATAATATATCTTCATCTCAGATTCTATTAACGAAATCTATGACCCGTAGAAAGTACATGCATTTATATTGCACGCACGTCGAATTCATGTTCTGGTCATCATCATCATCATCAGACCTTACCCCAAGATTCTCGAGATTTCCTTATCACGTACGTCACGACACTAATGTCTCCGGATCCTTTTTAAATGGTCATGCCATCTTATTTTCTATCAAATGGTCATGCCATCTTATTTTCTGTCAGATGGTCATGTCATCTTATTTTCTGTCAAATTGTCATGCCATCTTATTTTCTGTCAAATGGTCATGTCATCTTATTTTCTGTCAAATGGTCATGCCATCTTATTTTCTATCAAATGGTCATGCCATCTTATTTTCTATCAAATGGTCATGCCATCTTATTTTCTGTCAAATGGTCATGTCATCTTATTTTCTATCAAATGGTCATGCCATCTTATTTTCTATCAAATGGTCATGCCATCTTATTTTCTGTCAGATGGTCATGTCATCTTATTTTCTATCAAATGGTCATGCCATCTTATTTTCTGTCAGATGGTCATGTCATCTTATTTTCTGTCAAATTGTCATGCCATCTTATTTTCTGTCAAATGGTCATGTCATCTTATTTTCTGTCAAATGGTCATGCCATCTTATTTTCTATCAAATGGTCATGTCATCTTATTTTCTGTCAAATTGTCATGTCATCTTATTTTCTATCAAATGGTCATGCCATCTTATTTTCTGTCAAATGGTCATGCCATCTTATTTTCTATCAAATGGTCATGCCATCTTATTTTCTGTCAGATGGTCATGTCATCTTATTTTCTGTCAAATGGTCATGCCATCTTATTTTCTGTCAAATGGTCATGCCATCTTATTTTCTATCAAATGGTCATGCCATCTAATTTTCTGTCAGATGGTCATGTCATCTTATTTTCTGTCAAATGGTCATGCTATCTTATTTTCTGTCAGATGGTCATGTCATCTTTTTTTTATCAAATGGTCATGCCATCTTATTTTCTGTCAGATGGTCATGTCATCTTATTTTCTGTCAAATTGTCATGCCATCTTATTTTCTGTCAAATGGTCATGTCATCTTATTTTCTGTCAAATGGTCATGCCATCTTATTTTCTATCAAATGGTCATGTCATCTTATTTTCTGTCAAATTGTCATGTCATCTTATTTTCTGTCAAATGGTCATGCCGTCTTATTTTCTGTCAGATGGTCATGTCATCTTATTTTCTGTCAAATTGTCATGCCATCTTATTTTCTGTCAAATGGTCATGTCATCTTATTTTCTGTCAAATGGTCATGCCATCTTATTTTCTATCAAATGGTCATGTCATCTTATTTTCTGTCAAATTGTCATGTCATCTTATTTTCTATCAAATGGTCATGCCATCTTATTTTCTGTCAAATGGTCATGCCATCTTATTTTCTGTCAAATGGTCATGCCATCTTATTTTCTGTCAGATGGTCATGTCATCTTATTTTCTGTCAAATGGTCATGCCATCTTATTTTTTGTCAAATGGTCATGCCATCTTATTTTCTATCAAATGGTCATGCCATCTTATTTTCTGTCAGATGGTCATGTCATCTCATTTTCTGTCAAATGGTCATGCCATCTTATTTTCTGTCAGATGGTCATGTCATTTTTTTCTATCAAATGGTCATGCCATCTTATTTTCTGTCTGATGGTCATGTCATCTTATTTTCTGTCAAATTGTCATGCCATCTTATTTTCTGTCAAATGGTCATGTCATCTTATTTTCTGTCAAATGGTCATGCCATCTTATTTTCTATCAAATGGTCATGTCATCTTATTTTCTGTCAAATTGTCATGTCATCTTATTTTCTATCAAATGGTCATGCCATCTTATTTTCTGTCAAATAGTCATGCCATCTTATTTTCTATCAAATGGTCATGCCATCTTATTTTCTGTCAGATGGTCATGTCATCTTATTTTCTGTCAAATTGTCATGCCATCTTATTTTCTGTCAAATGGTCATGCCATCTTATTTTCTATCAAATGGTCATGCCATCTTATTTTCTGTCAGATGGTCATGTCATCTTATTTTCTGTCAAATGGTCATGCCATCTTATTTTCTGTCAAATGGTCATGTCATCTTATTTTCTATCAAATGGTCATGCCATCTTATTTTCTGTCAGATGGTCATGTCATCTTATTTTCTGTCAAATTGTCATGCCATCTTATTTTCTGTCAAATGGTCATGTCATCTTATTTTCTGTCAAATGGTCATGCCATCTTATTTTCTGTCAAATTGTCATGTCATCTTATTTTCTGTCAAATGGTCATGCCATCTTATTTTCTGTCAAATGGTCATGCCATCTTATTTTCTATCAAATGGTCATGTCATCTTATTTTCTGTCAGATGGTCATGTCATCTTATTTTCTATCAAATGGTCATGCCATCTTATTTTCTGTCAAATGGTCATGTCATCTTATTTTCTATCAAATGGTCATGCCATCTTATTTTCTGTCAGATAGTCATGTCATCTTATTTTCTGTCAAATTGTCATGCCATCTTATTTTCTGTCAAATGGTCATGCCATCTTATTTTCTATCAAATGGTCATGCCATCTTATTTTCTATCAAATGGTCATGCCATCTTATTTTCTATCAAATGGTCATGTCATCTTATTTTCTGTCAAATGGTCATGTCATCTTATTTTCTGTCAAATGGTCATGCCATCTTATTTTCTGTCAAATGGTCATGCCATCTTATTTTCTATCAAATGGTCATGCCATCTTATTTTTTGTCAAATGGTCATGCCATCTTATTTTCTGTCAAATGGTCATGTCATCTTATTTTCTGTCAAATAGTCATGCCATCTTATTTTCTGTCAAATGGTCATGCCATTTTATTTTCTGTCAAATGGTCATGCCATCTTATTTTCTATCAAATGGTCATGCCATCTTATTTTCTGTCAAATGGTCATGCCATCATATTTTTTGTCAAATGGTCATGCCATCTTATTTTCTGTCAAATGGTCATGCCATCTTATTTTCTGTCAAATGGTCATACCATCTTATTTTTTGTCAAATGGTCATGCCATCTTATTTTCTGTCAAATGGTCATGTCATCTTATTTTCTGTCAAATAGTCATGCCATCTTATTTTCTGTCAAATGGTCATGTCATCTTATTTTCTGTCAAATGGTCATGCCATTTTATTTTCTGTCTGATGGTCATGTCATCTTATTTTCTGTCAAATGGTCATGCCATCTTATTTTCTGTCAAATGGTCATGTCATCTTATTTTTTGTCAAATGGTCATGCCATCTTTTTTTCTGTCAAATGGTCATGTCATCTTATTTTCTGTCAAATATTCTTGCCATCTTATTTTCTGTCAAATGGTCATGTCATCTTATTTTCTGTCAAATGGTCATGCCATCTTATTTTCTGTCAAATGGTCATGTCATCTTATTTTCTGTCAAATGGTCATGCCATCTTATTTTCTGTCAAATTGTCATGTCATCTTATTTTTTGTCAAATGGTCATGCCATCTTATTTTCTATCAAATGGTCATGCCATCTTATTTTCTGTCAAATGGTCATGCCATCTTATTTTTTGTCAAATGGTCATGCCATCTTATTTTCTGTCAAATGGTCATGTCATCTTATTTTCTGTCAAATAGTCATGCCATCTTATTTTTTGTCAAATGGTCATGCCATCTTATTTTCTGTCAAATGGTCATGTCATCTTATTTTCTGTCAAATAGTCATGCCATCTTATTTTTTGTCAAATGGTCATGCCATCTTATTTTCTGTCAAATGGTCATGTCATCTTATTTTCTGTCAAATAGTCATGCCATCTTATTTTCTGTCAAATGGTCATGCCATCTTATTTTTTGTCAAATGGTCATGCCATCTTATTTTCTATCAAATGGTCATGCCATCTTATTTTCTGTCAAATAGTCATGCCATCTTATTTTTTGTCAAATGGTCATGCCATCTTATTTTCTATCAAATGGTCATGCCATCTTATTTTTTGTCAAATGGTCATGTCATCTTATTTTCTGTCAAATGGTCATGCCATCTTATTTTCTGTCAAATGGTCATGTCATCTTATTTTCTGTCAAATAGTCATGCCATCTTATTTTCTGTCAAATGGTCATGTCATCTTATTTTCTGTCAAATAGTCATGCCATCTTATTTTTTGTCAAATGGTCATGCCATCTTATTTTCTGTCAAATGGTCATGCCGTCTTATTTTCTGTCAAATGGTCATGCCATCTTATTGTCTGTCAAATGGTCATGTCATCTTATTTTCTGTTAAATGGTCATGTCATCTTATTTTCTGTCAAATGGTCATACCATCTTATTTTCTGTCAAATGGTCATGTCATCTTATTTTTTGTCAAATGGTCATGCCATCTTATTTTCTGTCAAATGGTCATACCATCTTATTTTCTGTCAAATGGTCATGTCATCTTATTTTTTGTCAAATGGTCATGCCATCTTATTTTCTGTCAAATAGTCATGCCATCTTATTTTCTGTCAAATAGTCATGCCATCTTATTTTTTGTCAAATGGTCATGCCATCTTATTTTCTGTCAAATGGTCATGCCATCTTATTTTCTGTCAAATGGTCATGCCATCTTATTTTCTGTCAAATGGTCATGCCATCTTATTTTTTGTCAAATGGTCATGCCATCTTATTTTCTGTCAAATGGTCATGTCATCTTTTTTTTTGTCAAATGGTCATGCCATCTTATTTTCTGTCAAATAGTCATGCCATCTTATTTTCTGTCGAATAGTCATGCCATCTTATTTTCTGTCAAATGGTCATGCCATCTTATTTTCTGTCAAATGGTCATGTCATCTTATTTTCTGTCAAATGGTCATGCCATCTTATTTTCTGTCAAATGGTCAGGCCATCTTATTTTCTGTCAAATGGTCATGTCATCTTATTTTCTGTCAAATAGTCATGCCATCTTATTTTCTGTCAAATGGTCATGCCATCTTATTTTCTGTCAAATGGTCATGTCATCTTATTTTCTGTCAAATGGTCATGCCATCTTTTTTTTTGTCAAATGGTCATGCCATCTTATTTTTTGTCAAATGGTCATGCCATCTTATTTTCTGTCAAATGGTCATGTCATCTTATTTTTTGTCAAATGGTCATGCCATCTTATTTTCTGTCAAATGGTCATGTCATCTTATTTTTTGTCAAATGGTCATGCCATCTTATTTTCTGTCAAATAGTCATGCCATCTTATTTTCTGTCAAATAGTCATGTCATCTTATTTTCTGTCAAATGGTCATGCCATCTTATTTTCTGTCAAATGGTCATGTCATCTTATTTTTTGTCAAATGGTCATGCCATCTTATTTTCTGTCAAATAGTCATGCCATCTTATTTTCTGTCAAATAGTCATGCCATCTTATTTTTTGTCAAATGGTCATGCCATCTTATTTTCTGTCAAATGGTCATGCCATCTTATTTTCTGTCAAATGGTCATGTCATCTTATTTTTTGTCAAATGGTCATGCCATCTTATTTTCTGTCAAATAGTCATGCCATCTTATTTTCTGTCAAATAGTCATGCCATCTTATTTTCTGTCAAATAGTCATGCCATCTTATCTTCTGTCAAATGGTCATGCCATCTTATTTTCTGTCAAATGGTCATGCCATCTTATTTTCTGTCAAATGGTCATGTCATCTTATTTTTTGTCAAATGGTCATGCCATCTTATTTTCCGTCAAATAGTCATGCCATCTTATTTTTTGTCAAATGGTCATGCCATCTTATTTTCTGTCAAATGGTCATGCCATCTTATTTTCTGTCAAATGGTCATGCCATCTTATTTTCTGTCAAATGGTCATGTCATCTTATTTTTTGTCAAATTGTCATGTCATCTTATTTTCTGTCAAATGGTCATGCCATCTTATTTTCTGTCAAATGGTCATGCCATCTTATTTTTTGTCAAATGGTCATGCCATCCTATTTTCTGTCAAATGGTCATGCCATCTTATTTTCTGTCAAATGGTCATGCCATCTTATTTTTTGTCAAATGGTCATGCCATCTTATTTTCTGTCAAATAGTCATGCCATCTTATTTTTTGTCAAATTGTCATGTCATCTTATTTTCTGTCAAATGGTCATGCCATCTTATTTTCTGTCAAATAGTCATGCCATCTTATTTTCTGTCAAATAGTCATGCCATCTTATTTTTTGTCAAATGGTCATGCCATCTTATTTTCTGTCAAATGGTCATGCCATCTTATTTTCTGTCAAATGGTCATGCCATCTTATTTTCTGTCAAATGGTCATGCCATCTTATTTTCTGTCAAATGGTCATGCCATCTTATTTTCTGTCAAATGGTCATGCCATCTTTTTTTTTGTCAAATGGTCATGCCATCTTATTTTTTGTCAAATGGTCATGCCATCTTATTTTCTGTCAAATGGTCATGTCATCTTATTTTTTGTCAAATGGTCATGCCATCTTATTTTCTGTCAAATGGTCATGTCATCTTATTTTTTGTCAAATGGTCATGCCATCTTATTTTCTGTCAAATGGTCATGCCATCTTATTTTCTGTCAAATGGTCATGTCATCTTATTTTTTGTCAAATGGTCATGCCATCTTATTTTCTGTCAAATGGTCATGCCATCTTATTTTCTGGAGATCCACGTTGTGAATCGTAGTATCCAGTGGCTGTCTGTCATTCTTGCAGCATGACCTGTGCATTGCCATTTGAGGTTTCTAATGTATTCTGTGATATCTCTGATTCCGTTTTTTTCCCGAATTATCCTTTGCAGCCTTTTGACCCCTCCATTTGACGCCAAACGTGGCCCTTTTCCAGTGCACATTGCATGTTTCTTAATGTGAGAGTCAATCTGTACTTTTTTGAGGTCTTTCAACGTGATATTAAGCACGATCCTTTCCTGTGATAAACTTTCCACTAGTCCAGTTTTGAGTTCGATACGTGCTCATATTGACCAAGATAGACCACTATGTTCAAGCTTTTTCCCACTACACCAAATATTCGTTGATAATACGCTTATACTATACCATGTCAACAACAAAAATAGGGGGGTTCAACTTCGATGGATGTTTTTTTGGGGGGGGGACTTCGATCATGAATGTCCGCTGCAACTTTTCCAGGGTTATGCAAAATGTTATATTTTGAATATCTCAGCAGTGACCCTGTTACCAGCGATTTGGGTATATTAAGTTGGAATTACATTAAACAATTCAACTACAACATAATCCTTTATTATCCATATTATTCCAATTTTCAACTCAAACTCTTGGTGAGAATGTCTTATTCAAGGAAAGGGTCGCAAATACCCCTGTTTGGTGGAAGGGTTAGGGCAATGGTCTGGTAACCGACAGATCTGAGGTCCCATTCCCTAATCTTAAATGGAGATAGATTTCTCACCACAATCTGAAATTAAAGAGCACTAGAGAGTGCATATCTCTGACCAAAGCCATTGTCACCAAAAAATGGATTAAGATCAGTTCGTATATGTTGGAAAGCATTTGGTGAACAGAGACACATACTGAAAATCACCTTTCCAATATGCTTTAAACGTAAAGTGTTTAATTAATGTCTTTTGTCGGGTATGGCGTAAAGATGTGTAACTTGGAAGCTAATTCATTTGGAAACATTCAGAATAACACGAAGAGCGATCAACAATGCAAATGTTACGAATGACACTAAGTGACAGAAAAGAGTCAAAATGGAACACAGAACAAACCAAAGTGATTGATTTCATAGAAATAATTAAGAAGACTGGCTGGACGAGTAACAAAAATAAAGCGGTCAGAACAGCCGGGATCGACATGGATGGAGCTGAGAAAGGCCTTTTTCCAGCAGTGGTCCCTGCTGTTTCTGCTTCTGATGATGATGATATATAGCTATGATGCAGGGAAAGTCATGGTAAAAAATACTTTTTCCTCGAGTCAAAAGTCAACACCCAAATTGTTTATTGTCTAGTTTAATTCATTGTTAGTTACTCTCCTTACAAAAGTAGACCATCACTAGTCTGGTTACCTGTAATCCAGTTCCCCCACTGGTTCAGCATTGATTTCAATTTCCTCTGGCCATTGTAATTTCAAATTTCCCGGGGTACCATACAAACATATAGAGCATTGTTTTGTTTGTACTAGTTCCGTTTACCTGTTTAAGCGTTTTTGTAAACACTGGCAAGTAATTCCCTTTTGTTTCCTGTATTTGATATTTTAATTTACTCTTATTCAATACCAGTAAACCAATGCATCCTCCCAATAGTCACTTATGGAGCCGAAACATGGAACCTAACCAAGAGACAAATCCGCAAATTGAGAACCATGCAACGTGCACATGAGAAAATTATGCTAGGTCTCACATGGAGAGACCACAAGACAGCACAGTACATCTGGGAAAAGACAGGCGTCAGGGACATGATAGAATCCATTAAAAAGCTTAAATGGCAGTGGACTGGCCATGTTGCAAGAATGGCGGACAACTGATGGACATCGCGACTCACAACATGGATCCCCCGAGATCACATGCAGAACCGAGGTCGACAGAATATTAGATGGAGAGACGAGCAAGACAAGTTCAGAAATTACTGGCTCTGCGACACCTATGATAGAGAAGTGTGGCGATTCCTGGGGAAAGTCTATGCCCAACGACGGACGTTGAAAGACTCATGATGATGAATGGTTCCAGTAAATGAAGAAAGTTGATCTCACACTGAACTAACAATGGAGTTTCTGATAGAGAAGTATGACTAGATTTACAATGGTAAACTGAGCGGCGCTACTTCGAGTTTTTGTCGTCAATTTCACAAATCGCAAGCCGAGACAAGATAAATTTGTGATATGGGCTGTCTGTGCAAGGGAAGTTGATACCGTAGCCAGCATAAGAACGCTAGCTAGCTATGACTAGATTCAATATATCTGATCTCTTATTTTCTTTGTACCGGTATCCATGAAATTTTAAATGTATAATGGGGTGATTAGCAATTGTTCAGTCATAATCTTACTGTGATTCGGCATTTTCACAAATTCGTCGTAATTCGTCCAAATGGTGCTGGATTAATGAAGGTCTACTGTACTGTAATGCCACCTCCTACCCACTCTTATTGCATTTTATGTAGAACCTTGTTTTGGAAGCAGAGGTCGTAGCCATTTTGAACAGAAGTAACAGTAAAGACTCTAAACGTTCTTGAGTGATACATAAATGAACTGAATTACGGTTCAAGTTACCGGGTGTTCTTTTTATATTGTGTGACCAGGGAATAACAAGAATACAAATATCTACTACTATTGCCGATTTAATGTTGGCCAGTGCTTCTTAAACTGAGGAATGATTCATCTAAGGGTGCATGAAATCATTTTGGGTCGGATCAAACTGCACAGTTAAATGATGGATGAATTAAACGCGAACGGAAAGTTGTAATATAGTATTTATATTTATGACTTTTTACATATATATATATATATATATATATATATATATATATATATATATATATATATATCATATATATTCATATAGTGTATTTATCTACATTTATGTATTTCATGTATCTTCTTGCATATATTATACGTATTATTATGATATCTATATATCATATTTATATTCGAGGCGTAATAATTAATGCCCGATCAGAGATATGTAAGCTCTGTTCACTGGAAGATTCAATGATCCATAAATGAATTGAAAAAGGGAGAGGCCTGGATCGATAGGGAACTAAAATGTCTCCATCTTGGATTCTATTAACAGAATCCATGACCCCGTGGAAAGTACATACGTTCATGTTGCACTCACGATCTAATTCGTGCGTTGGTCATACAATCACCATCTCATACTGAAGATTAACTCACCACCTGTCCAGTTAAAGTGTGATCCGTGCTCGCGTTGACGAACCTATATATCCTCGTTAAAGCGTTTCTACCAATCATCATCATCATCATCATCATCATCATCATCCTTTTAGCGCCTGTCGTTGGATAAAGACCCGCCCCAAGATTTGCCAGATCTCTCTATCATGGGCTTGGCGGAGCCAGTACTTTCTGGATTCACCCAGCTTGTCAAGCTGTCTTATTTTCTGTCAGCCACGATTTCGCATGCCATTAGTATACGCCAAATAATCATAAATTATACACGTATACTATACGATGTTAATAGCGAAGAAAAGTTGATGAGGGTTTCAATTTCTTTGGATATTTGTGACTGGCTCTTTTCCGAACTTGGAGTTGAGGTCAAAAGTATATATTTCCAGAAGCTGCTGGTATAAAATGATGTACTCGAAATAAATCTTAGCATCAATCCTTTTAATAGCAAAGAAAGATGACAAGCAAGAGATTCCTACTTGTTTTCCTGTACTAATTTATATTATTTGCTCTTATCTAACGTCAGTTACCTTTGGATAAAGGAAGTGAATCTTGCGCTGAACTATTTTGAAATGTGGTAAAAGAATGAACTAGAGTATTTCGTGGAGACTGTGACTAGATTTGAAATGGAGCCTGTGTTGCTATTCCGGATTTTTGTTTCACATATCCCAAGCCGAGATAAAAGTATAATAGATGTCTGGGCAGGTACGGCTAAGTCCGTAGCCTGTGTAAGGTCATCAGTTAATTAAAACTAAATCAAATAACTCTGACCTCTTATTATCTAAATTGTACTGGTATCCATGAATTTTAAAGGTATGATGAGGTAATCTGTTATTGTTTTGACATAATCCTTCTGTGATTCGGTATGTTCCCTAATCCGGTACTCTTCAGGTCCTAATGGCACTAGATAAGTGAAGGTCGACTAAACTGTGACGTTACTTCCTGTTTCATTTAGAAAGATGCATTTTGCGTCGAACCTCGTTCTGGAAGCACGGGGTCATAGTTATTATGAACAAGAGTGACAATAAACACTCCTATCATTCGTGAGTGACATATTAAAGAACTGAGATACGGTTCAAGTTACCAGATGTACTTTGTTATACTGTGCTACCAGAAAGCAACAAGGACGCGAATATGTACCACATTCGCCGATATAATTCAGGCCAGTGTTTATTAAACTGGTAACTGATCCACCAAAGCGTGAATGAAATTATTTTGTCGTAAATGAAACTACGAGGGCAAATGAAGGCAGGACTGGGCTAAGACCTTGGAGCCCCAGGGCACTTCCTTTCGGTGGGCCCCTCATACGCAAACATCAAATACGCAGCAAATCACAAAAAATTACACACCAAAGTCCGTTTATTGGATGTAATTAGAACTGACAACTTATACACTCATAGTAAAGTTAAATCATTTATATATCTCAAGAAAATAATTGTATACATTTAGATACATGCCGGTAGAACTTCAAGTAAATTTTTAGGCAACAGAAATTTATTTCATCATCAGTCTTTTAACGTCCGTCGTTGGACATAGACCTGCTCCCTGGATTCGCCACAATTCTCTATCATGGGGATCACCGAGCCAGTATTTCCTGAATCTGTCAAGTTCATCTCTCCTTTTTGTATTCTGTCAGACTCGGTTTCTTATGTGATCTCTGGGGATCTATGCTGTGAGACGTGATGTCCATCGGTTGTCTTTCATTCTTGCAACATGGCCAGCCCATTGTCATTTGAGTTTTTTTAATAGTTTCTATGATGTCTCGGACACCCATTTTCTTCCTTATATACTGTACTGTCTTGTGATCTCTCCATGTAAAGGTTGAGCATGATTCTCTGATGACGAACGTTGTATGCTTCTCAGTTTATTGGTCTGTCTCTTGGTTAGGTTCCATATCTCAGCTCCATAAGTGACTATCGGGAGGATGCATTGGTTGTATACTCTTCTTTTTTTTTTTGATTATTGGGATCATCTGGTTCTTGAAAGTTGAGCTTGCTCTGCCGAAGGCTTGCCACCATATTGACCACGAAAAAGCTTAAAATTCTTAATCCCTTGTCCTTACATTTAAACTCTACCATCCGTTGCTTTGTAATGCTAAATTGGTCACGCTAAGTTTTCATTCATATCTAAGGGTGTAGACCATTTACAGCTTTCAGATTCTGACCACATCAACCCAAAATATGTTTGAATCGGTTTCCTTGATTATTAAGTAATAAACTGTTCTCTCCATGATTGAAAAATCCCAATGTAAACTGTTCAAGGGCATAAAAAGGGGACTGGTTTTCTATTGGTGTTTCACGCTAAACTGATCCCCCATGCATACATAGAAAGTTTAATCCCGTACCCCAATTACTATAGACCCGAATTATAAGCAGGATTTTAAAAAAAATTCAATCAAAACAATTGGAATGAAATACATTCAAAAATGAATTATTAACTGTAATCATTGATTTATTCAATACTAGAGAAACTAATTTTTCAATTATCATTAATTGTCCCTTTTGCCCTCCCATATAAAGGAAGGGCAACTGAAACATGAACGATCAAAATCCCAATTTTTCTTTGATATTTATATTTCTTCAATTTAAAAATAAGAAGTAAATTTTGTGGTAAGCAGGTACAATAAATAACACATGGTTTCTTAAAATCCAATTATAAATTCTAAGGCTGTTGTTTGCTAGATTTATGTAAACTAGAAATTTCTAATAATTTTTAGTGCTAATTTTTTGGCGCCATATATATATATATATATATATATATATATACGATGTTTAGAAAATATGAATTATGTAAACACTTGAGAAATGAGTTAATTTATGCCTTTTGCACATGATACAAAATGAGTCAAAATTATACACCAAAAAGATTATAAATGGATATAATTTTAAAAGATACTCTAGGAAATTTAGTCATGGGTGAATGGTATTTTGTAATAAAGACTTTGGGGTAGATGCCACTTGAAGCAAGCTTGGCTATTGCAGGGTTGAACTTAACTCTTACTTTTAAACCAACGTAAGATGATTGCTACAACCTTTGTATTGTATATATGTATATATATATACATACATATATATGACTCAATTATTATATATATATATATATATATATATATATATATATATATATATATATATATATAATAAGTCATCCACAGACAGCTGTTTCGTTGTATAACAAATCTTCAATGTAGCTATAGACTATCCAATATACCACCCAGTCACACGAGGTAGGATCGGAACCTTCGCTTCAGACCCAGAGGCTGGCATTTAATCCCTACCCTACGCAGAACTGGACAGTCAGTAAGACTGAATTTAAGCGATGTATTTACTTATGCACAATTCCCCATCCACCAGAGTACTCCATTCCAGAGTGTTGATATATATATATATATATATATATATATATATATATATATATATATATATATATATAACAGGTCTGGTTAGTCACTCAATGAGACTGTCTGGTGACTAACGTCGTTTGGCAGCATGCTGTGTTGGGGCAATGATCCCTAAAAAGTTCCAAATAAAAAACAAAAAAAAAAGTTTGAATGTTGCCGGACACAAATTGAGGGATCAATTCAGCATAATCTTACATTCTAAATAATCTGATTTATATAGTATTATAAATCATTATTACTTTTATGTAATTTTTTTTAACAGCATCTTTATTTACTTGTTGCTTTTTATCGCAACTTTTTGCTCAGGCCAATCTCCCTCCAGCAGTGAGTAAATATCACAGATCGGAAAATAAAGAAAGGGCCTCAGGTGGGATTCGAACTCACATCCGGCCGGGGAAAACAGCACCTCACGTTGGGGATATGGGTTCTCATCCCACCAATGGCTCATTCGTTATTTCCCAACCTACGGTATTCTCTCACTGCTGGAGATTGATCGACCTGAGTAAAAGTAGTTATAGAAATTTAAATAATAAACGGTCTTACTGTTTTGTCTTCTGGACAGTCCTTGCACTACTTTTTAAACATATCCTCGTCTATACAATTCAATGGTGATCGTCTGTGTGTTTGTTTGTTTGTCTGTCTTTCACGCTATAGAAACCACCTAAACATGGGCGTTGCCCTATTAAATTTGGCCGGCATACCCAAAGGACCTGGGGGAAGGATTAAAGTTAAAAGTGTTAGCATTTTAGGAATTTCTATGGGCGTTATTGTTAGCCACCACCTCCATTTAAACATGGCCACAAGCCAACCGAATTCAGCATTTGTACTCAATGGACCCAGGGGAAGATTTTGGATTTAATGGGAAAACTATTATGATTATGATCAGAGCCAGATTGAAGCTGTTTGATGCCCAGAGGTCAGCTCAAAAATGGTGTCCCCCATCTCGGCCCTCCCATTGCTTTACTGACAAGATTTTCAAAGGTTGAACATTCCTGCAGAAACGAAGGTTATACTCATTCAAAACATATCAAAATTATTTAGAGAAAATACATTTTCCCACTAAGTTATACTACTTCACTAAACCAAATTTTTACCAACGAAACTTGTGCTTGCATAATGGCCAATTGTCTACAATAGTATTGGTATGGACGATTGAATCATTTGAATGTTTGAATTCACTCGATATGAGAAGAAAAATGAAAATGCAAATTTAAACTTTCTTGTTCAACAATTAAAACAATCTATCATAATTAAATGCAGTAAACTGCAAGAAAATTTTAATGCCTCCTTCACTTTAGATGTCCTGCTGGGACATTATATTAATATAATTGTTTTGTTTTTAAAATACCTGAAATGGTTAGATGGTAAACGGCTGATGATCCCAACAAGAGAAAATTTCACACTGTACCGATGTGACAAAGTATTTGTAAAATGGGGAAAAAAACTGTGAAAAAAATTACATAAGCTGCATTAACTAATATTTGAAAGTAAGTGACTGATTTAACACACAAAAAAAGGTTTGGAAAAAGTTTTCTTCAATGTTTACAGCTTCCTAGACTATATGTGTACATAAAAAGGAGAAAAAGTTCTTAGGAACTAAATTTTGCTCCAATCAAATTATTGACGGAATTGAACCAATCAACGGCGATTCGGAAATTGGAGCCAGTTGTTCCGGGTGAGATTTGAATCCGTACTCTTCCCAAGGCATCTATAGTAGCATACGTCTGCACTAACCAATTGAGCCACCCGGATTCAGACGGCGAAAAGAGGTCATAATAACTCGTCTCTTCTTTTCTCCGATCGCTGGATGGTATCCATTATCTATCATACAGTCGATACAGGAACAATAACATATACGTAGAAATGCATATATACCTGTAGTTCTGAGATTAACACCGCGGCCAGCGATTCGTGAAAAGAAAGAATGAGTGGAGTTATTTTGACCTTTGTCTACTGTCGGAGTATCTTTTGCTCAATCGTTTAGCACGGATCCAGGAGTCTCAAGGCAATGGATGTGAGTTCGAACCAGCCTGGGACTTATTTCTTTATAATTAGATCATTGCCGTTGACTCAGGACCGTAAATGCATTAGTTTGAGCAAAATTTTGCACTTAAAAACTGTTTTTTTCGATTCAGATTGTCGTTTACTGATATCCATTATTTTATATACATATATATGGTATTAGATAGTCTATAGCCACAGTGAAGCGTTGTAAGAACGATTAGCTGTCTGTGAATGACACAATCATATGACACAATGATATATATATATATATATATATATATATATATATATATATATATATATATATATATATATATATATATATATATATATATATATATATCAGCTTTATGGGATAAGACCATATTGAATTTTACAAGTCCTTTTTTTATTACTTGATTATTCAATCTGATGTTGTTGGATACTTCGGGCCATAGCATTTAGACCACGCTTTGAAAAATAGTACATTTTCTCGGGCGTACTTGAATTCTGCGATTTAAATCGTGCCCTCTGTGTATTGCGCATTACTTGGTGATTTTGCAGTGTAAATGAACATCAGCTCAGCTTTCTCCTTCAGTGGTTCCCAGCCACAGGGCTGCAGACGAAGTATCCTCGAGATCAGTGGCTTTGAAACTTCAAAAACTCCCTTATAAACTCCCTTGTTCTTATCTAAAAGAAATGATCCGGCGGGCCCCAATTTTTAGCAGTCTGTTCTTAGACTTAATCATCATCATAATCATCAATCTTTCAACGTCCGTCGTTGGACATAGACCTTCCCCAGGATTAGCCACACTTCTCTATCATGGGCGTCGCAGAACCAGTACTTTCTGAATTTGTCTAGCTCGTCTCTCCGTCTAATATTCTACCAGCTTCGATTGCATATGTAATCTCGGCGGATCCATATCGTGAGTTGCAATGTCCATCGGTTGTCCGCTATTCTTACAACTTGGCCAGCCCACTGCCATTTGAGATTTTTAATGGATTCTATGATATCTCTGACTCTGGTCTCTTCCCAGATGTACTGCGCTGTCCTGTAGTCTCTCCATGTGAGGCCCAGCATAATTCTTTAATGTGCACTTTGTATGGTTCTCAATATGCGGATCTGTCTCTTGATTAAGTTCCATGTTTCAGCTCCATAAGTGACAATTGGGAATATGCATTGGTTATACACCTTGAGCTACAATAACAATTTTTGACCTTTAAAATCATACTTATTCTAAATGGATTCGGATCATTAAATAAGGTAAAAAATCTATATACTATGACAATGTTTTTCAATAGCTGTGTAATGGATGTTGATGCTCTCTGTCATAAGAATAATAATATCAGGTTTAGAGGGAACACTGCCCCGAGCATTATTTGTCAGACCACCAGGGATGCACAGACAGTTTTGAAACCATTGATTTAGATCAGTGGTCTCCAATCACCAGGCAATGGACCGTTACCGGGCCGCAAAACATGCGCTAACAGACCGAGAGGAAACAAACAAAATATATCAATATCCTTTAATTCTCGTGGTGAAGTATAAATAAATACATATCCTTGGGTTTTGATACCAAACTCGTTAGATAAACCCTTTTAGAAACGCGGTTGTGTGTATATGCCACTTATAAGCGTTGTTTTATCATATATATTCAGGCCATGATTACACCCCTTCTCCCAGTCGGCTGTTCTGCATAGATATCGTCAATATTGGCCAAAAATTTGAGGGCGTCTGTTTTAGATTAATTCACTACTTGTCCAGTTGAAGTGCGATCCGTACTAATTTTCATCAACATAGACTGCTAGGTACCGGCGTTCGTCCAACCTGTATACGCCAAGTACTTGTTGATAACACACGTATGCCATACTATGTTGACAGTACAAAAAAGCCTTAAATTCTTTAAACCTCTACATATAAACTCATCTATTTATTCCTTTGTAGCGCTAAATTGGTCACGCTAGGTCTCCATTCATATCAATATGTATAGACCAGTTATATCTTCCACATTTTGCACACATAGATCCAAAATATCTTTGAATAAAATGGCATAAAAATGCATTTGCTGTATTTATTCTGTTTTCAAAATATCTATACGTGAAGTTGGGGGGGGTCAATTAAGTGGGGAGCCGGTTTTCTACTGTTATCAAGTATTAAACTGTTCCCTCTATGATCAGAATATCTTGACGTAAGATATTCCTGGGTATAAAATGTGGGATCGATTTTCTATTGGTATTTCGTGCTAATCTGAACCCCTGCATACGTGAGTTATGTATCTGAAGTAAGTGCTTGTATAGATGTGAATACATACCGGCAAAACAACAAATAGATATTTAGGTAAGACAAAATTTATTTTTGTAACACTTACTCCAATTACTGTTGACGCAAATGACAAGTTATTCATGTATTTATTTAAACAATTGAAGACGCTTTGACGAAATGAATTCCAAAATGAATTCGAAGCATTAGTTATTCATTTATTTCTCATCAAAGTGACTAATTTTTAAATTATGATATTTTTGTATAGAGGGGACCCGGGGTTAGTGAAAGCAGGGCGATTTCTCCTTTTCCCTCTTAAAAACCTGGCTCTGACATTCTGCCTGTGGTGTGAAGTATGTTACTGCTACTAATAAAAAAATGCATGTTTTCTTATGCTGGGCATTACTCCATTAAAGGTTGCAGTGAACTTCAAAATCCCAAAGAGCAACTTCCTAGTTCATCAGCGGCGTATTTACATATGGCGTAAGCTGGCTGCAGCTCAAGGCCTCATCATCCAAGGTGATGCACTGCCTCCTGCTGATTTTATTTTCAAAATTTACCATTAATTTTATTTCATTTGCAACGATAAAAATCTGGAGTGTATATGAAGTTTTCTGATGTTTATTACGAGGACATTTTTTTGTTGTTTTGATAGATTAATGTAAAATAACAAAAACGAATTTTATCAACAAAAAAAATATACATATACTGAATAGCATTGACAGAATTAAACAATGAGCTTCAGAAGACATAAATTTTTGTGTAGAGAAGTTTCTGAGAAAAAAAAAACAAAACTTCTCGTTATATAATTATTCTTCAAAAGAGATTTTGAAATATTTGTGCAACCTCCAATTATCTTAATGCAACCCCCTGAGCGGATCCTGGCCCCTAATTTTAGAAGCCCAGTCTTAGTTCAAAGCCATCTACTGTTTTTCAATCCAGCTAATTCATCATTCATTTCTTGTCGGTCAGTGAATTCGAAGGGTAGGTGAAAGGACCTTTGGTTAACGTTTTTGAGAGTAGTTGGAGAGATCGACCTCCTCCCCAGGAGGATTAACAGGGTCGCTGCGAATGGATCTCTACACTGGTACTCCCAGACGGTCAGCCATCCATATACTGATGAGGCTTGACGCCGCTTAACTTCGATGATCGTATGAAAACCGGTGTGTCCAATATAATTTTGTCGTTACAGCTTCCTACTAACAACACTACAGTTAAAAAAAAATGGTCCAGTGCTAGAATTCTCGCCTCCGTCTTTGGTAGGCCGCGGCTTAATCTACCGCCGAGTCCCAAAGATTTAAAAAAAAAATAATACCCAATGCTTCACTGCTAAGCACTCAGCACACGGACTAGGATTGAGGAAGCTTTCTTCGAGATAAAAGGGTTACGGCCAAATCATGTTGGATAAACTGGTTCTGATAATACCAACGAAATTAAGCAACGTCGAATCTGGTCAGTACCTAGATGAGTGACCATTAGGGAATACCAAGCGCCATAAGCAGAACGAAGCGTCAATGGGCCTAGCAGGCCGGAATTGGGTCTTACTAACAATTGCCCGAGTGTACCTGCCACAATGAGAATATAAGAAGAGAATGATCATTCATTCATTCATTTATTTATTCATTCATTGTATTATATTTCACTTTACTATGATTAAGGTCTGAACTAGACCCAGTAGTAGGTTGGCATTTATAATCTGGTACTACCGGAGGGTTCTGCCAAGGGGACATAACCAAGGTTAGTTATCACCATACAAATCAGTTTTGAATTATGAATCAGTACACAATTTCTTTTGTTCTCAGTGGTAACGCCTCTCCCTCTTTTACATATCTGAATAGATTATATCGATTTATTTCCCTACCTCTATTGAGTTTCATGTTTGTTACGGGCATGCTTACATGGGTACATAAGGCCTATTCCAATGCTTTTTACATCAAGGTATAAAGACTACGATATAAAAACTGTCAACTAAATCTGTCCACAAAACTGTCAGCATAGGTTTCTTCAGTTTTTTTAGTTGGCTGTACAAATGGAGTTAGAGGGCTGAAAATCCCAACATTTCCTCTTATTGTGTCTAGAAAAAACGTTTTCATTTTGTTTTTTAAATCCACCCCTGAATAGCTTTTTTTTCATGAGATTCAATTTGCAATAATTTTTTTTTGCTAAATTGGTCTTTTATTCACGTTTGTTGTTTTTTTGTTCTTTTTAGGCCGGAGAGTAAGTTGTTTACTGATCATCCGTTTTTTTTTTTCCATTTTTAGTTGATCACCCCAAACACGGCATGCTACAAAAAGACGTTGATTAAATGACGGATCCTATGGATGGACCAATCAGGTCTGTTTAGTTATTGATCGATTCGGCCTATTTAACACTTCGATCCTTAATTGCGGTGAGGTCTCAGTTCTCCATTCAAAATCCGACTCGACAAGCTTCGGTACAAACGTCTAGAAATACCCAGTTTTACGGGTGTTGGCTACTTCCACCGGATTGCAGAATGTTGACTTTAACTTTGGTCATCTTCGCGATTTTCTATTCGGTGAATCCAGGTAAGGAAGAAATTTTCAATTTATTTTACTAATACGCTGAACAATGTGATTTTCTTACTTCTAAGTTCGTAGCTATGTACGTGTGGAAGGCACTTGAAGGTAACAATTTCAGTGATAAAACTATCTCCTACCAACCATTTTAGATCGTGAACTCTCCCACTGTTACTAGTTGAACAAACGTAGCAAAGGTGGTGAAGGGTTCTGTCTCTTTTAATACGTGTGTGTGTTTGTATGTTTCAGCGCTTATGGGTATGCCGTTTTATATACTAGCTTGTAAACTGGCATCAGTACTCCACTAGACCCCTTCTAAAAATGTAAATATTTAATTCTTGGAAAAAAAGATTTGTTTTGGGGGGCTTTTTGTGGCCATATTCTGACAGGTCTATTGATAATGTTTCTCTATGTTTTTGTTTTTTTTGCTTTTTTACTGTTTTAGATGTGTTCAGGTGGAATATGCCTGTGGTGTCATATATGGAATTTATTCTGACTATATTTATTCTTTGATGGATTTTCCTTCATGTGACTCCAAATTTCGACACTACGGTTTCTAAACAATTATTCGATAGAATTCAACTATTGGTCGTACCCGCTTTTCAAATGTTCGCTTGACGGAACACATTCATTTTTCGGAAAAAAGGCAAAAAGCATAAGAAATGTTCAGCTCCCCTCCTCTCTCTCTCTCTCTCTCTCTCTCTCTCTCTCTCCAACATGCCAGTCCCTGTTCCAGCCCCCACACTCAAACTCCGACGACTCAGCCTGACATACAATCTGAAAACGCTCAAACCGTTGTCCCATATAAATTAACAGTGATCGTTTCTTCGCTCTACGCCATTTAGGTTAACGAAAGTTTGATTTAAAAAAATCTGAACATTCTGCTATTGGTCACCTCAAGCAAGGCCTTTTCTTGCTACAAAATTAAGATCAGTGAATATGTGTTAAAATAGTTTGCTGGCATTAAAAATTTAAAAGTTGGGAACACTGGAACATAACCTTCTAAAACTAAAAAAAGCAATAAGTGACTTAAAATGACTTATAACCGTTAGAAACGCTAAAATGCGGGGCAATAAGAGAATGAAAGAAGACTAACACTTAGGTAAGGCTCATGTCCACCTTGTTCCATTCACAATCTAAATTCATGCTAAATTAGTCCCTTAGTTCGTGTCCGGCGGTGTTCCTGTTTAAATTAAATTTTGGACTTTTTAGTTATCGTCGCTCAAGAAAGGGCGAGAGAAGTAACTTATTCGTTGATCATCCCCAATCCAACACACACAGGCAGCAGCCAAAATATGTTGGTCACGTGACAATTTCTAGTAAACGACTTGGCAGACCTGTTTTTTTTTTTCTATTACATGCTTTAATCTTGATTTTCCTGTTGCTCTTTATCTTTATCGCAATTCGACTCTTGTCGTCAATCTACGGTAGCGAGCAAATAACGTTGATCGTAAATAAAAAATAAACTTCCGGTCCCTGGAGAGGCGAGGTTAACGCCCTAAATCACCAACTGAGGTACAGAAGCAAGTTAGCCAGCGGGGGCGGGGGTCGAATCAAACCTCGCATCTTACTCTCTGTATCGATCAACCGTCACCATGTTTGTGTTGTTAGTATCAGTATCAACATAGATATTACAAAAAAACTGTCAACAGAGGTATCTCTAGTTTTTAGGATGGTCAGGCTCACTATGTATGTATCACAGCTACGTGATGGAGCAAGAGGGCTGAAAATTTGAACGTGTACTCCTCATCATGTCTAGAAGGAGCGGTTTTCTGTTTTTTGAAACCCCACCTCCAAATGTTTTTTTTTTTTGGGTGAGAGGTTCAGTTCACAACGAAAGTTTGATTTAAAAAAATCTAAACATTCCACTATTGGTCACCTCAAGCAAGGCCGTTTCTTGCTACAAGATTAAGATCAGTGAATATGTGTTAAAATAGTTTGTTGGCATTAAAAATGTTTTTTTAGTGAGAGATTCAGTTCACAATATAAGTTCATCCCTTAATTAGTATTAAGCAGTGTTGACGCTTGTTTTTTCTTCAGACTTTTTATCGATCACTGCCCAACAAAAGAAGAGAGTAGTAACTTATTCATTGATAACCCCATTTTCAAATCATAGAATCCATTTGGAAACTCAAATGGCAATGGGCTGGTCGTGTTGCCTGAATGGCAGACAACCGATGGACATCACGACTCGCAAAATGGATCCCCAGAGATCACATGCACAACCGAGGTCGGCAAAATACTAAATGGCGAGATGAACTGGTCAGACTTAGAAAGAATTAGCCTTGCAACGCCCACGATAAAGAGGTCTGGCGAATCCTGGGGAAGGTCTATGTCCAACGACGGACGATAAAAGACTGATGATGACGATGATTATGATTCCTATAAAACAGTATTGAACTCCCATTTACGCCTCCAACCGAAACTAACTAAAAAACCCTATCTATCTATCTATCTATCTATTCATCTGTCCAACAATCTCTCTATCTATAATCTATTTATCGGATCACTTGAATAGACGGACCAATATGGGTTACGGATTCTTTTCACTGTGTTTGTGTGTGTTTGTGTGTGTTTGTGTGTATGTGTGTGTGTGTAGCTCCGTTGCTCCTGGTCACATTTATTGGACCACAAATTTGAAAATATACACGAGTGTACCACTATATACCATCTAAAAACTTTTGTCTTTGCGGTCATTTCTGACCAACAAAGTCTAGATCTTGTGCTGGAACCTTTTTTTTTTTTAAAGATAATTTTAGATAGAAAATATACTTTTTGGAGATAATTTTAGATATAAGATCTATTTCATTTATTTTATTTTTCCAAAATAAATCCAGATGATTTTTCCGGGAATTGGTTCTGGTTTATGGTACGGTGATTGATTTATGCGAGGTACGGATATCTATTTATCTATCTATTTATCTGTCTTCAGATTGTACGACTAGATTCGGTAGATGTTACCGTTTTTTCAACACTTCAAAGACTTGGTTTGAAGCCATAGATTTGTGTGCATCTCCAGCATCCGGTGTAGCACATGGAATTCCGGTCATACTAAGGAACCAGGCAGAAGCCACTTTTATAGACATTGAACTTCTGAAAAATACGTAAGTTGGTGAATTTTTTCTTGCAAAATAAATTTTTGTCGTGTACTTTTTGTACGTAGAGTCAAAGTTTCTACCCATACTGATTTACTTACTATTTACTAGTTTGGAAACCCTTGATGTACAAACAATAACAAGCTTGGCTGTGCTAAGGCCAAACTCCCTTGAGTCATTAAAATCTAAAAGGAATTTATTTCTCAGTACATCATTATTCCAAAACTAAACGTCATATTCCAACTCCTCTGTAGTTCCTGAAAATTGGATTTGCAATGTCGACCTGAGTTGGGCTTTAGAAGTGGTAGTGAATTCATCATCATTTTTTGAATATGTCACTATGTCAATGTTATTCGTTCATGAAGGCACTCGTTTTCAATGTGGTCATTGTCATCCGTCATTGTTGTTAAATACGAAAAAGTCAAAACTTAATAGATGGAGTTTGACAAAAAAAGAATACAAAGGGAAGTATTAAGGAGACTTGCTGTCACTTGAACTCCTGTGAAAGATGACAGTTAGTGCTATTCTGAAGCTCAAGGAGTATGAATAACAATATCTATTATAATAACACGCCGCTCGTATTAACATATTTATTCTTTGTCTTTAACACCTCAAATGAAAATGAATTCATTTAGATAGAATCATTTCAATAGTCAATGAACGAGAGTATACTGATGTACGTACTCATCATCCCATTTTCGATTATCTGTTATTAAAAAGATTTCCTGAGATCTTAATCCAACAAAAACTAACAAACATTAATACTTACTCTAAGTTAAAACCTTCTAATGATATTTCAATGTTTCCTCTAACCTACGCTTGTTTTTGTTTTTTTTGAAAACTAAGACTTTTTAGTGATCACTGCCCAACAAGAGTTGAGAGAAGTAATTTGTTCATGATCACCACATTTTCCAATTTTGGAATTGCTCGCCCCTAACATGATATGCTGCCAAAAGACATTGATAGTATCTTTTGAGTGACTGACCATACCTGTTTTCAATTGTTTGTGCGTGCAAAAAAATATATGTCGTGCAATTTCTTTCCTATGAAAATGCATGTGCGCTCTGAGTGTTTGTACAGAAAAAAAAATTGACAAGCCTGGCTCCAGCAGAGTCAAACCTTTCTCCTACTTCTATGCCGACTGAAAATGATTTCTGCAACTTTTATATTTAGTTTTATGTATAATAAATGAAAAATTATAAATGTATATAAATTTTCAGTATAAATGTATTCATTAGAATTGGATAAGTCTTTGCGTATCTGTAAGTTAGATTTTGTAGATACTTGAGACTTGTCAGTTTGGCGCAGACGGTAAGAAAGCTGGCTATCACTCACATAGTCATGGTTTCAAATCACCCGAGGGAATTGTTAATTTTGTAATTGTATTAATTTATCAGAATGAAATAAGCCCTTAAGTATTTCGAGTATAAATTTTCATAGATATGTGAGACTTACCGATTTAGCTTAGTAGGTGAAAGATCAGTTGGTTGAGATTTCAAATCATTGTATGGGGATGTTAATTTTTACCCTCTCGAATTCTCTCAAGTCAACATCAGCTTGAGGCTTGAGTTCGATGAATTTATCTTGAAACTATTTCAAGTTTACATTTGCACAAGATTTGAGTTCGCAAATACTTTTGTCACAGGAGAAAAATTGCATAACAAAGTATCTATTAAAATTCATGTCTGGTTAGCCATTCAATAGAAATCATAAATGTCTTTTGTAAGAGGAGAGCAATTGAAATTTGGGAAAAGGGGGTGATTGATAAATAAGTTACTTTTCTCACATTCTGAGTCTTTGAATTAAAAAAAAACAAAAACAAAAAACAAAAAAACAAATGTGAATGCTGCCGGACACAAACTAAGGGATCAATTTATTATTGACTTTCATTGTAAATTGAACCCCCTACTATGAATTTATCTGGGAGGGATCCAGTCTGAAAAAAACTGAAGAAAACGTATGTTGACAGTTTTGGATGACATTTTCTAATTAGTGAGAATATTGATTGTGATACTCGCTGCTCATCAATGTCATGGTTGGACAAATATCTCCGTTTCCAGTCATCAACAGACTGAAACAAGGATGTCTAATTGCCCCAACACCCTCGCCTCCGCCCCCCCTGGGGTAAATGGCAACTATCAACAGAAAATCAACCAGGAGTTAAGATCAGGTATCATTTCGATGGGGGATATTTTTCAGACCACGGTTGCCTGAACCGTAGCCACCCACATGTGGCGAAGGCTTCAACCCGTTGAGCATTTGTGTGTTCCAGCGCTCCTGGCCATATCGTTTTGTCTACAGACTTGAAAATTGGCATCCGTACTCCACGAGAATCCGTCTAAAAATGTATTTTTTTTTTATTTTTGGAAAAAAGGGCTTCTTCGCTCCCCTTTTTGATGGGTTTATTAACATCTAGATATCCAGAATCTCGATGTTCTTAGATGTTTTTAAAACTCAATTTTAGAGATGGCTTTGAATTTCGATGCTACCGTTGTTCAAGTATTGACTGTAATGGTGATTTGTGAGTTCAGTGTTGACAATACTTCAATGGTTTTTTTAAGAAAAAAAGATTTTCATGTTGCTAAATCAGATTTTAAAAGATTTTCGAATGACTTGCTCTGCAACGACCAGATGATCTTAAAAGAAGTAAAGGATGATGAACATTGCATTGGGATGGATGGACTATACAAATGCATACGACATGATTCTCGGACAGCAGAAAGATTAGAGCATTGACCGCAGAGGAAAAAAGGCAGCAGAGGACTCATAGAGGACTGTGTCAAGAGGGCTAAAGCAAATCTTGAAAAGTATGTGCAAGCAAACGGTGAAGACATCATAAAGAGTGCCCGAGGCAGTGCAACAAACAACTAAAAAGTAGAAAACAATGGAGCAGTACCGAAAAGAAGGAAAGAAAAATGGGAGCAGAAGAAACTATATACTATATAACAGTGAATTAAAAAGACAGATGCAGGATGTGGCAGACGAGAGATCATGGACCTGGCTACGAGAAGGGAACCTGAAGAGGGAAACAGAATAGCTCATCATGGCAGCTCAAAACAAATGTCGACATAACACAGACAAATAGTAAGTGCTGCTTATGTTGGGAAAGGGATGTAACCGTAAACCATATAACTAATGATAGTGGGCAACTAGCCCAGAAGGAGTATAAACACAGAAACGAGAGAGTAGCAACAGTGATACACTGGGAACTGAGTAAACGAAAGAGATTCAACCATATGGAAGAGTGGTACCAACACAAACCGGAGACAGAATGGAGAATGGAAACCAAAAATTACTTTTGAACTTTGACATCGAAACAGACCATCCCATCCAAGCGAGAAGACCGGTCCTAGTAATCGTGGATAAGAAAAGAAAAACCTGCCGAATAAGAGACGTGGCTGTGCCTATAGGCGATAGGGTAAAGAAGAAAGAGAGTGAAAAACTGGAAAAATACCAAGATCTGGCAAGAGAACTGAAGAAGGTGCGGAACATGAAAGTCAGGACAGTACCAGTAATAATAGGTGCACTCGGATTCGTACCAAAGGCACTGAAGGTGAGATTGGAGGTACTTGGGATACAAGGAAGGGTTGAGACGGTACAGACTACATCACTGCTAGGAACTGCATGAATACTGAGGAAAGTGCCAGAAATATGAGATCTTCGACCCCAGCTGTTAGCAGCGGCCTTAAAGAGGAAGAGGGAGAAAAAACAGCACTAATGTTGGTGTAGATACGAACCACAGCACTACTGTGATGGGAGAGGGAGAGAGAGAGAGAGAGAGAGAGAGAGAGAGAGAGATGTGATGAGGCGAGAGGAGGGCTGAAAATCTGAGAAGACATTGTTACTCAACCAGCAGCGATAACCACCGGGTAACTGATGTGAACCTGTAAACCGCCGTACTGCTGTGGACTATAAGAGTGTGGAGAGGAGGGCTGGAGACTTGAGGAGATTTGCTGTCACTCAATCACCAGCGGTAACCACTAGGCCACTGGTGTGAAATTGCAAATAGCAACAACAACAACAGCAACTACAATAACAACAACAACAATAATAATAATAATAATAATAATAATAATAATAATAATAATAATAATAATAATGATGATGATGATGATTAAGATTATGCATTTATAGAGAGTGACCTTTCTCGTGAACCTTAATACTGAAATCCCCAGTGGACAAAAGTGCTTGAAAACTTGAGTAAACGTAAGTCTTTTGGTTTTATGAGATCTAATCAGTTCATACAACTCGTTTTTAAGCCACAGAATGTGCTTTTCGCTTTTTATACCCCAAATTCAAAATTACCCCACCTTCAGAATCACTGCTCTAGTCCTGAGTTTCTTAAACTATCACCGTGTCATTTAGCATCAAGTCTTTATTAGAAAACCTCATTCACTCATGACCAATTCTCCTGCTTTTTTTTATTACTTATTTTCATCTTATTCTCCCTTGCGTATAATCATATACATAATTAATTTTGTACCACCAGCAAAAAGAGACCTGTGTTCTGAGGGAAATTATAAATGCTTTCTTACCTCATAAATTAAGCGGTTATAGTGATAAAATTAAGTAACCGTGTTGGAAATACTACCAGTGTGGTCTGACTCATTAATTTATGATTTTAAAAACCTAGGTTCCGGTTAGTCACTCGTTGGGGTGATCAATCAAAGTTTTTTTTAAATAGGGGCAATCAATAGATAAGTTCCTTCACTTGCACTTTGTGGCTGTGGTAACTCATCATCAGTCTTTCAACGTCCATCGTTGGACATAGACCTTTCTCAGAATTCGCCACAATTATCTATCATGGGCGTCGCAGAGCCAGCATTTCCTGAATTTGTCTCGTTCATCTCCCCATCTTGTGTTCTGTCGGCCTCAGTTTTGCATGTGATCTTTGGGGATCCATGTTGTGAGTCGTAATGTCCATCGGTTGTCTTTCATTCTTGCAACTTGGCCTGCCCACTGCCATTTGAATTTTTTAAGAGTTTCTATGATGTCTCCGACTCCTGTTTTCTTGCTGCTATACTGTGCTGTCTTGTGATCTCTCCATGTGAGGTTGAGCATGATTCTCTCATGCGCATGCTGCATGCTTCTCAATTTGCTGGTCTGTCTTTTGGTTAGGTTCCGTGTTCCAGCTCCATAAGTGACTATCGGGAAGATGCATTGGTTATATACTCTTTTTTATACAAATAAAAAATTAAAAAAACAAACAAAACAACCAATCACGACCCACAATTTGGATCCCCAGAGATCACATGCGAAACCAAGGCCGGCAGAATATAAGATGGAGAGACAAACTAGACAAATTCAGAAAGTATTGGCTCTGCGACAAATCCTAGGGAATATGTAGATCTAACGACGGAAGATAAAAGACTGATGATAAAGAGAATACAACGATTTGATTAGTTACTTGTACTTGGGGTCTGTGAAAGAATTATGCTGGGCCTCACATGGAGAGACCACAAGACAACACAATACATCCGGGAAGAGACAGGAGTCAGGGATATCATAGAATCCATTAAAAATCTCAAATGGCAGAGGGCTGGCCATGTTACAAGAATGGCAGATAACCGATGGACATCACGACTCACGACATGGATCCCCCAAGATCACATGCGCAACCGAGGCCGTTAGAATATTAGATGGAGAGACGAGCTAGACAAATTCAGAAAATACTGGCTCCGCGACACCCATAATGGAGAAGTGTGGCGAATCCAGAGGAAGGTCCATGTCCAACCACGTACGTTGAAAGAATGATGATGATGATGATGATGATGATGATGATGATGATGATGATGATGATGACTCAGTGAATACAAATTTTTAAAACAACCGGCCTGAATGCTGCTGGACACAAATCAGGGAACCAATTTCGTTGTAAATTGAACCTCCAATAAAAACCTATTTGGTGGGGGGATTTTCAAAAAACGAAACAAACATTTCCTCTAATATTGAGGTAGATGCGTGTGTAACGTTTCAAGATTCTACTATGAACAGCTAGGACTGGACAAGGTCTGTATAGATAGATAAATAGATAGATAGATAGATAGATAAAAATGTCAGTACACATAAATAACTTAAACCCAGCGACACTGATTGCACTGTTCTGTCGTGGGTTGCAGCGATAAATTAACTCATTTATTGAGTGTTTATTTTGTTCATGTTTTTGAACATCTTCAAAATATGCAAAAAAAAAACAACAAAAAAATTAGTGACAACAATTTCAGACTGATACAAGGAATTGTAATGGGGTAAATTCTCGTCATTCACAGTTAATATGTTTACAGTCTTAATGGCGTAAAAGAATTTCATCAACAACCAAACCTCAATGAAGTCCCGTCACGTCGGAACATTATATAGGTTGGTGCAGAAATAATTGCGGTTTTTGTTATTTCAAACTTTGCTGCTTGGAATAAACAATTTTTCAAACTATGTTCATGTAATATACCATTTGAAAGCGTGAATTTCACTCTGTTCATTTAAAATGGGCGTTTTCTTTTCACTATTTTTTCTGGTTTATTTGAAGCTGTCAAATCAAAGACGGAAAAACAAAACAAATTCGAACAATTTTGTTGCATTATTTCAAAATGAGACGTAAATCAGCGGCAACTGCTCGCAATATAAACCAAATATTTTTGCCGGGAAACCGGCAACGGACCTACTGCTCAACATTGTTTACAAATATTTCGAAACGGACACGAGAGCCTTAGAGATGTGGACACCCAGTTGTGATTGACGACACCCAATTGAAGGTCATTGTTGAGGAGGACCCATGCAAAACAACCTGAGGAGTTACAGAGGAACTAAACGTTGACCATTGACTGTTGTTCGACTTGCGCTGAATTGGAAAAGCAGAAATGTTCGACATGTTGTATAAATGGCCCTGAAAGAAAAGCAAAAAAAAAGAAGAAAGGTTTGCATGAATGACCCTGCAGAAATCGGACGAACTGGGCTACGGAGCTCTACGGGGCCCACCTTACTCACTAGACCCCTTCCCAACCGACTGCCACTTTTTCAAGCATTTTTGACCATTCCTTTTGACTGAGGGACTTCACTGACCAAGCAGCAGCAGCTCAAAATGCCACTGAAGGATTCATTGATTCTAAGACCCAAGACTTTTGTGCTTCCGGAATAAATGGACGTATTTTTTTAGTTGACAAAAATAGATAATAAAATTTTAAAAAATGAATAATAAAATGAATAAATAATAGAATAAATAAATATTAAAATACATAAATATTAAAATAAATAAGTAATAAGATAAATAAATGGACGTATTTTTTTAGTTGGCGAAGAATAGATAATTAAATAAATAGATTGAATAATAAGATAAATAAATAAAAAAAATAAACAAAGATATGGATAAATAAATATCAAAATAGATAAAAGGACGTATTATTTGGTTTACAAAAAATAATTAACAACATAAATAAAATAAATGATAAAATAAGTAAATAATGAAATCAAAAATAAATAAATAAGTAATAAAATAAATATCTAAATAAATAATAAAATAAATAAATGGATGTATTTTTTTTTAGTTTGCAAAAAATAAATAATGAAATAGATAGAATAAATAATATGATAAATAGTGAAATAAATAAAATAAATGAATGAATAAATAAATCATGAAACAAATAAATGGTTGGCAAAAAAAATGATAAATTAAGTAGAATAAATCATAAAATAAATAAATAATAATATAAATAAATAATATAAATAAATAATATAAATAAATGGACATATTTTTTAGTTGGCAAAAAATAAATAGTATAATAAAAAAAAATGATGAAATAAATAAAATAATTAAATATATAAATGAATAAATGATAAAATAAATAAATGGGCGTATTTTTTTAGTTGGAAAAATAT
>OY735224.1:46007310-46019810 GCA_963457665.1 Thysanoteuthis rhombus | reverse complement strand
ACCTAGCCGACTATTGAGTTTGAAGAGAGCTTCGTATAATTAGATAGATACAGACAACCTTCTCTAAACCAATGTTTACGATTATATTTAACTCAGTTCAGGAGCCACGATTGAGTCCATGTAACACATCAAGGATCAACTCCACAACAGGTTACGCCAAACCGTCTTATAACTAACAGAACAATCCTATATTTCAACGTATCGAACGTAGTGTAGAGATCGGTCTCCTACTTAGGAAGATTAACAGGGTCGCCACAGGAGGCTCCCTTAATAATCCCCAACTGTTTACAGCCTCTGGTTGTCTATCCTTTAAATAACGCAAATTGTAGCCATTTTGAGATTGGCCGTTTTATATATTAGCAATTTTAAAAGGCTAAAGGTTGCTATACTTTTACTGTAGTTCAGATAACGTTTATCTCGATCTAGAAATACATTTTTTGGCAATCTTTTGGCTAAGACACAACAATGAAAATACATTCAAAATTAACGTTAATACCGAGGAAATAAAATCTACATATTTATCTGGTGATTAGATCTACTCAATAGCCATTTGAAAAACCAAAATCAAATCTAGCCACTTCGGTCAGTCAAAGTTGCCAATAAAAATATGGCCCATTTTAAAATAGCTACATGATGCAAAGATATCCCATCCCATCTAGTATCAGACGACCCGGCTTGATATTGCTTAACTTTGGTCATTGTACGGGAACAGCTGTATCCAACGTGATTTGCCCGGAACACCGGCCAATCAGTTATCGGCACGGAAAATGGAATCGACAGTTTGCACTATTGCCCTTGGGAAAGGCACGAATGAATTTTCCTTCTTCAACCCCAAACTACAATTGGTAAATATCTGGATAGACTGGGTCTCCAACTATGATTGGCAACCAGTCTAGGGGAAGGACAATCTTGGTTTTAAAGAATAGGATTCGGTTGCTTTACGTTATGAGCATTGCAACCATTGGAGAAAGAATTCTGTTTACCACCATCACATTCGGATGGTACACCTGAAGAAAGCCGTAGAATGGATCAGCCAAAACGTCGTGTTAACCAAAGAAAAAACTTGAAAGAGTTAAATCGTCAGAAAAACTCAATTTTCTCTGCTGTATCATGTTGGATTTATACGAAACATAGTCCAGACCTTTGGGTGAACCATCCTCATCTTCCCTTCCCCCCTCTTCCAGTTCCTTCCCCTCCTCCTGCTACTACTGCTTTCTTATTCTAACTCACTGGTCTCATAAATATTGGTTAGGTGTGTCAGCAGAACTGGTGATGCTGGGTATCAATTTTCCCAGACGTATCAAGTTGGATTGATATGAAATTTCGGGTGAACCATCCTCATCTTCCTCTCCCTCCTACTTTTCCTCCTACTTTTCCTCCTAATCCTATCATGGATGTTGGATGTATCGTTAAACTTGTGTTGTTGTTTTTTTTTGTTGTTATTTTTTCCAACCCCACAGGTCTCTGCGATATTGGCTAGGTGTGTTTACTACGCAGAAAGTCGGTGGCTGGACTACAGTGACGAACGAGTCATTATCTTGGACGAAATGGCATAAAGGTCAAATTGAACTTTCGGCTGGCGAGCCGTGCGCCTCTTCTGTAATAAGCAGTGGTACCAGGGGTTGGTTTGATGAAAACTGTCTCAAAAAGAGTGCCGTCGTGTGTGAAAGTCGTAAGTATTTTTTGAAACCTACAGATATGGACGTCAAAGATAGATAGAGGGACAGATGGATATGTATAGTCTGATACTGTGGTCATTTGCGTCCCACTACTTTCACGAGCGGATGCGTACAACGGGCTTACTTTTTCAGTTTGGACTTACAAATTTTTAATAACTCCATAGATAACGAAGTAGAAACATTTTTTTTTGTTTAGTTGTTTTTGCTACAAAAATAAATGAAAATGAATTTAATCAAAAGTTTATTCAATCAAAACTCTTCTAACAGAAAAATGAATAACTTCGCAGATAACTTAAAGAAAACGTTTCATTTCTGTTTATTAGTAGTACAAAAATAGATAAAAAGATAATCATTATTTAATCAGGAAATTTGAAAAACGTAAAACAAATGCAGTCTTCCTTGTTTAGATTAAATTATAACAACCTTTTTATTCGTTTTCGAAACAAATATAACGAAAAATTCAAAAAAAAAATTATTTCGTTTTCTACGAAGTTATTAAATACGTTTTTATTTATTTTTTTGTAATAATAACAACGAAAATCATTAAAAAAAAAGATATATTTCGTAATCTACGATGTTATTTTTTGTTTGAATTAAAAAGTATGCCTCTCGTAAGAATTGTGGGACGCCTATGACTGGGACACATCTGAGATGTAGTTGTCCCTAAGTACCCTAGTGCCATACGAACAAACAGAGAGGGGAGTACGGAGATAGATAGTAAGATAGAGGGATAATGCTGATCATTACATATATGGTATATCAGATATATATATTTATGATACATACATATTTTAACAAATTGACCTATCTATACATATGTAAGGTTGTTCAGAATTTCCTGCGTTTTTCCAAGGGTGATTTATTGATTAGAGCAATTGTTACTGGTAATAAATGACATCTTTGTTTTGCCTCTCGCCACTTCCCGTTGCTTCTTGTATATGCTTATTCGAACTTCGATATAATCAGTTATCGATGGTGTTTTGAAACACTAAACTACAGTACGACGGAGACATATGTACTAGATATAATTCATATTTGAGTATAAGTCATTTGTTCCTGACTTTCGAAACCTATCATTTTCAACACTAAAACTCTTGAAATACGTTTACTAATTTGAGAATCTTTGTTTTTTGTTGTTTGTTTGTTTTTTAAATAAAAAAACAACATTCACATGGTCAAATAGAGGGTATATGAAAATTTGGTGCAATTTGCTTCTACGGTTTAGGTGTTCAGTGCGTTATATTAAATTTGAGGGAAATTCCCAGAAAATTTGTATTCAGCGTTTTTCAGGGCAATTTTCATGAGCTGGTGTAATTAAAAAAATGTTGCTCACGATACAGGTCTCTACAAAATGACGTAAATTTCGTTAAAATTGGTTGAGTTTTACAAAAGTTATTACGAAATCCAAGTGGCCGATCTGTGTGAAAACCTATTTACTCATATTAAGGGCAAAGCACAAAACGCGCCTGCTTGATCTATCTATCTATCTATCCTGTTGAGTAATCCAATCATATTTTCTTGCAGGAAATGTATCTTGTGATTGTTCGTCGGGTATTATCGAACGTTACCAATATGATACGGAGCGGAAACGCTTGGAGAATACCAAAAACTGGTGTTGTTGTTCCAAAGGTAAATATTTCGTCTCTTCATCTAAGTACAATTGAAGAAACTGAGACAGAAGAGAGCAGACTTTAGATTAGAGGTTTCTTCAATTGTAAATGAATCTCTGTTTGTGTATATAATGCTTTGAGGGGTATGAAGGTAGCTTAACGGTTAATACCACTAAAAAATGGAATCGTTGAGCCGAGTTCAGTGAGTCGATAGAGTTTGTGTTCACTTCGAACTAATGCTCTTGAAAAAGCTATTAATAAATTCCCTTGCTATGGGTAAATATCAAAGCAGACTGGGCATTTCAGCCTTGATTGGAAGCCAGAATAGGAGACAGACGACTCTGAATTCAAACAAGGAAAGTCAACCCTTCATCCATGTCGTAAGAAGATTGCAACTGACTTAGTAAAGAACGAGTTCCTGAAACGTCCGATTGGTGAAGCTTTAATGGGCTTAGCAAACCAGAAGTGGATTATAATAAATTGTTTGATTGAAATAAAGGAGAATGAAAACGGACGGACAAAATAATGCCACCACCGTCTCCATCTCTCCCCGACTTCAAGTGGTAAATGCCCTTACACTGGCCACGGCAACAGCCGTTCCTGAATAAGCTTAACATATCGCAAGTTCCTCATTGTCTCAGCTGTTTTCCTAGATTTTGCAGCATGTGAAATAGACTAAGAAGTGACAACCACTCGAAGTGATGTCACTCGCTTCACCATACGCTATTTAACCCCTGCTTAGGGCGGAGAGTCGGACTTATGTCTTTTTCGGAGGCATTAGCACCATTCTCAGTATCAGTCAGAGACTGGGCTAGCCCAACCCATTTTCCCCGCTGTTAACCGACCGGCCACAGGGCATTCTTTCAACATGTAAAGAGCAAATAAAGGATTAGAGCAACGGCAAATGATACTTTGTATCTTGGGTTTGCTGTGTGGTACGGATGCGCAAAAGCACAAAAATATTTTAGTTTCTGTAAAAATCAATGGACAGTAAATTCATATTTGGTACAATCTAGGGAAAGTGGTCGCAATTGTAAATTGTTAAGTTTCACATTTTCGCTAATTCGATGTTACAAACGGCGACGAAGTAAAAAGAAACAAGAGAATTAATGAAAGAAAACCAAAATTTCGATTGGACACTATTATTCGCTGATAATAGTGTTTAATCCGAATTCTTCTTTTCTTCTACCAATTCTTCAATTTCTACAGTCGGGACAATCTTCCCCACATTGTGCTAAAAATGCTTCAACCATCCATTGCTTTTTACAGACACTAAAATATTTTTACGCTTTCGTGCATCCATAGCACACAACACACCCAAGATACAGAGCACTACACGCCACTGACTCGGTTTGAAATATTTGTTTTAAAAATCCTACCCATGATATCACACTTGACATTATAATCTTTCTCCATCTTTCTGCGCTCTTTTTCAGCTACTAACATTCGTTATTCGAAACTTTCCGGCAACAATGTCTCTTTTTCACTTCTTGAAGTGACCGGAAGTCGTAGTCGACTTGACTGTGCCACACTCTGCGCAGTAACCGATCGCTGCGTCTCCTTCCGGTACGTGACCAGCGGCGACCAATGTCACTTATACGAATCAACGCAACAATTAGCCAACCAGACTCTACCTAGAGGTCACGGTGATAACTACAAGTGCAACTGATCTGCCGTTCAAGGAGAATACACAGAAACCGTACGGTGCGATTATAGCGCGTAGTCCACCACAGTATCCGTAGTTTACTGTTCAGGTATGCCTCGTTTTACGAACTACCGCTTACGAATTCCCTGATTTAACGGACGTTCAAATAAAGTTTCGAACTTAATGGAAATTGTATGGTATCTTATTTTTATTTGATTTCGACAAAGTAGAAAGTTGTTCACAAGTGAATAGCGCAGTTGCAAGTTTGTATATAAGTTTCTGTCGATAGGCAATGAGTTCGTAAGTTCTTACTAACCTTTCTGGTGATATGTAATATTGTGTATACAGGGCATAAAAAAGGGTAGATGCATATGTACAAGACAGCAGTTTCCAAACTTGTTACGAGACAAAGTCCTGTAATAGTATTTCTTTTAGATTTCTTTTCTTTTTGAGTGTGATTAGCCAGAATTGTATGGCTATTTGGCAGAAGCGTGTAACCTGTTTGTTGACTGATAAGTCCCTATGCGTATTTTTTGTACTTAAAAACATAACCCTCTTTAATACATTGTTTTCTATGAACAATCATAACTCATTTTATGATTTTCCGCTTTACGAACTATTATTTGGAACAAATTAGTTTGTAAAGGCGAGGTATACCAGCAGTGTTATTATTCACGGCCTTCCAAGACCCCTCCAGGCTCGATTACTGTGTGTAGACCTCAAGCAAGAGATGCGTGACTTGAACATTTCAAACCTGACCTGATTGCTATGACTGATGACAACTAGTACCGAAAGTTCATCTAAACCTTATACCAAAAATATCAGTCTTAACAATTTTACTCTCTACAATGCCATTGAAAGATTTCTGACGTTCCTAAATGAGGTACGAAGTGTACATCGTTAAAGGGTTGAAATGTATATAATAGAGTATAGAATACGAAGTACATCATTATTATTGTTATTATCATCATGATTATGCTTTAAAGGTTTTCTTCATACGCTGATCATTATTCAATTGTATAGCACGATTTTTATCATCCTGCAATGTAAATATCCCAGGTAGACCGCACGCTATAGTAGAAATGGCCTGTTGGACTGCACGTTATAGTTTCCTTCACCATTCGCCCTACAACTCGACTTCTCCATTAACTTCATATCCAGCACCATAATCAGGGGTGGATCCAAGACTTTGAGCATTGGTGAGATCCAGATGGAAGATTTTAATTAAACAAATAAATGCTTAAAAAAAAACCAACAACAAATTACAAATATAAAAAAAAACAAGAAAGTAATATTGGATCCAGTAAGTTTTACCCACATCTGAGTCTTAGCTTTTTAGGAAAGTGAAAAGAAATAATTTTAAAAAAAATACCACAGAACAAACAAATAAAAACGATTCTGTAGTGCCCCCTATATCTTTAGTTAAGATTTGAGTACAAAACTCTTCCTTAGATATCCAAAATCTCTTTGTCCCACAAACATTTACCTCGCTGTTCATTTCAACTCAAATCTTCACCGGCGAAAATATAAAGAAAATCAATGTCTGTACTGCGCATGGATGAATAACCGTTGCCCCCACGTGTACCAGAACTATTTACCTAAGACATATTTGAAATTATCTAAGAAAATAGATCTTTTTTCCTTAATTATAGCTGTTCTATTTAGCTGTTTTTAGGACATCAAACGGACAACACCCGGGTCACAAATCTCGTGTTTCAGCGGAATAAAAATACCAGCACAAGATTTGGGTACTGTTGGTTATAAAATGACCACAGGCCACCCTAGAAGCACTTTTGGGAAAAACAAAAAAAAGTGTTTTTAGTGGTAGCTTAGAGGTGTTCTCTTGCAAATTTGTAGCTAAAAAAAAATGTTACCAGCAGCGCCTATACACACACGCGCACACACGCCAGCGCCCGCGAGCGGACGAGTAACGAAAGAAAATCTGTAGTTCATTTGGCTGGTTGGTCGGGCAGGCCATCTGGGGGCCACTCGATTCAATAAGAAGGAAACATATCACCCATCTCAGATGAAAGACAAAGTGATACAATTTCGTTTGAAGATTGATTTGTTCTTGGGATTATTTAAGTTTTTTCATTCATAAAATTCTTCCATCTAGATATTTCATTTAATTTTCTTTCGTCCAAGCAGGGGGGGGATCCCTGGGATCCGTACATGATAGTTAGTCCCCTACTAGGTTGTTCTTGGGGTGTCGAACAGCCAATACCCTAATCACGAATATTGTGATTTGAACTTGATAATTCTGACAGGTCCAAAATGAAGATTTCATTTGCGTGAACCACCCAAGTTGACTTAATTTTTTTTTTCTGTGGCGGAAATTTTGAACGACCGTAGCCATCAAAAATGGCGAAGGGTTCTATCCTTTTTTTCATATGTGTGTGTGTGTGTGTGTTTGTTAGTGTACGTATGTGTCTTTGTGCTTGTTTGTTTGTTCACTTGATTGGTTATTCTAGCACTCCTGGCCATACTGTTTTATCCAGAGATATGAAAATTGGCATCAATACTCCACTATTCCTCTCCAAAAACATTTTTTTTTGAAATTTTATTTTCGCAAAAAATCTTTTGGGGGCTTGGGGGGGGGGGCTTTTTTCATGGCTTCATTAATAACATCTAGATTTTCCGGAGAGGATCCTGGTGTTTTCATTTCCTCTCTTTGTTAGGTCTAGATTTCAAGATCAAACTCCAAGAACAGAAAAAAAAGCCATTATCAAATGCGAAATAGAAAACAAATCTTGGATGGCAGACCATACCTTGAGAAAGATGGGCAAGCACTACCCACTCTGGGAAGAAGTCCTGGTTATTGACAGGGAACACTGAATGTATGTCAAATAAATGTGATGTAATTTCTGCTACTCAATAAGGACAATGTATGGAAATTTAAGCCCTACAAAAAGGGAAAAGAAAACATCCGAATCTTACATTATAAGTATTGCTACCACTGGGGTAGAAAAAATCTACCACCATGAAATTTAGATAGTGCACCTGAAGAAAGTCGTGGAACGGGTCGGCTGGGATGACAGAATAACAACCCAAACAACAAGTGGTTGGATCGTCCTAAAAAAAAACTTTTCGAAAGGATTATGTTCGTTCTTGGAAAAAACGCCCCCTTCAGTCTCAAAAGACAATGGAACGACACTGAAGTGACCCCTCCCAGGGCCCATACCTGAGTGAAGCGTATGGAGATCCTGGGATGTCCAGTCAATGTAACCCTCGTCTCGGCCTCAGCGATTAGTGTGGCACCAACTGGGCTACATCATCATCATCATCATCATCATCATCATCATCATCATCATCATCATCATCATCATCATCATCATCATCATCATCATTCTTTTAACGTACGTCCTTGGACATAGACCTTTTCCAGGATTCGCCACATTTCTCTATCATGGGCGTCGCTGAGTCAGTATTTTCTGAATTTGTATAGATCATCTCTCAATCTTGTATTTTGTCGGTCTCGGTTCTGCGTTTGATCTCCGGGGATCCATGTTGTGAGTCATGATGTCCATCGGTTGTCTTTCATTCTTGCAACATAGCCTGCCCATTGCCATTTAAGTTTTTTCAATAGTTTCTATGATATCTCTGACACCTGTTTTCTTCCTGATATACTGTGTTATCTTGTGATCTATCCATGTAAAGTTGAGGATGATTCTCTCATGTGCACGTTGCATACTTCTCAGTTTGCAGGTCCGTCTCTTGCTTAGGTTCCATGCTTCAGCTCCGTAAGTGACTATACAACTCCTTCATTAGTCTGAAATTCAATGGTCATCTGTTTTCTTACCTAGAAATAGATATCAAAAATTGATTTGCTATTGTTTCTTCAAGCGAAATAAAATATATTCGATTCTATTTAAACAAATCTGCCATTTTTGGCAACCAACCGCTTTAAGGAAATTCTGCTTCTTGATTCAAAATCAGTGTTGTCATTTTCTGAGATTGGTTGTCTCCCCAAAGCTATAGAGCCCATCCTATCCTGCGATTGTATCCATTGCTGGGGGAGTGTAAATGTATTCATACCTTTCCTAAGGGTGCTAGTGCGAAATGAACGTAAACAACTGCAAATGACAGTGCAGTTATCCACTATGCTACTGGTACCTCCTATCCTTCTTTGCAAAGTAAAATTACCGATAGTCGGTGCTACTTTCTATCCCGGCCATTCCAGCCAATAAACTATACTAGCCAGAAATTTTAGCTATTTATCTCGAAGCAATGTTTTCATGATAGAGTGGGGAAAAAAAAGGGGAGAAAAGGGGGTGTTTATTTATTTTCATGATAGAGTGACTGAAAGGGAAATAGAGAGAGGAAGGATGTTTATTCTGGCTGGGAAGGCTTATCATCGAGGATGGTTGGGATGAAAAGTAGCTAATTTCTTTTACTTGTGAGAAGGACTTGCGCAGTATCACCATCACTTCTCTGTCTCCTTGTGTGAAGAAAATACGTAGTAGTAGACGCTCCGAAATAAGTCTCGAGTATTTACTGTGCGTCCCACATATTGAAGGTTACTTTTTTTTCCATCGGCAGGCCTATCCGAACCCCAGACGAAGCTGATCTGAAAGATGCCAAATCAGCCATTTTTCGGCTAGATTTATCTGATTTTCCTCCTATTCAGCCGATTAAAAATCTGCTACAGCAGGTAGCTGAAAATATGGCCACATTTGAAAAATAGATAATCAGTTTGAATTCTTTTTACAACTAACTGAAAACATTTATATTTGATATTTAATAAGTTAACTGGATGTGGGGAGAATTTAGCCGATTTTAGCTATTTTTGAATGTCAGTCAAAGCAAATCAAACTATAAAAAAAAAAAATTTTCTCGTGATTTTCATTTTTTTTTTCACTCAAGATCTCACTCGAGTCTCTTTAGTGAGTTATTTTATTTTGATAATTGGGGTTTTAAGTGTGAATTGAACATTCTTAGCCATAAAGATAACAGATACTAGGAAAGATTTAGCCAGTTTCAGCCATTTTGAAGCAGTTTTAGCCCCCCCCCCCACAAAAATCAGCCTCTCTAAAAGCCTATTTGGAGATGGGAAAACATAAGAAAGCTAAAAGGAGATGTTTGAATTTTCGGCCCTCTAGCTCCATCAGCGCAGTCTGTACGTGTAATAGATACTTAGCCGAATCTGAGTCAAAAGACATCAAGACAAAAAGAATCAGTCAAAAAGACAACACTGAAGTACGAATGTCTTGACTAGATTTTTATAAAGTAATTTCATAAGATCTGAATAAAACTTATATCCATTTAAATCTATAAGATATACTGAATTAGATTATCCAATTAGTAACAGTTCAATTGACATATTTTTTACTACTGATGCCTTCTAACCGATGCCTTTCGACCGATGCCTTTTGTCCTGATGCTTTTTGATCGGTCACCTCGTAGTCAGCCTGCTAGCGAGAGAGTCAGACCCACTACAAAACTGAAAGAGACCTATGTTGACAATTTTGGCTGACGGTTTTTCTTTAGTAAACAAACATTGCGGGGAATGCGCATCAAAACAAAGCCCTCTCAACTCGTGGTAGTGGCGTCGCCAGCATGAACGAATCCGCTGAAACATTGTCAGGGGCGGGGCGGTGCGTGGGACCCACAGACCTCGCAACAGCAGGGTGGAGTGCCGGAGCTCCGCGGGTGCAATCTGAGGAACCCCGAAAAAAAAATCCAGAAAATAATGTAGAAAAATCTATGAAAAAGAAAAACAAAAAAAAAAACAAACAAAGAAAAACCCAAAAATGAATAAACAAATAACAAACAAACAAACAAAGAACAAAAAGAAAACGGTCTCGTTAGTCACCCAATAGAAATAGTCAGGTGATAAACGTCTTTTTGCAGCGTGCCGTGTTAAGGGTGATCAATCAAAACATTGGAACAAGGGGAGAGCAATGAATAAATCCTTTCTTTCGCCTCCTGTTGGGTCACTAAAAATTTAGAATCTCCCCCCCCCAAAAAAAAAACAAGCAGACACAAACCAGTGACCAATTTAGGACATATTTGCATTGCAAATTGAGCCACCATCAAAAAACCATCGGAGCTGTTAGAACGATGTTTTCCTTAACCCTCTAAGGAATAGATATTTATAATTTCAGTCCTATATCTCAAATTGGTGCGGCCTATACGCGTGATACATACATAGCCAGCCAGAGAGACAAACAAACCAACTTAAAAACTGAAGAAACCTATTATGACTGTTGTGTTGGCAGTTTTTGTTGACGATTTCTAATAATCTAAAACATGTGCTGGGTGTGCGCAGTCAGACCTTGCTCCGCTGCTGATATCGTCAATTTCATTCTGCACATAGATATAGTCAAACTCCAAACACAAGTCGGAGGCTGATGTTGATTATGTTTTTCTACAATAACAACAACAACAACAACAACAACAATAAACAACAATAACGACGGCAACCACAATTCTTTGTCAGTTCAAGGAAATGAACTCTGCACGTTTAAACAAGACGATAAACAAATTCTAGACCTCGACGAAGTGATTGGTGGGCGGCCCTCTTACCGATTGAGCCAATCTGGTAAGTCTTATCTATCAACGAGAATTCATGTTGCAAATATGCATTCTAATAAGTCATTCTAATAAGTAAATAAATAAATTCATACAAAAAAATGTTTTCCTCTTGAAAAAAAAAAAAAATCTGAATCCGTACTTCATAAATAAATATGTATGTATAGAGAGAGTACTCTTGTGGATGGGTAATAAAGTGAATATATCGCTCAGATTCAACCTTACTGACCGTCCAGTTCTGCGTTGAGCAAAGAAAAAATGCCAGCCTATGGGTCGGAAGCGAAGGTTTCGATTCAACCTCGTGGGATAATGGAGAGTCTATAGCCCCACTGAAGAGTTGTAATACAACAAAACAGCTGTCTGTGGATGACTCAATTATATATATATATATATATATATATATATATATATATATATATATATATATATATATATATATGGCACAATATTTGCAGAAATCGTCTTCAATTGAAACCGAAGTAGAAGCTTCCAATTATCATTGTTGATCGTAATGGTGTTAGGAGTAATTTTCAGGTGGAGGTAAAAACAATTGCTTGACCGAATACTGAGTGGCGCAACAGGTGTATCCTATTGTTGGTACATCTCTTCCATCGGCACTTACCGGTAGGCTAGGTGTATTTTTCACACAGAATCGTTGACATTAGATTTGGCACTTATCTTAATGGTTTAGACAATCTGGATTTAGACAAACTGCATATGAACCATCATCAACAGAGAATCAGTGGAAAAGAATGCTGTCGTATTTGATTAAATATTGACGGATTTTGGTTGTTTATATCACCCTTCACCTTGATGTTCATAAAACGTATCGTATGTAACAACCTGATAGTTTAGGACAGTTGTTTCGAATGTTTGAAAACTCAAGGTCTCATTCTATAAGGGAAATATTCTGACGAACCCCTATTTTCAGCATTTAATCTTCTAACTAATCAATTAACTACAATAAAAAGCAATTTTTGACACATAAAAATCAAATTTATTCAAAATGGATTACATCTACTCGTAGTCTGATAT
>OY735224.1:45854810-46002310 GCA_963457665.1 Thysanoteuthis rhombus | reverse complement strand
AACATCACGAAAGTTGTAAGCGACACAGCAGTTTTACTTGAAGACTTAGCAGAGAGACATTCCCCTCCTCTCTCTACCAAAATCTCTCTCTCTCTCTCTCTCTCTCAATATATATATATATATATATATATATATATATATATATATATATATGTGGTACAAATCAGGCTAGCAGTATAACATAATATAATAATATATCAATGATATAAAGCCACTTCTGAAATGTAATGGATTTATTTCATAGAGTGCTCGATACGTGCAACATTTTACTCATGAAGTTGAGTTGTTTTAGAGTAGAGCTGGAAATAAATAGTAGGTTGTGGATTCACTAATTCACTACACAAACAGAGAGGGCTGAAACATGAGCTAGTTTGTGTAGCGAATCCGAAATCTACTATATATATATATATATATATATATATAGTAGGTTGTGGATTCGTTACACAAACTAGCTCATGTTTCTGTCCTCTTTGGGCCTCATCAGGCGAATCCTGAAGAGGCCCAGAGAGGGCCGAAACATGAGCTAGTTTGTGTAACGAATCCACAACCTACTATGTATATATATATATATATATATATATATATATATATATATATATATATATATATAAACATCGTAAGCGTATATATATAATACATCGCAAACGTATGTATGTATCTATACTCATTGAAATATATATATATATATATATATATATATATATATATATATATATATATATATATACACATGATATGATAATATATCAATAATATAAAGCCACTTCTGAAATGTAATGGATTTATTTCATAGAGTGCTCGATATATACAACTTTTTACTCTTGAAATTAAGTTGTTTTAGAGTAGAGCTGGAAATAAATAGTAGAATGACCCCAATATGGAGTTCACACCCCTTGACAAAATGAATCTTCCCATACCATCCACTACCACACTCACAACATTTTCACCAAATTCCCAATAAATAGACCCAAAAAAACATAGACAATCATTCGCCTGATGAGGCCCAAAGAGGGCAGAAACATGAGCTAGCTTGTGTAGCGAATCCACATTTTACTATTTGTATACATATATATATATATATATATATATATATATATATATATATATATATATATAACGTACTTTTCTTACTGCTATGTTCTTCTACAACACACAAGAAATAAAAATGCTTTCGTCTGAAAAAATACAAGTTACTTTCTTTTGTTTTTCAACATTTGCATTTTACTATGCAACATCTTACTTGTCCAAGCCACTATCCTCCTAGGGTACGAACAATCTTGACAACGCCTAGTAAAGCCTTTTCGAGATTGAACTATTAAGGCGCTTGACGTCTGATTTCCCCATATTTAGAAGAAACAAAATCATCAATCAGAGGGAACCTTATTGCACAGTCATGAACAGACACTCTTCTGTGGGATTACTCAGTTGACTATGAGACGCCATTGAATGGGCTTATGTGCTGTAAAACAGTAGTATTCGCAATGACTGGGCATTTCTGTTCTTAATAGCTCGCACGGGTTTTTCTTTGGCGAAACATATAACAGTATAAGCGCCCCCTTCGGTCCACATTTAGTTTTCTGTGACTTCTGGCTTTTTGCGAAGAGATTTCAAACCGTGGACGAACTCAAGGAGAAATCAACGAGGTGGGGCAGTTTTCATGTGATTCTGCCTAGTTGGAAGTGTCACGCGTACAGGCCGACCCAATGGAGCTATCAGGTTGAAAAATTTAAACATTTACTCATTATTACGTCTACAAAATTATTTTTTGAAATCCGCCTCAAAAATCTTTTTTATGGGGGGGGAGGCAATTCATTATGTAAGCTTTTGCTAAATTGGTCCATTAGTTTTTGCAATATTCGTACGTTTTGTTTTTTTTTAAATTTTGACTTACTAGCGAGCCAACAAATGAGCGTAACCTATCCATTGATAACCCCTTTTCTCGTTGAAAAAATTGATACAGCCGTCATGTGACAGTTTTTATTGAGAGACTAACCTGGCCTGTATTTAAGACTAGAAAAAAATTCTATGAGATAATTTTCTCTAGAATACAAACTGATCACCTTGTATTCGTCATTAGGCCTGAAAAAAATCATACAATGTCCAGTCTCAGGGTTCGAGTTACGTCAAGGGCAGCACCCCCACATTGCACAAAGAGGGATGATCGTGGGCCTCCCGGGTGCCTCCGTGACTCGGGTCGTGGGGACTGGTTAATTTTATCATTGACCCTACGTACGTGTGTGACCCGTCACATTAAAACATGACCTTGTGTTTCTATTTACCCGAACCCCAATGGGAACAGGATGTGATAAAGTTGGTTTAATGTAGGGATACCAAACTAAATCAACCTCGTTTCATGTTGCACCGTCATGGGGGTGGGGTAGGGGCGAATAAATATACACTGTTCATTTTATGTGTAGATATGAGAATCTTCGGTATTTATGTAAAGAACCAAGTCTGGGGCATTTTTTGTTTTACACATGTCTGTCTGCCCCACTTACAGTCCAGATTTCGCTTCCTGTAGCTATTTGCTTTTCCAATAGAAATTTCTGATCAGGGACGAGATTGAAGAGAACGCAGATGATGGCGATCTCAAAAGAGGACTTTGCAGACTTTTGAAAAGAGTTGGCGACGCTGGGATTAGTGTGTGAGGCCGTTAGGGGCAGTGCCGGTTAACGTATGCGATTAGCTGGCTGCAGACGAGGGCCTTATTCTATTTATCCACTCTCCCACCACCGGGGCCTTATAATAAGGGTGGGAGTTGACTTCGGCCCATTAAACATTAAAAGATTACGAATAATTTTATTTGATTCGTAACGATTAAAAACCGAGGACGTATAGTTTAACAGCGTTTATTGTGAAAATGGCTCAATGCTATTCAATATTTTTTTCTTCAAGTTTCGTTTTTGATACATTTTAGTGATTAAAAAAAATTCCTGGAAAAAAAGCAGCGTGAAACTTAATATAACGTCTCTAATCGGATGGAACAGAATTATTGGTAATTTTTATTTTATTATCAGAAAATGTTTTGTTTTCAATGAATTACAAAAATGCAACAAAATTCATTGAAAAAAATACTGCATAGTCGTGAGCAATTTTAACCACAAGGACCAGAAGAAATATATATATATTTCTTTTTTATTTGTTCAGAGAAAAAAAAAAAGAAGAAAATACTCGTTACATAATTATTCTTTTTCAAATATTTCTGCGAATCCCAATTATCTTTACCCCCGTTATCTTTACACGACCCCCATTGAAGTCCTGATTCTTACTAAGAGAAGTCTTACCCAAGCCATGGGCATCCAGCTAAAACTGTCTTTAAAAATGGTTAAATTCGAATATTTTTTCAATTTACAGCTGATTTTAATGCTACGAATGTCACTGAAAGCCCACTTATCAAATAAAATAACTATACGCTAAAACTCCCAAACAAATTATTAATAAAAATTTTACTTTTTTTTTATTATTAAACACCCTAATCATTTTCTAAAATGGTCAGATTTCCGGGTATCGTTAATTTTTCTAGGGTAAATTGGAAAACAACCAGCTAGATCTAGCGGGAAAATGGCTAATTTGGCAAACTTTTCATTCACTCACCGCAATAAATGGAATTCCAAACGATACCAAGGGACGCAACTTTAACCGATATTCAACAACGAACACATTAAATATACTAAACATGTGCTCTCTCCTAATCATTTGGCTTGTATCAGAATTAGGAATTTCTCTCTAACTTCAAGTTGATATCTACAAAATATTTTTCCATAGAAATAATCGGAATATTCGAGCAGATTATCCAAGTAAGTCAGAATTGAACCAAATAAAGTCGAAGCCAGTAATCTCTAGGCAATGAAGAGTAGCCTCCCTTGTTAATGAACAATCCATTTCTAGCGTAGAAAAGGCTTTTGCTGGTCCATGACGGAAACATATCAGAACGTCTTTATCAGGGTGCAGGGGGATATTTAAGCTGCTGTGGGATCTGTGGCGTATGTTGTAAAGGAACCCTCAATTGAGAAAATGCACTTTGATTATATGAAATATAGAGCTTAGCATATAATAGAAATGAATATGTATAATGTGTAGTGAACGTGAAGTCTTTTCAAGGTGTCAAGTAAAAGTCTGTAATCAAAGTAATTAGCTGGTAATTGAGCCGTTGAATTGTTATATACACTTGTTTTGATCAAGGGGGTTTCTCCAAACTCTCCTTATATCTCTTGGCTTCTTCCTGAACAAATAGGGAGTTTTGTATTCGTGGAACTTTTGGGGGGAATTCTCGACATTTATGGTAAAAGGAGATAATTTCCAGGAAAAAAAAACAAACTTGTACATTTCACATTATTTTGACTATTCCAGGGAAAATTGTTCAGCCCTCGCAAATTCTCAGGTGTGTTCCATTTAATTATTGTCTTTTCAGGTAAATAGACATATGAGAGAAAGAGAGTGAGAGAACAAGAGAGAAAGAATGGGGTACGCGTGTTTGCGTATTTGTAGTATGTTAAACAAGGGTATGTTTTTATTTTGATGAAATCTTTTACTCTTCTTTATATATACATATATATGTTGAATCGTGATCACTACAAAATTACCTTATAAAATAGCTGAAGGCTCCTTGATGCCAGTCGATACATGAATAACCTCGTCATTTTTGACAGGTATATACAAGTTGAATGATAATATCTGTCTTTATGTACAGCATCTATCCTGGATGACTTCCCATCAACATATCAACATAATGTTTTGATGTACCTATTCCAAAAAATTACCGGAAGTCAGAATATTACTGTAGTAAAAGAGAAACCTCGGTATCATTGAATCTGAATTGATAGCTTGCATTCTTCTAACATAGGGCTCTCCGGAATGCGGGGCATGTTGCAGTACTTTTGCTACTTAATCAATCTGGCACTAGCAATGAAGTTGGGAGTGGTGAGATTTGGACAAAATCCCCATCCCCAGACAAAAATTTCTTTATTTTTTTTGTAAATTTGAATGAATAAAGGTTTTCTTGTGATTTCATTTTTAAAAATCTCGTACCATATATCAGAGGGAGAATAGAATAAGTAATAAGTAATTATTTTATTGTAATAAGTAATTTTGAAAAGCCGAAGAGATACCACGCTTTTCTTTCGCTTCCTTTAAGAAAACTTTAAAAGATTTCTTGTGGGATTTCGAATTACCCCACAAAATAGATTTTAATCGTCAATTGGATTTTTCAAAGCGACGAAACAATATTATCTTGGTTTTTCATTTATTGTATTTTATGATAAACCTATACTTTGAATCTTTATTTTGAAGTACGTCCATAGTAGCAAGATTCTTTGGATTCGCTGGATTCGTTGGGTTTTTTGTCTGGTTGTTTTGTTTTTGTTTTGTTTTTGTTTTTGTTTTTGTTTTTTTTTTTTGTCACAGACCTGAGAGAGGTATATGTGTTCACCGGTGTCTGTCTGTTCGTGTATTTTCCAGCCCAGACGATATCTCTAAAAGCTCTTAATGAATTTCAATGAAAATTAATGGAAGGGTGGGCCAAGACCACTGACAGGGTCGTGCAGCCTGTATACTGCAAATGGGGGGGGGTATGAGAAAATGATAACATCGCGTGCTAAAAAGTTTATTGCAGATGAAAACAAGATGGCCAAACGACGAGAGTGTTAGTGTAGTATATGCGTAGAAGACGACGACAACAGCTTACAACGCTTCACAGAATTCCACTCGGAGGCGCTGCTGTGGGCAAAGGAAGATGTGATCAGATCTTGGGTCGGGTTCATGAATTTCTTTTTACGGTTAACTCCCCTGCATCGTAGTTATATACCCTCTCAATATCTCCGAAAGTCCTCAGTAAATTTCAATAACATTTCTGGAAGGCTAGGCCATAGTGTAAGGAAGAATTGGTTACAATTTGGGATGGATACAAGAATCTTTCGATTGAGAGTTTTTTTTTCTTCCATTTTTTCCCATACATTTATGTACTCGTTTATGTTTGTCTACACAGTATCTCCAGAAGTTCTCAATGAACACTCATGACATTTCGTTGAAGTGTAGCTCACTAACTAAGGAAGAATTGATTACATCGGGTGTGTGTGTGGGGGGGGGGGTATCCGAGTATTTTTTCTACTTTGACCTCCCTGGCATCGTATGATCTGATTTTAATTCACTTTTTAGTGGCAATGCTTTGGCAGAGTTATACGCTCTTTCTATACCCTGAGCAAATTTAAAAATAAAGGAAGCAAATGAAAAAATAAGCCGAGCAAAAAAAAAAAAAAAACGGCATGCAAGAAAAAAATTCGACAACCAAATTTTAAAGTATAACAAGCAAATCAAAAAGACAAGCAAACTCAATTAATGAACAAGAGTGAATATATGGAGTGAACACAAAATTATTTCCCTCAAAAAATATGAAAAGATAAATCAAGTAGATTAAACGAGATGTGTTGGTAAACAAACTCTAATGATTAAATATTTCCCAAAGTTTGAAGAAAAACATTCCAGTAAAAATAAGCTGAAGATATCGTTCAGGTGAAATGCCGCTCAAACAGATAACAGAATCTGAATTCTCGACAATAAGCATTATTGAAATAACCGAGATCCCTAAATTTGGTCAGTCCATGGAATCATACATTCTTCATGAACAAAGTAAAAATATAAGTCTATATGCAAACCCTTAGGATGTTTTTTTCCGCTTGCCATTTCGTAATTAAGATTTATTTCTCGATTGTTCTATGTATCTATAAGTAAAGCTCAAAAGACACGCCTGACCACTTCTCTGTATGCTCGCATTTCAGATCCACGTCAAAATATTCGCCCTTTTCCTGCTATACAAAAATAACTCTTTAACTGAAAAATGTGACTCCTGCTCGTTTTCGTTTCAAGAATCACCAGTTGAAATCGAACTTTCCACTTGAAAGAACACCCTCTCCGCGTCACATAACTGTATGGACTTTTCACTATCGATAGCACACGACACAGAATACTGAGACCTTTACGTTTCACTATCGAACAAAAAATACGTACGCATTTTGTTATCCTGTAGTCTCTTCTTTATCGATTAAAACTATTCTTTGTTATACTACAGCGCTTGTTATTTGATTAACGCTTTTCTTATTAGTCATATTTGACACCACTAACCGACCAGCTGCCTCCCTATTTTGGGGGGCCTACAGCTATTAGGGAAAGAAGGGTCAAATCTTCCTCCTCTCTCTCCCCTATAAAGTTGATCCTTCCTTGAACTGACTAATTACATCATCAGCAGTCAGGACCTAGAGAATTAGTTTTCCGGGAAACGATTAAAAAACTGAAATGGCAATGGGCAGGCCATGTTGCAAGAATAAGAGACAACCAATGGACATCACGTCTCACATCATGGATCCCCAGAGATCTCATAAAAAACGAGGCTGACACAAGATGGAGAGATGAACTAGACAAATTCAGAAAATGCTGGCTCCGCGACGCTCATGATTCAGAATTGTGGCGAATCCTGGAGAAGGTCTATGTCCAACGACGGACATTAAAAGACTGATGATGATGATTTCACCCTTCATACTAATTAGTAAAATTACGATTCAATAGTAGTTGGTTAAATAGTTAAGTATTAATTGGAGCCAGATACTAATAATTTTACTAACTTAACTAGGTAACTAGTATAAATTACAGTTACTGTAGTATATATCATTATTTTCGAGTGAAATTAGTAGAAATTTCTCTCTTAATAAAAAATCCATGAGTCTTTTTCCTTATTCCTTACCAGGATTATGGCCATAATTTTAATATACGACTCCACACCGATTAAATTGCATTTTCTTTTTCACCAAAAAAGTCCCTAAATGCCAAAGAATTCAACTTAGCACATAAGTTTCTTTTGGCTTTGAAAATGTTGGTCAGATGTGGACTAACGAGAAAGTCCCCAAATATTTAGCCCTCAATTGCTAATTTCTTTTTTTATTTCAAACTTTAAATAGCATTAGTCTCTTCTTCGGACAAATCTTCAAAATTCTGCTAACTTAACTAATCTGGAATCCAACTAAAGAGATTGTAAAAGAAAATCTCCGCGTATGAATTCATGTTTACATTATATATAGTTGGAAGATACATTAGATAATGGATGTTTCCAATACTCGAGAAATTTCCTAGTGTCCATATAGTTAGAAATAATGTGGGTCAAATCGATTTTTGGATTTCACGACTGGTCACAATACTCACCCCTGAAACTTGTAGCAATGTGGATTGGATTGAATCGAAAAAAAATTTTTCGACTCACGCATATTACAACATGGACACCACGAGTTTAAAAGTGGTCAAACAAGAGGAGGATTCGAGAGTAGATTTTGACAGTTAAACTTCAATGAACACATCGCAAGTATTGCAAAAAAGGCGGTGGTGGGTATGATTCACGGAAACTTTGTATATCTTGACGTCTATGTGTTCAAAAAGTTATTTACGTCGATGGTAAGACCGCATTTAGAGTCTGGAGCATCAGTTTGGAACCCTCTTTAGAAGAAACAAATGTTGATAATCGAAAGCGTGCAGTAACGGGCATCAAAACTGATCCCTAGATTACCTGAGGCAGTCAGGAGAGGTTACAGGTTTTGAGACTAGTGACATTACACTACCGTGGAGACATAGGCGATATGATCGAAATGTATGAGTTATCGCACGGTATTCAAGACGAAGGTACAACCCGAAACTCCTTTCATTTTCGATCTAATCACTTGTGAGATCACAGATCTAGAGGTCACGAGTTAAATGTATGCAGAGTCAGTAGTAAAAAGGATAGAAGATTCTCTTTCCAGTGCCGAGTCAAATCTTCCAGAGGTAAAGAGTGGAAGCACCGAGCCAAACTGCCTGGACAGACTGTGGGAGCGAAGAGGAATTATTTATGACCGTGGTATAGATCTCTATGCCATACCATTTAATCATGGAACAAGATATGAAACGATCAACGCATGTTGGAACCTGGTACAATAGGCCATCCCGAAGGCCTTATCTCAGATTATTATTATTATTATTATTATTATTTATTATTATTATTATTATTATTATTATTTGCAATCTCACACTAGTTGCCTGGTGGTATCCGCTGGAGTTTGAGTGACAGCAAGTCTCCTCAAGTCTCCAGCCCTTCTCTCCTAGTGCTCATAGGTCACAGTAATACTGTAGTTTACAGTTTCACACCGGTTGCCCAGTGGTCATTGCTGAAGGCTGAGTGACAATAAGTCTCCTCAGGTCTTCAGCTAACATCTCCTCCCTCCCCCACCCATCATGTCAGTGCTGCAGCTCACATTTCTGCTTTCATTTCCCTTCCTCTGTTGGGTCACTATTAACATTTAACGTTGCAGTCTTTATATTTCTAACACTTTCCTCAATATCCGCGCAGTTCCTAGCAGTGCTGTGGTCTGTACAGTCTCAATCCTTCCCCTTATCCTGATGTCCTCCAGTTCCACCCTCAGTGTCTTTGGGACAGTTCCCAGTGCGCCTACTATGACTGGCACTACCCTGGCTTTCATGTTCCACATTTTCTTCAGTTCTCTCGCTAGGTCCTGGTATTTTTCCCGTTTTTCACTCTCCTTCCTCTTTACTCTATGGTCTGCAGGTACAGCCAAGTCTACTATTTGGCAGGTCTTCCTCTTCTTGTCTAAAAAATTATCAACCTCTGTCACCGAAGTTGAAGAGAGGTAAGTATATTCATTCGCATCTGTTCTCTCTTCGTACGTCTGTCTACCCGAAAGTACGGAATGGATTCTAATAGCACTTCGTGGGAGGGTCGGTAATATAGAAGGAAAGAAATGGTAAATTTGAGGGCGGATTCAGGATTTTTTTCTAATTCAGAGATATTTTTCAGGTTTTTCCCCAAATTATCACCCGTATATGCCAACAACTGTCCATACGATATTTCAAAAGGTTTTCGATGGATTTTAATAAAATTCTCTTTAGGGGTGAATAGTAGGTTTCGGAAAAGAATCTGAAATTTTAGTGCAGATCCATAATTTCATGTCTGTCAATGCGATATCTCCAAAAGTTCTCAATGAATGTCTCTGACATTTCTTGGAGAGGTGGACAAGAGGACTGAACTGGTTACATTTTTGAGCAGGTTTATGCACATTTACCTCCTGTATTGTAATTATATCTACAAACCATTTAAAATCATTAAAATTGCATGGATGTCCACAGGATATCTCCAAAAGAATTTTGTGGAATTCAATGCAATTGCATGGGTGGATAGGCAATGGGGTAGGAAAGGGGTGGCAAAATTTCGGGCGGATCAAGGAATCTTCTTCAGATTGAAAGATATTTTCTGTTTTTTTTTCAATAACACACACACACACACACACACACACACATATATATATATATATATATATATATATATATATATATATATAAGAAGTGGGTGTTCACTCATACGCGCACTTCCTCCGTTTGGATCCCTATACGCTCCCAGGAGAGCATGCACAGGCCTGCACGCAACCACGAGAAATGTTATTGTTAGAAGAAGTTAGAATTCATGTTATCAATATTAGCATTAGTTGTTTGTACGTCAAAGAGGGCCATCTAATTTTGATATTGTCCATGTTCTAATGCCGTGTTTGGGTTGGGCTTAGGGTCAGAGGTGGGTTGTCAAGACTTTGGCTCAGATCAAAGCATAATTCATTGTTGGGTTATGGTCAGATTTCTTTTAAAAAGATACAGCCGAACTGGCATAAGCGCCTAGAAAATAGAAATTCTGGAAACTGACAGATGTATGGAAGGTTTGAAGGTCTAATAGAATAAAAACACTTGGACTTGAAAGAAAAAAAAATTCTTCATCGGAGTTTGAACTTGGTCCAAAGATTCTATTTTTCAAGACTTTATCACTCGGCCATTAGTAATCCGCTGCTTTTATCCAGAGATAAACGAATCCTCAAATAGAAGCTTACAAATTGGGTTTCAAGTTTCAACCTTGAATTAAACCATGGAGACATTGGAGGTTAGCGCCAGCTTTCTTATGTTGATCAAGGATCAAATTACCCATATAAACAAGTTTTCAGTCCTCAGGACGCAGTCAGTTTTCCAGATTTATGACTTATACGCAATGACAAACGAATGAATAAACATTCGCCATCATCATCATCATCATCATCATCATCATCATCATCATCATCATCATCAGTCTTTTAACGTCCGTCGTTAGACATAGGCCTTCCCCAGGATTCACCACACTTCTTTATCACGGGCGTCGCGGAGCCAGTACGTCTAGCTCGTCTCTCCCTCCATCTAATATTCTGCCGGCCTCGGTTGCGCAGGTAATCTCGGGGGATCCATGTCGTGCGTCGTGATGTCCATCGGTTGTCTGCCATTCTTGCAACATGGCCATCCCATCGCCATTTGAGATTTTTGATGGATTCTATGATGTCCCTGACTCTTGTCTTTTCTTGGATGTACTGTGCTGTCTTGTGGTCTCTCCATGAGAGGCCCAGCAATATTCTTTCATGTGCACGTTGCATGGTTCTCAATTTGCCATCTTCAAAGTAATATTAGGGTCAGATTCTTAAAAAAAGACTGCCTAACTGGTATGAGCACAAATAGGAAGTTTCCTGCAACGAACGAAAAGTAAGAATCCATTTCTGCTTTATAGTTACTTCGTTGATAGAAACTGCCCTCTAAAACTCTTAAAACAGATTTTTCTCACAACAGAAAAACTTTTCGAATGTTTGAAGGCCTCATAGATGGAAAGCAGATTACATTAGAAGAGTAGTTTTTGATTTTCTCTTTCCTAGAACCACTGGAACCATTTTTGCCATCAATTTTCTTGATAAATGAATAATTATAAATTCATAATTTAGGTTGGACAAAAGCACTTTTGATCCTGAATTGACTCGTAAGTAACTCGAAGGTCAGCGTCACCTATACTATGTTAATCCTGGGGTCAAGCAACCATTGTAGACAAATTTGCAACCCTTAGGTTGCAGCCGCCTAGGAATCGCAAACAAACAAGCATTCATCAGTTTTATAGTATTAGATTCGCTTCAAGCACAAATCTATGCAAAATGAAGCAGCGTAAGCTGACAAGACTAAATGTCAGGCATGTGTTCACATAAGGGCTTCCAGCATTCTATGAGATCCGGTGATGGTCAGGTCCCCAGGATACTGAATTAAAAGGTAAAAATGACCAAGGGTGCAGTGCTAACTTGTTACCCACCGATACTATCAAAAGGCTTGCCGTATACTATATTCCACCCTAACCTCCTCTCTCTGACTGTCTGTCTGCCTGTCTCTCCGTCTCTGTCAATCTTTGAAACTATAAATTCGGCGACTGTTTATTTCTGACTGTTTCAGCGTAAAAACTAAAAAATTGTTTATAAAGGTATCTTGACCCTAGGATAAACATAGTATAGGTGGTGCTGACCTCTGGTGATCTCTAAGATAAATTTGGGTAAAGGTGAATTTTGGCATTCTCAAATCTAACAGACAGCTGTACTCTAAAAGCTGAAAATTTGTGTACGAGGGTAACTTGATCCAATGATAAACATAGGATAGGTACTGCATAGCTCTGGTGACCTTTATGATCAGTTCAACTTCAGCATTTTCAAAAACGATTAATTCTGGCCTTTGCGGTCAGTGCATCGGCGGACTACCAAGAATACTAGGTGCAATTAGCTGGAGGGACATTCAGAGAACCTCCCGTTGCGATCTTGTTAATCCTCCTAGGAGAAGACTCATCTCAACACTGCGCTGAATAATGCTGGCCAAAGACTCCTTTTACTCTGTACCGTGGGCGTATGGGAACTCTTGCTATGAGGGGCCGAAAGGCTTGGCTTTGCTCGAATTACACCAAGTTTCCCGAGATTTAACAGATGTTGACCGATTTAAAGGTTGGAGGGCTCTTGCCCCTCTTGCTTCCTGGGTCGTACGCCTGTACTGTATCCAGAACCCTTTGACTGACTGACTGAATAAACGAACCTTAAAAAAATTACAGGTCGGGTTAGTCACTCGATAGAAACCATTATGTCACCAATGTCTTTTGGCAACATGCTGTGCTGGGGGTGATCAATCAAAAATTGGAAAAAGGGTTGATCAATGAATGAGATACTTCTCTTGCCTTTTGTTGGATTGTTAAAAATTCAGAATTTTGAGAAAAAAAAAACAATAGCAAAAAAAAAATAAAATAAATGAACGTGAACGCTACAGGACACAAAGGGACCAATTTAGCAAAAAATAACATTATAAATGCCCCCCCCCCATTGAATGCTGATTTTAGCGAAAAATATTGAAAAAACAAAGAAACATTTTTTTAGGCATAATAAGGATCAAATGTTTGAATTTTCAGCTCTCCAATACCATTGGTATGGCCTTTACGCGTGATACATGCATATTCAACCAGCTGGACCGACTTAAACGCTGAAGAAACTTATGTCGGCATTTTTGATTGACAGTTTCTGATAAATAATAGTAAATGAAATATAATCAATACGTACCAAATTTCAGGGGTATAGTACCAAACGTACCAATTTCATGCGAATGTACCAAAAGTCGAAGCCCACCAAAAGCACCAATTTCACACGAATATACCGAAAGTGGCAGCCCTGGTCCTCCATAGTCAGCAGACGACGATCATCAGCAGTAACCGGAAGGACTTCCGTTTCTTTCCCGATAGGCAACAAAGCGGAACTATGGTGTTGAAAATGGCTGATCAGGTAAGTCGCTTCGGCAAAAGATTTTCTCTCAATTCAGTGTTTATTTAGAATATTTCGACCGAAATTTGAATACGAAATGCTCCTCAAAGGTGTCTTGAATGAGATGAATGCGAAAAAAAAGATTTTTCAGGGTCGGAATGTTTATTTTTTAGTCGAGAAAACCCGGCTGAACGAACTCTTTCCTTTCGTTACAATCATTGTTTTTTGATAAATATGCAAGTCATCAAACATATTTTAGGTTTTTGAAGTGTTTTTTCATCTATTTATTTACTACGGAAAACAAATTCCTGAATTGTAGAAGATAAATATAGGATTTGTCAATTCAATAAAGTCTAAAAAGTCGCTCGAAATAAACAAAAATATCTTTTTAGCTTCATTATTGTTTATTCGAATTACACTGAGAAAATATCCCCTCAAATGACTAATAATTCTGCTTTTAAACTTATGCACCCAGAAAAACTATTTATATTGATATATTTTGTAAAAGTAACGATTCGAACTCGTAATAAAAGGAAGGATTTAACCGTATATTTACCTAGAAAAAGTTGGTAAACAAATATTTGCATCAAGTGAAATGTTGGTCATAACCGATTTTTGCTGTAACGAATTTTTGTTTTTAGGCCCTTCATTGGATTCCCAAAATTTTACTTGTTTAAAAAAAGTAACTTTTTTTTTTATTATACCGGTTGACATCGATTGATTTGATTGAATTAAAACTACGTATAAAATTTTGTCTAAAAAGAGGGACACGATGTAGGGAAGGTGACCCTGATTGACAACCAATGGGACGAGGAAAATTTACGGTATCAGTGATTGTAAACTTGGAAGTTCTGTAGATTTTTTTTATATCGAGTTTGAAAAATCCATGAAAAACAGAATAATAGAATCAATTTTATTTATGCAAATTAACAGTAAATAACCAATCATAAATTTCTTTTCGTTAATACAACATTTGATTTAGTGAGGAGGGTACAAATTAGGCTTGTTAATGCCTCCCAAGCACAGTGCCCACCTGTATATTTTCATGTACAATATGATTTTATTTTCGTAGAAGTTAATATAGAAATTATGATGTTTGCTTGGAATTGACTAAATTGTTCATATCTGTCGGAAGAATTGATTTGTAATGAATATTGTATAGGTGACGTCATCCGGTGTAACCTATAAATGTGAACTTCTGAAAGGATTCAAATATTAGTCTAGGAAAAAAAACCGCCCAGTTTTGCAAAACATGGCATTTTATCAGGACATATCAGAATACGACTGACTACCGAAGTCACCTAATTATTTCGGGGCTGTAGTTTCGTACAAAGTACAGGAAATAAGGGTCCAGTCCTACATTATAGTTGCATCGCATATAGACCCCCCCAAAAAAAACCCTGTCAAAACTGACCCTTTTCCATTGAAAATGAAAAGTCTTATTGATTGAAAGCACATGAAAATTTATTTTGATTTATTTGTATAGTTTCATTCAGTTTGTAGTTCTGTTTATATTTTAATGATCAAATCTGGTTGAATCTTGAAATTTTAGACAGATGATATCATCTTCATTTTAATTCTTAAGGGTTATCGTGTAGTTCAGCATCCCAAATTATCCTTGTCGATTGTTTTGTTGTGATAGGGAGACTTAATGGTCAATTACAACATAATAAGAATTAAGCTGAAGCAGGTATAAAATCTAATGAAAACAATTTAGAGGTATAGTGAAAGTACTCCATCAACTATTTTAACCATAGGCCTATTTATTTAACCATATTGTGAGGAAACCATTAATTTTGAAGTTGGTAATCAAAACTGCACAATTTTGAATTCTAAGATCTGCTTTTTAAAATTCAATATGTAGAGATGACGTATCCTGAGATCTATTGAGCCAATTAATAGTATTTTATATTACAAATTCATTCCACACCAATGACCTTTTAATTTTTTGTTGTCAGTGCACGCAAAAATCTTATCTTGTGCAATTTTTGTTAGTGCGACCCAAGTGTGCGCAATGTTTTAGGTTGTGGCTCAAAAAACAACTTTTCTTACTGTTTTGATAGAACTAAAACCAAATATTTCATGTTTTCTGTTTAGAGTAGAAATAAGCAATTTTACAATCAATGTAGTGCAAATGTATGAACTTCGCACTAAGTTAGAAGCCGATAGCTTTTAAAGTGGGCTCATGTGTAGGTATTTGAAAAGAAATACAGATAGCCAACCATTTTCAGCTCAGTCACTCAGCGTTGTATGTCCACTTTGATGTCTGCGCCTTATGTACTTGAAGAAGCCTCTGAATGTTCGGACATGGCACAGGACTGTCTGCTGGTATAAGGCCGATATTTTTTCATATCTTTGCTTTGAAGCTTATTTCTCATGGGACACCTTTTCATCTTCTCATTTCATTCAACATTTTTCAATTATATTTGTTCATAATAATTAATGCAACATTCATGCAACTACATCCAATACTTGTGTAAACTCTTCTGGCTCATTTGTTTCAATAGTGACCCAAATCTTCATTCAATATCTTCAAGGAAATATTCTATGGTGAATACATTTTTACAAAGCTGAGCAAACCGTTGAAGATTCACAGACAAAACACAGTGGCCTGTGCATCCAAAAATCTTAAGTTGTGCTATTCTTTTTCCTGCGTCTTAAGTATGTGTGTACTTTTAAAAAATTCAACATAGTGAATCTATGTTTTTTTTGTTTTTTTTTGATGAAACCTCAGTGCGCAATCTTCAGAATTTGGAATCCTTTTGTGCCCTGATTGCAAATTGTGTGTGCACGTGAGCAGCTAAGAGGTGGAACAAAGCTTAGTATGGCACAGGATAAAATTGTGCTTCCAACGGGAGGACGATCTGGATGCTTAGAAAATCAACATTTAATACTCCCTTTTCCTGAGCTCGATCATCAACTCATGGCAGGGGTAGGAAGTCCCTTTGTATAGCAAGATTTTGATTTTTTAAAATTCTATATCAAGTTTGTTTAAATGCAACGTCAAAAATCTAACGAAGAGTCTACCTACCTGTTAAAATTGCTAACCATTCAGCTATGCCAAGGGTTTTATTTACTAAGCTTAGCCTAGTCCAGCACGGTGGTCTTCAAACTTTTACTACTTAGTGAACCATTTTCAATAATTAGATTTTCTAGGGAACCTTCAAAAAACAACTTTCCGTTCTACATATACATGTTTGAATATGTATGTAATTATTGGATTTTTTTCTTTCTTTATGGAATTATTTGAATGTGTATAAACCCAAATGGAAAAGTAAGATCAAAGCTGACTGAGGGAAAGTAGATGTCTGTGTCATGTAAATGACCAAAATGTTTTTAATTAAAAAGTCGAAATGTTTTTTTTATTTTTATCTTTTTTTACATAAAAGGTATTGTTCATGTTGAGAAATAATATTAAGACGTGTGAAAACTGTGAAGGAATCGTTTATATAATGAAGAATTATTTTGTATATATATATATATATATATATATATATTGTGAAAATGTCACTTTTTTTTTTGTGGAATCCTGGGCTTCGAAGTAACTTGGTTTAAATACTGCTGGTCTAGCACAAGGCCACAGTAATGTAGCTCCCAGTGAGGACCATACTCCCTACGCTACCAAATTGGTGTACAAGTTAGGTAATGCAGTCCTCAAAAAGAAGTGCGATCCTTTCTATAGAGTTGGTAGAATTGTTTCATTTTCGCATTCTCGTGACATTGAAAAATGAAGCAATACTAACTCTGTAGGAGGGACCACTCAACTTATACCTTTATTTGGCTCATGTGATAATATTGCTTACTATGGTGCGCCTCTTGTTCAGCTTACCATCGTCTTGTACAATGTCTTAGAAATGAAGCATCCAATGAAGATTGAACTCACTACTCAACCAATTCAAATTGAGTCTGCATGACTAACTTGCAAACTCACTATGGTGGGTACCTCATATTGTTATTCACAGAGTTTAGCTTAATTTGGTTCAAGGCTGCAGTAATTGAGCTCGCAATAGAGTTTGAACTCTTCACACTTGTGAATTTGTGTGCAAGACGAGTTTGCTAAATATTACATTATAGGTAGTGTCTGCTGGTAAATGTGTTTTTTTAGTAAAACTGATCTGGTTAGTCACCCAATAGAATCTGTCATGCAACCAATATTTTTTTGCAGCGTGCAGTATCCGAATTTTCTGACGCAAAATAAGAGACCAATTTAGCATGAACTTACATTGCAAACTGGAACTTCGTCTAATATGATATTTAGGGGGATAATTTTGAAAAAAATAACTTTTCTTCCTAGACATAATGAATAAATGTTCAAATTTTCAAACTTAAGCTTCATTGGTGTGGCCTGTATGTGTGATACAATTAATTATTTGTATACAACATGTACTCCTAATTATGAGCTATGGAATCCTGAAAAAACCATCTGTGTATACTATGCACTGACTTTTCAGAATTTGTAGCTACCAAATTTAACCACTGCTCAAATTTTTTACTTAGGTTTTGGCAGCTATTAAAAATGAGGTTTTATGTAATTTACATTGTTTTGAAAACATACAACAAGGAAGCAGACCTTGTGAAAGTGGGCAATGACACAGAAAAAAGGTTGAGAATCCCTGCTCTGCACCCTCTGGAATAAGGTCCATATAATAGATAATGAGCATCCCAGGGGGTGTTAGCAAATTGAAAGAAGCCATGTACAATCAATTCACGTGGGTTGCACTGGTTCCTTGTCGGTGCCTTGGTGCGTGACCATTTTGGATTACGAGGTATCGTAAGCTGGGTCTCATGTGGAACTCTCTTCCCCCTTACCCAGACATCATAGGCCAGTGCAGCAGGTGGGGTGCCCATCATGATTTATGACATGAAAAAAAATTCTGTGTACAGTAGTGTGAACAAAGAGATTAGCCAACTCTATTCTATGGAGTAGATTTATTGATTTATATTTTCTGATTAAATTTGTTTTATGGGTAAAAATTACAATGTTTATAATTTGTTTCTTAGCAGAAGATGGAAATTGATGAAGCGTCTGTAAATCAGGATGGTATAAGGTCTTATTACATAAGTAAGACAGAAGAATATCAGGTAAGTGTGTGTGTGTGTATCAGTGGGGAGTGGGTCACAGCTTACCAAAATTTGAACTGATAAACCATTGAAAATCTATCCTGAACAAGAATAGCTGTTATCTTTTATCATATAAATTTAAGTTTGGTTTGTTTGCTCTGGAACCCTTGAAAACTGACCTAGAAGACTGAAATTGTGATATGTTGTAGCTTAGACATGATTTTAAATAAACTGTATGTTGAATGTAAACTAATGTTCAATTTGACTCGTTCATTTAATCATTTATATATACCTTGATCATCATCTGATATTGGTATACTTTTTAGGAAAGCTCTGTCTCTTTAGGTCTATTTTTAAGGGTTTTAGAGAGAAAAATTGATGTGTTGTAGCTTAGACATAGAGCTTTAAATGCACTATAAGTTGAATGTAAACTTTTAAAGTTTCATTTGTTCATTTAATTATTTATATACACCTTGATCATCATCTGACATTGGCATTCTAATACCTTTTTGGGAAGCCTTTTTCTGTTGCCAATTTAAAAAAAAGATCTTTTATCCATCCAAATTGCAGTATAGTACACTATAATAGAGAATATTCAATATTCACTTTCCCTTTTCACATTGTAGTTGGGGGATTCTTAATCATTTTTGGCAGTGACCAAAATCTTATCTAAAATCAATAATGAAGACCAGGGTTCTTATAACTGAGATTTATTTAAGGCATAGTTAAAAATTATTGATTATTATAAAAAGGCTAGTATTCCAAGGGAAATTATGAATCACCAACACCCATATATGCTGCTTTTGACCTTGTAAATCAAGCAATGGTGATGGTAAAATCAAGTTAGTTTGATGAAAATACTACTTGTAGAGTTTGAATCATAACTTGATGATTAAAAAAAAAATAGATCTAGTTACTCTTATATGGTGATCAATTCAGGGATTGAAAGAAATAAGTTACTTTTCTCACCTTTTTTTTTTGGCTGTGATCACTTGAAAGTACTTTATTTCCCCTAACAATTCTCTATAATTTTTTTCGAGAATAACATTAAATCCAGATCTGATTGTTTTTTCTTATTCATCAGGTTTATCTCTCTCAGGAAAATTCTTCGTATTCTTTTGCAACTTGGGGGTGAAGATGATTTTTGGCGGTGATAACAATATAATTTTTCACTTAACAGCTCCTAAAAATTTGTGAACACGGATTTAAATTTACAAGTTTGGCATTTCATAAGAACTAAATCTCTCATCTCTGCTACTTTGAAAAGAAAATCTGCATGAAACTCTCTTATTCATAGTAATTGAATGTTTTTTCAACAATTCTTGTGTCATCTCTAAACAATGTCCAATTTCTCTCTGCCTATTTTGAGGAATATGTAGTGCAAGTGGATAGAAGGATTTGATATAAGTTAGTATTTTATTTAGTGTTATGAAAAGCAAAAAAATATTATTTGTCCTAGGAGTCATCATCATCATCATCATCATCATCAGTCTTTTAGCATCCGTCGTTGGACATAGACCTTCCCCAGGATTTGCCACACTTGTCTATCATTGGCGTCACGGAGCCAGTACTTCCTGAACTTGTCTAGCTTGTCTCTCCATCTAACATTTTGCCGGCCTCGGTTGCGCATGTGGTCTCGGGGAATCCATGTTGTGAGTCGTGATGTCCATCGATTGTCAGCCATTCTTGCAACATGGCCAGCCCACCGCCATTTGAGATTTTTTATGGATTCTATGATGTCTCTAAGTCTTGTCTTTTCCCGGATGTACTGTGCTGTTTTGTGGTCTCTCCATGTGAGGTCCTAGGAGTAATAGTTTTGAAATAATGGGTGAATATGTGTCTGTATCTTCTGTGGTACATATGGAGAAGAGAAACTGCAACTTGTCTTGAAAACAATTAACAACTCCCTGGGAAGAAAGCTTTCTGAACTAGTATACAAAAAACAAAAAAGATTTTCCCTTCAGATTTTAGGTACAAAGTAAACATAGCTCATCTTTCGAGGCATGTACACCAATACTTATCTTTGAGGATGTGTCCAATATCTTCATTAATCACTTTGTCTATTCCCTGTTAACAGACGTCATGTATTCCTTTTTTTTTTTAATCAATTCTCCTGGTAGAAAAGAAAATATTCATAGTTTTCCTTTCAGTCGTACATTGTTTTTTTGTTTTTTTTTGTCATCCAAGAACAACCATTTCTTTTTTTTAAATTTTTTTTTTAATCGATTCTCATAATAGATATGAAATTACGTCATCAGTGTTCATAAGCAGGATTATAGATTAGTTTTTTTTCTTATGGATATAATTTATAGTTTCCCTTTTAGAGGTCCCCTTTATCTACAATTTACTTCTCAAATGCCTCCCACCCTTATCTGCAGTTTCCCCTTCAGTGCCCCTCCCCATCAGTAGTTTCCCTCCCAGTGGTACATGGACACATTAGAATTCCATTGTTGTTGTGTATTAAGATCCCAGTTCAAATTTTAAGTTTTGTGGAGGATTTATTTGTTTGTGTGAATTTAGATGTGCAAAGACATTGAATGATGTTTAGAAGGATAAAATTAGAATCAATACATCATCAAATTGAAAAGAAGAAAAAAAATGCAACGAAGACAGAATGATTCATTAAAACAAGTATCTCTGTTGGGATAACAATTCTGGTCAGAAATAAAGCTTTATACATCTGTCTATAATTTTAAAAAAAGCCATCAACATCCAAAGAGTTTCCTAGATAATTGGATTCATCGTTTTGTTATATTTCTTGTTCCCACTACGTTTTGGTCAATTCATTCTATAGCCTTGTTCAGGTGTATGGTGCTTTGTATCTTGGCTGAGCTGTGCGCTACGGATGTGCAAAACACAAGATATTCTAGTGTGTAAACCCATATAGAAAATACACTTTAAAATGGAAAAGTTAGAACAAAGTTTACTGAGAAAAAAATAAAATGAGTAACAACTGACTGAACATTGTCCGTGCTTCATACATAAATAACCAGGACGTTTTTACTTTATAACTGTTGAAATAAAGTGAGTGTTTGGAATTTAGTTATGGGTCATTATGTGTTAAGAAATGAAATAGAAATGTAAAAGCCGTGAAGGGATCGTTTATGTAGTGAATTATTAAGTCATTATAATGCCACTTAGGAAAGCCGGACAGAACTCTGGGGTTCCGTGGTACTGCTGCTCAAAAGGGGCACTAGATGGAATTCTTTGATAAGGAATTGGATCTTCCGCTTACTTCACTGGTGTTGCTATTTATGGATTGAAAAAATCTGTTTGCTGACATTTTTACTTCGCACTTCTGGAAAAAGAAACCCCTCTCTCTCTTCATACTAATTGTGCAGTGAAGAAGGCTGTAGAATGGATTTGCCGAAATGTTGCAGGGGTAGCAGATAATAAAAAGAACTAGCATTCCAAGAGAAATTGTGAATCACCATCCCCGTATATGCTGTGTTGAGGGTGATCAATTCAAAAGTTAAAAAAGGGCTGATCAATGAATAAATTACTCATCTTATTTTTTGGTAGGCTTTGGTCCCTACAAAAAGTCTGAATTGAAGAAAAAAAGCCCCCCAAAACGGGCACAAACTAATGAATGATTTAGCATAAATTTACATTACATGTTGAAACCCCTTCACTAAGAACCTATTCTGGAGGAGAATTTTCAGCAAGCAAAAAAAATATTTTCCTATACCCATTAAGAGAAGTGTATGTGCAAAATTTCAAGTTCCTACTATGGACAGTAAAGGCTGGGCAAAGTCGGGATAAATAGATACATAGAATGTATTAATAACCTAGACCCAGCAGCAGCGATTAAACCAGTCTGTAGTGGGTAGCGGTGAGTAACGAGTTCAAGTATAAAAAAAAAATAACTTACATTTCATATTACAGAATCAAGGGAGATAACCTTGTCGAAGTTATGCACCTTAAGAATGCCTATGGAAATTTAAAGAATATATTTTAGAGATTACGGAATGATAGTTGATAGAAATGTGTAGTTGCGATGTGTGCAAATGGATTGGAAGGCTGTAAGCCTGAGGCGGTGTCACTTGCTCCACAGACTTACATGCAAAAAACTTACACACAAAAAGACCTAGAATTGACAAAGGAGATGAACTTTCTATTTAATCACTGTCCCACCACAGCAATATGTGACACAAGGTCGGGCTTAACGTGGGAAGAAATAGTAGTCACTTCCAAAAAATGGCTCCAGCCGATGCAGTTACCGTTGAAAAACTCAACGTCACCTTCGAAAGCTGGGACGAATAATAATGTCCAAAGGCCTCCCGATGCGCTTAGCAAACGCAGCCTCAGTGTAACCTCATTGGCCAACGTTTGCACCAGCGCACTCAGTCTTTGATGTCAACTTTCACACAATCTCCGGCCCATTCAACGGGCAAGTGTCAGTACCGACTCCTCGGTCTGTGCCGTGGAACAGATACTACACTTTGATCCCGAAGACAAGGCCAGAAAAAGGTAAAAGTGTGACTTTGGGGAGATGAACTTGACGAACTCCAGCAACTAGCCGTGAATAGAGAAAATGGTAGATAAGATATGTAATACCCAATCAGAGATGGCTATGCCTTGCTGCAACTTTTCTCAGACCAGATAAAATTTGGAAAAAATAGCAACAAAAGTGTCGAGATGAATGTAAATAGTTCCTAAAAATGAGGGAAAAAAATTGTAAATAATTGCTGCACTCTCGTTGATTTTTGCTGATTAAGTATTTTTTTTTTTTTTCACTGGCATCTACCGCTGAAATTTTTGACGATCATTTAAAATGTATCGCAAGAAAATATCCTATTTGAAAGTTCAATTTTGGTTATCGCACGAAAAATCATAAATTTAATTGTGAGAAAAAGAAAAAAATAATTTTGTGTACTCACAGAGGATTTCCGAGCTGATGAAGGCTGTTTTTCCGGTTATTTTCACAAAAAAAAACTTATTGATTCCATCATAATTCAAGGATCTGTCATCAGAAAGAATGAAATCAATTTTAAAACTTGCAATTTTTACTGTATGTTTCGCTGTTTTCATTTATTTATTTGTACATTTACAGTTTGGGAATGGTGAAGATTTTGTTTATGATAGAAGATTTATAGTCTTTTGGGATCGAAATGGTTCTGGAGGGGAGGTCAGCAAAAATTATTCACGGATATACATATTTGTGGCTACCTAGTACCCCTAATCCGCATGAATATCCAGTGATAACAGTATATCCATTAAAGCCCGCTCATAAAAAAAAAACGACCATATCACAAGAACGCAGAAAAAAACTGTTGATAAAAATTGTACTCTCACTTAGGTATCAACTTATTGTTTTTTTTTTTTCTTTTTAATGAACAAATTTAGAAGTGAACCATCCACTCCCTTCTCCTCTCTGCTACTACTACTTTGTTTAGAATCCCTTTTGAAATAAAAAATCGCAGATATAGATGGTGGACGCATCATTGAACTTATGGATCTTGTTTTATTATTTCAGCTGATTGTCACAGAAAAGACACAGAACTTACGTCGATTGGAAGCACAGCGGAATGAGTTGAATGCCAAAGGTAGGTGTTTCTTTTTCATTTTTTATTCAAAAACCATTGCTTCTATGTCATGTCGACAGCATTGGTCGGGTTTCCTTTATCTGTTGATTTCACAGAAAAGTGCAAATGGCTTGGCAGACCAGGCTCTTCAGCCTTGGTTGGCATCCAGTTTAGGAGACTGCAACTCTGATTCCATTTTGGAAAACTCCAACCCAGCTGTGTGAGGGGCAGGTTTTCTCTGTCCTTTTCCATGGCTGGTAATGGACAAAGTAAAGTAATGTTTCTCTGAAATGTATGGAAGTGAATTATGATTGTTCAAGTAAAATTAAGGAGAATAAAGAAAAAACAGGTGTACAAAATAACCGTCTCTACTGCCACATGACACCCTGAGTACAAGTGAAGGATTTAAAAAAAAAATAACGAAAAAATCAACAAAACAATGTTCCGTTGAAATCCTGGGAGCAAATACCCCATAATTATAAGTATGCACTAAGATTTCAGCATGGCACAAGTAATGGGACCCTCAGTGAAGACCCAACTCACTTCAGACGGCATGTGCATTGTGCTACATGCCCAATACCCCATAAGTGGGTATTTACTATTTTAGGAGGTCTGTAATATCTAACTTATAATACCGATGTCTCTTCGGGTAGATTCAGTTTTCAATATTGTTTGAGAGTGCCTCTCCCCGCCGATATACAATTTCTCTGAATTCTTCTCATTTATTGCCTATGTAGTTTTTTAACCCCTCTTTGAGTTTTGAACAACAAATGTTATATTTACCTTCTGAGCCCATGGGGGGGGGGGGTATTATGGATTTATATGCCTTCAAATATGTCAAATAAAAACAAGCTTAGACTAGTTAAAAACTGTCAATGTATGTTTCACCTGTTTTTGAACTGTTCTATCTGACTTTGTATGTTTCGTGTCTACATGCTGCACCAATGTAGCTAGAGGGCTGTAAATCTTGACATTTGTTCGTTAAAATGTTAGATGCATTGTTTTTTTTTTTAATTCCCCCCCCCCCCCCTAAATAGCTTTTTACATGAGTGTTGGTTCATCTTGTTTGGTAAGTTTATGCTAAATTGGTCCCCCAGTTTGTGTCAGGTATTGTTCATGGTTTTGTGAAAATTCTGGCTTTTTTAGTGATCAATACCGAACTAAAGGCGAGAGAAGTAACTTTTCCAATTTTTTTGATTGATCACCCGCAACACGAATCGCTGCCAAAAAACACTGGTCATGTGACAGTTTTTCAAAAAAAATTTATGGACTTATTAACTGTAAATACTTTTTTCTCTTTCAGTGCGTATGTTACGAGAAGAACTTCAGTTGCTTCAAGAACAAGGCTCTTATGTAGGTGAAGTTGTGAAGCCAATGGACAAAAAAAAGGTTTTAGTCAAGGTAAGATTTGGAATTATCTCTTCATCAATCAGTGCATCCTCCTAATAGTCACATATGGAGCTGAAACATGGAACCTAACCAAGAGATAGGCACTCAAACTGAGAACCATGCAATGTGCACAAGAGAGAATCATACTCAACATCACGTTGAGAGATCACAAGACAGCACAGTATATTAGGGGAAAAAATAGGAGACTGGGTCATCATAGAAACCATTAGGAAACTCAAATGGTGAAGGGGTGGCAGTATTGCAAAAATGTGGGACAATCGATGGACATAACATCTCTTAAAATGGATCTCCAGAGATCACATGCAGAAATGAGGTTGGAAGAAAATGAGATCGTGAGATGAACTGGACAGGTTCAGAAAATATTGGCTCTGCGAAGCCCACGATAGAGAGGTGTAGTGAATCCTGGGGAAGTTCTATGTCCAACAACGGACAATAAAAGACTGATGATGATTTCATCCAGATGTCAGATTGGTAGGGAAGTAAGGTCACATGATTTACAAAGAAATGACTCACTTTCTGAGTTGATGGATATGCAGTTTCAGGAAAAAAATCCCTTATGAAATTATACTGATGCTACGTCAAGTGGTATTTGGGACAAGAAAATTATGTCATATCCATAGCTGTGAGACATTGTCCCTGTTTTCATCTGAATTTTTGATTTTAACAAACAATATTCTGCTTTCCTTTTACTACCTCATTGATGTATCACTGGAACCGTCTTCCTCAGAAAGTACCAGAAATGAAAAGCCATTAAATCACGACCTAAATTCAGACTTTTCACAAAAAAACGTAATGACCTAAGTTTGGCTATGACCAAACCTCACTAAATCAAATTCTTTGTCACCTTTTAAAAAAAAAAAAAATACATATTCAATGCAATACAGTTGTACCTCTTTGATGTGACAATCTCACAATCTAGCCATTGCCAGGAGAGAGAAAATGCCGAAAAACAGAAATTTTTCTAACCAGGGCAGTTCCCATTCCAAAGGCGTATGTTTGTATGTGGAGCAGTCTGCTATAATCGTCACATAAAATTATTTTCCATTTAGTGTAAAAAAATAAAGCCTCAAAGTATTTTTGTCACTTCTCTTCAGGGTTGCCAATTTAGATATTCTAAATCTGAATCTAGCTAATTCTAGATGTTTTATTTATTTTTTGTTAGATTTTTTTGAAAACTACAGATCTAAAGAAAAAAAGTTCAAACTCGACACTGCTCTGCCTTGTCTGCTGACTTATATATATGGTGAAAGTTGATGTTTGTATTTTGGTCTGCTGTTGAGTAATCACAATGCATACATACACAGACAGAGATTTCTTCAATTTGAGTTATAATGTGTGTAAAATCAAAGGATATGTTTTAATGATCTGTATTATAAAAAAAAGATGTCTTTATTTAAGAAAAATCACACACATTAACAATCAGATGCCCAATAAGGTATTCTTTGGCCCAACTCCCCTGTAAATATCACTAGTAGAAACAAATATTCTGTATGCAAAAAAATATAGACAGAAAGGAAATCCAAAATTTTTACCCTTAAGTAAACTGCAATTAGCTTCAGGATGTAGTTCAAAATCACCCCCCAAAAACATCAATTCACAAATAGCTTAATGTATCACTTGATAAATCAGAAAAGAAGAAAACCTCATCAGGAAAGTATAGATTATATTAAAACTCCAACCAGAATTGAGGAGGAACGGTCTACTATATATATATATATATATATATATATATATATATATATGTATTATTGTGTAATCCACAGACAGCTGTTTTGATGTATTACATCTCTTCATTGTGGCTATAGACATTCAATTATCCCATCCAGTACCGCGAGGCAGAATTGAAACCTTCACATCAGACCTGGAGGCCGACAGTCAGTAAGGCTGAATTTAAGCGATATATCTATTTACGCACGCAGAAATTCCTGATCAATCAGTGTGCTCTATTCCTATGGAAGAGCATTGTGTAAGCTTACAATGGATGAGTTAGCTCACTTAAAGAGTGCTCAATCCTAAATAGAGGTGCATTAATTAATATATATATATATATATATATATATATATATATATATATATATATATGATAATTGTGTTTTGTCTTACATCTCTCCAGTGTGGCTTTAGCCTGTCCAATATCCCTTCCAGTACCACGAGGTAGGATCAAAACCTTTGCCTCTGACTCAGAGGCAGATATTTTACCTCTGCCCTTCGCGGAACTGGACGGTCAGTAGAACTGAGCTAAGCGATATGCATGCAGAGGTCTAAATAACTGCTTTCAACCTAAATTCTCATCACGTTTATTCTCGGTCTATTTTTAGTATTTAACTGTTGCATTGAAAGAAACGAATAGACTGAGAATCTGGATTGAAAGCTGTTATTTAAGCCTTTGCATTAATGGCAGCTGTTCAGCACAATGGTAAGAGCATCACTACATTGATACAGCTACCCCATCAATGACAGGTTTGATTCCTGCAGCAGCCCCATTTTCTTCAATTGTTTATTCTATTTATGTTGTCTAGGTTAAGTGATACATTTACTTAGTAATGACGAGAGATCATTTCAAATAACTTTCTATTATAAAACGCAATTTATAATTATTCTGTCGGATCATACATATCCATTTTCCTAATACATAACTGTCGTGTCAAAAGAAGCGAATAAACTGAGAATGAATGAGATGAGAATTCGGGTTGAAAGTGGTTATTCGGGTCTTTGCATTATCAGCAGCTATTGAGTTCAATGGTATGAGCATTGCTACATACGTGTGTGTGTATATATATATATATATATATATATATATATATATGCTGCAGTTCTTTTTTACCTATTTTATTGAAGAGTATTGACATTTCTTGTCAATTTCTTCAATTTTCAGTTGTTGTCCTTAATATCTAGTTGATGGAGTGTATGAATTTTCCAAAATTATATACTGGGACTAAAAACACTGCCGATGGTTGAAAGTACTTGGACCACTCAAAACAACACATGGAGCATTAATTTTCCGAACTAGATATGAAGATCTGGAAATTGAACAAACTTACTAGAAGGTTGAATTGACAAGAAATGTCAATTCTATTGAATTAAATGATACCCTATGAGGTCCAAGGATAAAAAACAAAGTTATTCCCCTTGAATGATTTTGAAAAAAAAACTTTTTTGACTGGACGTACATAAAAATAATCCCTTGTGATAGGGTTGTACCTTTTCAATTTTGAAACTAACATAAAATTCTATTTATATCTTCTGTACATGAAAGTATTAATTTGAGTAGATTTTGAAAGTTTTGAACATCTAAAGGGAAAAGAAGTAAATGTAGGCAGAGGGGAATAGAAAATATAACCCTTCCGTATAAGGAATTATTTTTGTGCATGTCCAACCTTAAAAAAAACAAATAAATATTACAAGGGAAATAACTTTTTTGTGTTCATTGTTGGGCCCCACTCCTGTATGAGTACCAGTTTTTCTGTGATTCAAATAAATAAAGATCCTGCCCTTAACAAAACAGCATAGCTACACGTGATAGGTGAGAAATTTCTTTATAGGTCTAGATAACCTCTTGGAAAAAACACTATTGCGCAGACGCAGTGGTGGACATCAACATGATTATGACCCACGGATCATTCCCATCTGAAAATAGACAATGAAAGGAGCCCACATACTTTGAAGGGGGGAGGTCCCTTATCCCGGCATTCCAAACCCTCCCCCATTACGACTCCCACATGAGAGAAGCCATTGGGTATAAAAGCCGAACTTAGCATGGATGTTGAATCTCCTTCAGTCGGAATTCTTTCTTTGTTTGATAGATAATTTGGCAGTGCTGAAATCACTAAGTTAGCTCTAAAATGCTAAAATTTTTGGACATTTTTTTCACCTTTTTAGCATCTTATGGACGTTTTTTGGCTATTAAAAAAAAAAAAAAAAATTACTTAGCTCTTTGGCTGTCAAACTAGCACAAAAATATTTTTGGAGTTGGCAACACTGAGTATGTCTTGGCAATTCTTACTGCTAACACTCATGACCAAGATGAAGCGGCAGTCTGAAAAAAAACTGCGTATTGCGGATATCTCAAGTGAAAAATTCCAACAAATTGAGTCAAGAAAATGTGATGAAATCTTGTAATTGTTTTGTTTTTTTCTCTGCTTCTATTTGCTTCTAAAAGACAATTTTGAATTTTCATTTTAGGTTCATCCTGAGGGAAAATTTGTTGTTGACATAGACAAGAATATTGACATTACTGATGTTACTGCAAACAGCAGGGTGGCCCTTCGTAACGACTGTTATACATTGCACAAAATACTCCCAAATAAGGTAAGAATATTTCTTCTATTTTGTTTCTTTCATTTGTCTCAGCATTCCCCCACCCCTTCAGCTGGGGCAGGGATTTTCACTGGTGAGTTGTACACAAACGTAAACATTTGCCTCTTTTTATGGAGTTTGATGGCTGATTCATTGACAAAGAGATGGATTGCGGGTATTTATCCGCTCCCCCCAGGGGCAAAATATGACTCAAGGTCAAGTTTAGTGTGGCAGTTCTCATACTTCTTAGTGATCACTGCTCAACAAAAGGCATGAGAAGTAACTTATTCATTGATCACCCCCTTTTTTCCTCCTTTGTTAATTGATCACCTCTTTTTCCCCAAATTTTCAAATGATCTCCCCCCCCCCGTTTTTATTTGATCACCCCTAATATGGCCCTTCTGCCAAAAGACGATTTCTATTGACCTGTCTCTTGTAAATTTTGCTTTTCAGGTTGATCCTCTGGTGAGTTTAATGATGGTTGAGAAAGTTCCCGACTCTACCTATGAAATGGTTGGAGGTCTAGACAAACAGATTAAAGAAATCAAAGAAGTAATCGAGCTTCCTGTCAAGCATCCAGAACTTTTTGAGGCTCTTGGAATTGCTCAGCCAAAGGTGAGATTCTTCGCTTGATTTGAATCAATGTACACGTTTTTATATCCCCTCCCCCACCAAAAAAAAAATTCCATCCCTACATCTCATTTCTTCTACTCTAACAAATACCTTGTCCATCAGACAATACCATAGCAAGTAATTCTTCTACCAATTGATCTGTTAATGATTCTATTGCAATAGAATATCTGGTATTCAGTCACAATAAGTAAGAACTAACGCGAAATGTTTGACTAAATTAGATATACCATCTGGAGCGTCGAAAATTCCATACATGACTAAGATAACATCTCTTACTTAGCAGATGCATTTGGAACAGTGTCCACCCTTGTGTACTTATTATTTTGTCAATAGCTTTAGTGGATTTGTGGATGCCACTCCTACAGCCACTTTTTTAAATATCAAGATATGGTCCCCTAGCCTTTACTCAACCATGAGTTACCTACAAGGCAGCAGCTTACATACCTTCCCCTTGATCACACAGCTTGGAGTTTTATACTCGATTAAGTGCCTGTGCACGGGGAAATTTGTCCTATAAAGAGTTTTCTACAGTCTTCTCTCTTACCAGGAATTGAACTCACGGCTTTCTGTGTGTAAAGCAGACGTACTAACCATTACGTCATTTGAGAGGATACTACTCTTTTGTATATTTTGATGCGATTATAACATCCAAAAGAAAGTCAAACTAATAAATCTACTATTATTATTATCATTAGTAGTAGTAGCAGTACCTGTGGAAATTCCATGGTTTAAAGAAAAAAATATAATGAAAAGATAATTTGGTGAAAACGGAACATCTGAAACATTTATTGTCGTGTAAAGAAAAGTACACGATTTGTATATAAAAGCACACACCCAGTAATCATATTAACGCAACATCTAAATCATTAAACGTAAGTGTTAGCAGTGGTGTAATAAATATTGTAATTCTTTTTATACTCATTTACATCAGTTGATAGCGCTACGTACTCCTATTCCACAATCCTACCACTCTGTTGCTGAATAAGAATTTCCCAATATTCAATCTACTCTGTCACTTCCATCGTATATGCATGGCCTCTCGGTTCCTTGTACTCTCTTTTGGTAAAAAATGCATTAGGATCTACTAGTTCTATACCAAGCACAATCTTGAATTTTCCATCAAGTCTCCCCGGTCTCTCTCTGTTTTTTAAAAATTGAAAAAAAATTTTTTTTAAAGATGGAGTTTTTTCACTGACTTTGTATTTACATTTTTTTATTTTTGTGTCATTGAATTACTTGTGTTTCTTTGAATCCGAAATACTCCATGGAATTTCTGTGTGCCACTAGTTTGTTACTTAATGCAGCACATCCGTTTTGATACAGCATGCCTACCTTATCTTGTGACGTTGAAAATTATGGCACAAAGAGAGAGTCAAATATTTGGTACTATCCAAGAAAAAAAGGTTTTCATATTTACCAGTTATCTCTCTTGCAAAGGTCATTTAATAGAACAACGATGTTGATCTTGGCAAAACTTGAAACGTAATTGTTTAATCAAATTTTGGGTGTTTGTTTACAGAATAAATTTAGTCAAGTTCTAGTAAAATCAGGAGAGAAATATTGGAAAAAAAAAAAGAAAAGGAGGTGAAACCATTAACCTTATGCTCCGTCAGATTTTAATCTCGAATGAATCCCGCTCTTCTCCCTGTCTATCCCTTTCTCTTCCTGTTTCCTTTAAACATTTCTTTTGTGTGTTTCCCCCTATCCTTTCTCTTAGTTTCTCTTCCTGTCTCACTTTTTTTGTCGTCTTTAATTTTCCTGTCTCCCCTCCCCCAACCTTTGCCGTTGTATTTACCTCATTTATCTCTCTCAAATTATTTCATTTCCTTTCTCTTTCTGCAAATTTATAAATGCTTTATCCAGGAAGTCGAGACCAAGGAAATCCACTTTTTTTATTCATTTTTTTAAAACCCTCCTGAAATGGTCATTGTTGAAGAACAATACAATCAAATCTTGTGGGATTCATTTCAATTTATTGTTCTTTTGAAAAGTGGCTTTCGCAAGGGAGGTAACTTTTGTCATGAATGTACCGATTCATTTTCTTGGAAAGTTCCAAATATATTCAGCTAATGTTTTTTCACCTGATGTTTTTCTGTTAGAGTTAAATCTTTGTGCGTCATCAACAAACGGATGTTAAGATGCCGGTGATGAATTAGACTTCTGTCTGTGTTTAGCATGCTGACATTTTATATTTTGTCATCTGGGTGCTCTCAGGACATGACCTCATGTCAGACTTGGTTCAACTTGAATAAGCTTCTATTATATGAGATATTTGTGAGGCTGAGCAATCTTTAGTCATTTGCAACGTTCATGGGTCATCTCATGATAGTCAAACTCGACAACTAACTCACAAGGCTATCTTAATAATTGATTGTTCCACTGTTCAAGTTTCAATAATTGAATCTGATCTGTCCTTTGGCTCATGTCCCGATCATGTTTAGCCAGTGGCTTTTTATGGGGTGAGATTGCAAGACCTTGGCTCACTTTTTTTCTGCTATTTTTACCCACAGTTTATGCGGGGGAGGAGGGGGTAATTCCTCTTCCTGGTTTTGAATTCAGATTTGTCCAAGTGTGGTTGCCAATAATAGTTAGAGAGCCCAGGTTGTCCTGCTATTTACCCATGGTAGGGGTGGAAAGTAGAAAGAGAAAAAATGGATTCGTGTTTTCTCAAAGGGCATCAGTTCATCGACTGCAATTTGGATAACTACCAGAATGAATATTATTTTTGTCAATATGTAAATTATTTTGGTTTGTGAATGATTGAATTGAGAAAGGAATGAAAAAAATCTTGCTCTGTCTTAATGTTTTTTTGAAATATTTTACAATGCAGGGTGTGTTATTGTATGGTCCCCCAGGCACAGGGAAAACTTTGTTGGCCAGAGCTGTTGCTCATCATACAGAATGTACATTTATTCGAGTGTCTGGCTCTGAATTGGTACAGAAATTCATTGGAGAAGGCTCAAGGATGGTCAGAGAACTTTTTGTTATGGCCAGGTGAGTAGTCGACTTTGGTTTCTCTCTTCTTTTCATTAATGGATTCCCTACTTTGGCATCAAGGATGCATTCTAATTCAGCATTGAGGACACACCCTACTTTTATTAGCCAAATTTTGGAGGGAAAAAAAAAACAACTTAAAATTAGGATCTCAGCACTACCTCCTACCAAGATGGTTTGTGAGTGGGTCAGTGACGTGTAGATCTTGATTACTTGAAGTCTACATTTTGCCCCTGGTCAGTTTGTCCTTGTGATGTCACTTGTCTGCCTCTTCCACTGAACAAATGTATATAACTTTTTTGTTCTACACAATTACCAAGCAGGTTATTTGGTACCGAGGCTACAAGTTCTGGGTTTTTAAAATCTGTGTGTGGTTTTTTGTTTTATTTTTTATTCTTATTTAATCCAAAAGTATCAGGAGAGGCGTAGATATTTAATCTGAAAGTGTCTGGAGTGGTGTAGATATTTAATCCGAAAGTGTCTGGAGAGATGTAGATATTTAATCCGAAAGTGTCTGGAGAGGCGTAAAATTTAATCCGAAAGTGTCTGGAGAGGCGTGGATATTTTATGAGAAATTATATAAAAATATAAGCCCAAGATTTGACCATTGTTGGTCCAAAATGACCATAGAGATCCAAGAGAGCACTTTTTGCACCCCCTTCCCTCAAAAAATGTTTAGTAGTGTACTCATGGGAGTTTTCATGATTGTAACACCCAAAATGTGACCAGGAGTGGCCAGAGACAATCGAAGAGTGGAGAATCTGTAGCCCACTTAGCTGGTGGATCATTTATGGGCTACGGTGCTTCGATATTTATAAATAAAGGAAATATTTTAATTCTATTTACTGATGAATTTTCTTGGTAAAACCAGTTCCACGTCTTTGTTTGGAAGCCATTTTAAGTTATAACTTGAGGAAGCACAATAGATCCTGGGATCATAAAAGGGACTGATTACTAAAACATTACTTCCACCAAGTATCTAAACAAAGAAGGTGGAGCAAGTGTCATGAAGCAGTGCCACGTCAATTACCTATTAGTCACTTGGCACACTAACAGACTTTCAAATATTCCCGTGACTGATGAAATATTTGTAATGAACAGATTTTGTCAGTATGTCTGGAATCTGGTAATGAGGGTTCACAGTATATGACTTTTTGCACTATTGAGTGAAATTTCAGAGTCTCAAGATTAATGTCCTTTCTTCAAAAAATACCCCAGTGATAATCACTTACGCCTTATTGAAATATTTGAATAAGAATAGAAAAGGGTGTCTAAAATATAATCATTTAAAAGAGGGTAGTATCTGTCATAATTCAGTTGTCAAGTTATCCCAAATAAATAAAAATAGTCACCCTCATATTAATAGAATAAACTAGAATCATTTTTTTAAATTTGGGCGCTTGTAAATAAGTCTTGAACTTCCACGACTGTCAATTATTGCCTCCTGGTTAAATTTATCAACTCCGATAACCATACAAAGTTCAAGGGAAATAACTCTTGTACTTTTATGTTCGAGTTAATGCCCTTGTTTTCTTTATAAGTAAAATTTCCATTATAACTTACGTTTCTGTTTGAACACTCCAGCTTTATTCTCAGTTTAGAATGGGGGTCCCCAACCTTTTTGTTCTTCTCTACCTTCTTTACCCTTTGGTCATTTTGACTGTTTTCCATACATTCCTAAATATGAATGATAAATCGATTCATTGATTTTAATGAAAGCTCCATTCAATTGTTAGTGAAAAGTTTGGGATATATCCTGTTTTTTCAATCCCCCACCCTACCAGGGATTTTTTTTTAAGGGGGTTCAATTTACAATCTAACTTAATGCTGAATTGGTCCTACAGTTTATACTCGGCAGCATTCATGTTGTTTTTTTTATTATTAGACTTTTTAGTGAGCCAACAAAAAGGCTAGAGAATAATTTATTCATCAATCACTCCTTTCTGTAATCTTTTGATTAATCATCCCCTACATGGCACGCTGCCAAAATACATTGGTCATGTGACGGTTTCTATTGACTGACTTAGCAAACTTGTCCTTTTTTCTATTGCTTTTGTCTTTTCCCAAAAATTTTGGCAGATCCATTCTACCTTCTTGATAAGAGACTCCCTCTTTTCTTATGGATTACATTGCTGAAGAAGGCTGTGGAATGGAGCAGCCAGAATGTCGGAACAACATAAATTACAAAGAATGAGTTTAATATTACAAAAAACTTGATTTTGAAAGTTTTTTTGTGATAGCCTGAAAATGCTGTCATATTAGGGAGTTAAATTTTTGCTGAATAATCAATAAATGATGTTTTTATTGATGAAAAAATCAATACAATTAATCTACTTGTTTGTATGATTGACAGCTACACTCATCTGGAATCCGGAAGGTAGCGAAAAGTGTAAAAATATGGACGTTGAATCTCAGTCTTCAGATGATATCCCGTCTTTGAAAAATCAAAATTTGGCTGTGCGAAAATTGCCTGAACTGGCATAGTCACCTTTGACCCTTTTTGGCATCTCTTGGATGATTTTTTGCTTTTTTTTTTCTATTTATTTATCTCTTTTTGGCAGTCAAACTAATGCAAAAATATTTTTTGAATTAGCAACATTGAGTTTCAGTCTTGGCAACATTTTCAGCTACCATTCATGAACTTTAGAGAGAAGGCTGGATGACCAAATGCTTTGCAGAATAATGAAAATATTTAATATTTTGATTCCATTTGACACTATTATTCATTTGGGATGTTTCTCTTGACCTCAGGAATTCACCTCTTGTATATGAAAATAGCAATATGTTGAAATTACCTGTGGAGAGATAGCAAAAGAGAGATAATTTCCACAGGTACAGCTAGTATTTTCTTCGTTGTATTAGTTGTGAAACAATCCAGCTTGAAACCAAGTCGACCAATTAATGTAAAATGTTTTATTTTCTTCTGCAGAGAACATGCACCATCAATAATTTTCATGGATGAGATTGATTCAATTGGATCTTCTCGACTGGAAGGAGGATCTGGAGGTAACAGCTTTGTTTTTCTTTTATTCAACATAATCTCTAACCTCAATGCACTTAACCACAGCAGTTATCCCTTACCATGTATAGGGTGAGGGGCAAACGCACTAAGTCTGTGAATAATTTCTGCCCCCATATCCCAAAAACAGATATCTTGTGATAAACAAAAACTTCATCATTCCCCGGTTATAAATGTTTAAATAAATAAATGAATTCTGTAAAGCATACAGTAAAAAAAAAAATATTGTCAACAAAAACCATAGATTTCAGAAAACTACAAAACAGTTAATCGGAAGATAAAAAAAATCATTTGACTAATTGGTTTGTATGTGTGTTAACCAGTTTTCAACCCTGATTAACTCCAGGTTTATATCGTCTACATGAATGATTTTTCTACTATGTTTCTTCTTATCAATAACACAAAGATTATTACACTAAAATTATTAGATTGCAAATTTCAGATGCTTTCATTAACCTATGTCTCTTGTCAAAATTCTGTTCTAGTTGCTATATTATAAATATCTTGATGAAAGTGACATTTGGAAGGTGAAGAGAAAGCAGGTGTTACATCTGAAAAATTTCATCATCACGTGGGCATGTTCCGATGCATTTCAATGGGTGCCAGCCATCTTTTTCAGAGAAAATTGTGTTATTCACGTATTCAAGGTTGAGGGAATGGTGATAGTTCTGTGTTGTTGGTTGTTTAGTAGGAGGAAGAAGGGAGGTGTTTGTGTCTGTGAGAGTCAAGTTTGGTCTGAAATAAAGAAGGGTCCGTGAGAGGAGGGATCTGAAAGTGTTTGTACCTGTCTCTCTAAGTATTTTGTCTTGGATATGATGGTTGGCACCTATTGAAATGCCCATGTGATGATGAACATTTTTGTGATGCAACACCTTTTTTTTCAAGTTTCTTTCTCTTCACCTTCCAATTTGTCACTTTCATCAACATTCTCTCAACTCACAAAACAAAACAAAACTAGTCAAATGCGTTATAAATATACATGCATCTCTGATTTTGAAAACTTTTTACGTTTAGTTTGGACTGTACAGCGTATTTTTGATGATGCAGTTTTTTGTGGTATGCCGCAAAACATTCCCATTAAATTATTCATGACTGAATCATAAATTATTGATACCATGAATGGCAAGAGATGACTGACATGGATGTTAAATCTCCTGTCTCCAGACGGGATTACGTCTTCGATATATAAAAATTCGGCAGTGTAGAAATTGCTAAATAAGTGTCGGAGGGCTTGAACAGTTTGTCATTATTTGGCTATTTTAAGCATTTTTTAAAGCGATTTTGGCTATTTTTGGCACATTTTTTTTGAGTTGGCAGCACTGAGTTTCAGCCCTAGCAAATTTCTTTGCTTACACCAATGAACTGTAGAGTGAATGGTTGTGCTGTTTTTTTTTTGTTTTTTTTTTTAACAAAAAATCGCATCACCCTGGTCTGTCAGTCTTTCTCCCTACTACAGTCCATATTAGGCTCCCTGTAAATTCTTTTTGCTATTGAAAGGTAGTTTCCGAACTGTGGACAAGATTAAGGAGAATATGAAGAGGCAACTGACGGCAATCCCGAGAAAGGACTTAACAGACTACTCTTATAAGTGGATGTTGGGATAAGTATGTGAGCCCCCAAGGGGAGTACTATGAAGTAGAATATGGCCCCATTTGCCCTAGGTCGGTTATATTTTGAAATCCTAAATGGCTTGATACTTTCCAAATAGACTTTATAGTTATCCTATAAATCAAGTTGGAATATGTAGCTAGGCATTTGTCAGCCTTTCAAACTACCTAATTTTTCTTCTCCTTATTTCTATTATTATTCGGAGCATCCTCATCTTGGTTGTTTTTCATACAACGTTTTGGCCATTGTACAAACAACCAAGATGAGGATGGTCCGAATATAAATAGAAATAATAATAATACCTCATCTCAAAAATTCAGAGATATACTTTTCTTCTCCTCTCTACATGATGTAATCTCTCTACACCCAAGTGTTCAAAATTTGCTGAAAATCTCACAAGATTTCCGAGTTTTTAATGTTGCAGATTTATTTCAACTGATGCAGTTTGAAATTAATTTTCTCTGCTTGGAAATATAATTGAATTAATTTTTTCTCCAAATTTCAGGTGACAGTGAAGTCCAAAGAACCATGTTGGAATTGCTGAACCAATTGGATGGCTTTGAACCTAAGCAGAACATAAAGGTGAGTGAATCAATCTAGAGCTACCAGCTGGAAATACTTTTTGCAATTCAGTCAAATGGTCTATTTTTCACTTTGCAAAATTGGGAACTGCTCTCTTGACAAAATCCAGTCCAAATCAGATGCCGGAGTCAACAGTTTTCTCCTCATAGCAACAACAACTTGAACAATCCTCGACCAATTTGGAGGAGCAAACTCTTCACTTCTTGCCTGTCATGACCCTGCAGCAGTCAAGCTTGTTTCATTTCATTTTTTCTTTTATGAATCAGTTAATCTTCAGCACTCTGTAGCTGACTTTGTTTGCTGAGCAAAAATGTTTGTCCTGCTACAGATCCCCAAATGATAGTGTGTTTCAGTTTCAAGGTTGTTTTCCTGTCCATTTATGAACAGATAAGTTACAGGCTTCCAAAGTTACTGAGTGCATGAAATCTTGGTGACCTTGAAAAAGACTGTTGAGTGATAAAGGTTAAAAAAAAAAATGTTGCAAATGGAAAATTTCTGCGGCACTATTGATGAAAGTCGTCAGTTCTGTGCACGCATAAAAGATTTTCGTTCTGACAAAATTTGAATCAGATCATTGCGTCCATAGGAAAAGAAGGATAGAGAAAGTGGGTGAAGAAAGAGAAATATCTTTTCTTATTTCCTTCGCATCACACTATGTTGAATAATTCCTTTTTTCATTAGATCAATTCTTGAGATAAAAAGATAGAAAGTACAAAAAAGAAAGGAAGCTGACTGTACAATGTTTATAACTGTGTACACTCCATATATGTATATTTATGAGTTTTCTTGTATTTTCCAATGAATTATATTGCATTTTGGAAATATATTTTTGTTTTATTTTTGATGCAATGATCATATATTATTGTTTTGGATGTTTTCACATGGATCAACTTGAAAAATCAATTGGAAATAGTTTTATTACAGAAACAAATGTTGAAAAATGCTGTCAAAAATTGTGTAAACAATGTTGAAGGTTCTGAACAGAGCCCGTTCTTTTTCTTGTTGATATATTTTGTATTGCTGCATTTAACATTGGTAGTTCAATCTCCAAAGACAATTTAATATGTTTACTGCTACCCTTGATACCGCAGCTTACAACCCAACAAAAGGAGCACATCCCTTGCTCCGAGCCACAAGGCTGAGACTGAATCTAGTATGTTGCTGTAGCTATTAATATTGCTGTGAAGGAAATCGTAAAATGAATACTAATATGCATCGGGCAACATGGCACAAGATACACGCACGTGTTGTGTGGCGGTGAACGTGTAAACTAGTTATGGTCATTGGACCATTATGTCACCTTGTCGAGTAGACATTCAATTTTGACTGCCTGCATTGACATGAATAATTTCTACTTCCTACAATTTGCCTTTTGGGATTTTACAAGTATGACCTCAGGGTATTAACCCAGAAATTCGATGTCTACACTGTTTCTATCGAATTGGAAATTCGTCCAAGATCTGCATTTTTAAATTTGTATTTGAAAAAAAAAAAAAATGCCAAAAATAGCCCAAAACTGACTCGGCTTTATTGGGAATTGAAATGTGGTTTTTAGGAATTGGCCATTAAACGGCTGGTGAGAATGCTGTCTAATTCCCTGGAAATTAAATTCTTTCTAGAATAGCTGTCTCTTAGATTGGCCTGTGTTGGAAGTGCAGGGTGCCATAATAGTTATCGGTCCAGAAACGAACAGAATATGAGGTTCAGCAGTGGCAGTTTTTGTTCACTTAAAACTGATGCCTTCAGTAAAGGCGTGAATCCAGTTTTCCCACCAACTATAGATAAATAGCTAGTCACTTGGAGCCCTTTAGCCCTTTCAAAGCAGTCCTACTAAGAGAAAGTTAGTCTGGTTGAAAAACGAACCGGGAATGGAGCTCCTAAGGTAAACTGGTAGTCAACATGGATGGTAATGCCCTCTAGTGGCCTTTTGTGATTTTAAGTTGGTGGTAGTTTTTGAAAGAAAATTAAATTCCATATTATGTGGCTGGTAGCAAAGTGGGTGATGAGTGAAAAAAGGTTGAATATCCCTGTTTTACAGTGTTTCTGGTAAACTTCAGCATCCAAGAACGCTCATCATACCATTAGAAAACGACCTTGTAGTCTAGAAGGGTGTGTTAATCCCTGTGTAACGACCTTCCCACTTAAAAAGCATTCATGTGTAGATGGCTATGTAAATATTTGCAGAGCCAGACATCATTGAAATGATAGTCAATCAACAAATTGTATGTTCCGCTCTCAAATGTTCTACTCTAGATACCCACTCATTGACACTAACTTTAAGAACCAAATAGCTGAAACTTGACCTATCGAGAAGTTTCCAGCTAGTGTGTAAATTATATAAAACGGAAAATAAAGATTCAGTTCAGTCTTATTGTTACATTGTAAATAGAACCAGCTTCTACCCCCTTCCAAATTTTTTTGTCAAAACTTTTTGCTTTAAAACGTTTCCCTAGGTCCACTGTTTACACATGCAAAAATTAAGCTGTGCCAATGTTAAAGAGTGAAAGGGACACTGATTAACAGTCAGTCGTTTTATATGATAGATAAAATCAGATTGAATTTTTCTGGTTTGATGAATTGTGCCAAATAACATTGGCCCAGAGCCTAGATACCCACTCCTAAACACTATGTTCGTCAAGGAGTCAACAGGCAGAGGCTTGAAACCAAAATCTCTGAAAACTTTCCAGTGTTCTTTCTCTTTTTATGCCGAAGGCCACACTAAAAAGTTTATTAACTGTTGTTCCTACAAGAGTTGATGAAACTAGACTCTGAGCCTTTTAGCTGACGAATCTCAGTGCGTTTGCCAGGAATTAGGCTTCCCCACTGTCTTCATAGGATCGAAAAGTTTTTCAAGATCCTCTTTCTCGTATATATTTTGACTTCTTGAAAAACTTTTCCGAAATTCAATATTATTTTTGCTAAGTTCGTGCTTATTGTTGGAAGATCTTGACAGACAAGAACTGTCTCTGGAGGAGTTTTCTTATTGGAACCACCCCAATCTCCTCTGACAGCGGAGGGGCCCTAACAAAGGAGTTCGGGCTTTTTAATCTTCTGAAACTACCACCATGCAGTTGCTCTGTCTTAGTGCAAAATGTTATCACCATGAGCTGATTTTACCGTCTCACCCTTTCTCCACCTGCTCCCCCATCAACTGACCACCTACCCAACTCTTCCTCATCAATCCTCCCCAGTCATTTCCATCTGGACCTTGCTCTCTTGCCTTGGTCTTTATCATCTCCACCTTCCCCAATGTTTCAAACCTGATCTATACCTCCCCTAACCATCTCTCTCTTATGACCCTCATCATATATATACTTCCCTTGACTATCTGCAGCCATCTACTATACCTCCCCTTGTTTCTTTCTTTCCATTTTTGGTTTCCCTCTTTCTCTTCTTGGTTTGTTTCCATCTTTCTCCTCTCTTTTCTTTCTTCTCTTCTTTCTCCTCTCTTTTCTTTCTCCTCTCTTTTCTTTCTCCTCTCTTTTCTTTCTCCTCTCTTTTCTTTCTTCTCTCTTTTCTTTCTTCTCTCTTTTCTTTCTTCTCTCTTTTCTTTCTCCTCTCTTTTCTTTCTCTTTTCGTTCTTCTCTCTGCGTCCTCTCTTTCTCTCCTTCTCTCTACTCCCTGCTTTTTTCCCTTGTCTCTGCTTCTTTCCTTTCTCTTTCCTTCTTTCCTTTCTCTTTCCTTCTTTCCTTTCTCTTTCCTTCTTTCCTTTCTCTTTTTCTTCTTTTCTCTTTTTCTTCTTTTCTCTTTTTCTTCCTTTCTCTTTTTCTTCCTTTCTCTTTTTCCCTCTTTCTTTTTCCTTCTCCCCTTTCCCTCTCTCCTCCCCCCATCTCTCATCTATTATTACTTTTTATTCCCTTGAGGCCTAACAAGTGAGAGTAATGCTGGTCTAAAGCCAACAAACTCTCTCCAAACTCACAATCCATAAACAATGAACAATCGAGGGCACAGTGACCAGTTTACAAATAAAGAAATCATAGAATTTTCCTGGGGGGTGGGGATTCGAGCAAGAAAAGAAGATAAAAATAAAATCTAAAGCTGCACGAATATAAAAACCTGTTGAAACTTGATGGACACAGCTTCGGTCTTCTTTTGTCTGATCTTGAAAATGGGAATTTAAGTATGATTAAAGTTTTTTGTTAAAATGGCATCTGGAACAAAAGCAATAGTGATGATTCTGTATGCTGTATACCACGGAGGTGTGGGTGGCTTAATGGTTAGCTGCACGGAGAAAGAAATCAGCAAACCCGAGATCTAACTCCAGCGTAGACGGTTTGTGTTTGCTACTATGAAAATGTCGGGTTGGTTACCTTTCTGGTTGGGGCTGGTAGTTGTGATTCCTTATCTGTAGGTACCCTGTGTTGTTGCTGGTGGTGATTAAGCCCCATTCCTCACAGGTCTGGGAAAGAAGCAATAACATCATTATCAGCACTAATGCCCTTGGGAAAGGCGTGAATCCATCTCCTTTCCCCACCCCTTCTGGCTATAGATAGATACCAGAGCAAACCAGGCTTTCTTGCTACGATTGGCGAATGGACAAATCTAATTGCAAACCATAGAGTGGACCCATCTTAATGTTCCTGGATAATAATTTTGACTTTTTTCCAGCAATTTCTGTAGCCAAGGTGCTGCCAAACAGATTGCTTTGCTTCTTTTTGGGACCACTTCAGCAAAGCCATGGGTTAGATTCTGTTGACTGAGAATCCCAGGATCTCCATATGCTTCTCCCTGGCTTGAGAACTGGAGTAATCAGTTCAGTGTCATTCAGATGTTTACCAAGACAGAGGGAGGCTTTTTTATTCTAACTGATTACTGACAGTGTGCAAATGGCTGTTCCCACTGACCCTAAAACACATTAAATGTGATGACTTATTTTACTTCCAATGGATCCATTAATAGTATTCAGAATAATAGAACATTGGTTTTTATTTGCCACAACCAGTATTTAGCCACTGACTACTTTTTTTTTCCATGACTTGTACACTGCACAACTTGAAAGTTGAAGTAATACATTTGAATATTATCTGATTTATTTATGGCAGAAGATATATATAATGAAGAAATTGCTGTTCTGTCTGTGGTGTGATTACTTGACGACAGGCTGGTGTATGGAATTGACATTTTCCAGATATATTAGTCAACATACAAGTCAGTGCAATGTCAAGTTTGAAGTTCTTTTGGATCAGCAGCTCTCAAGAAATCTTAATGAGAATTGATTAAAAATTGAAAATCAAGATTTTATCTTGAGTTGGAAAAACCATTTTATATGACGATTCTACACAGTTCAGTTCTACACGCCGTGAAGTCCGGCCACTTCCAAACTAACAGCTTTGGAGCGAGCACTGCCCTAATATTTATGAATGTTAGGTTTCAGAAAATTTTCAAAATTGATCACTATCCAGTCGCTTACCATTGTGGAGCGGTTTGCAAGTTTATTATCATTTACACAATCTTCAGTATCTGAATGTGTCTATTTCTGAATCAAAGCTTATTCCATGTATACCTGCTCTGTATATGTCAACTGGTCTTTGGGTATCTCAACTGATCTCTGCCCCAGATTCTATTTCATAAGTACTTTGAAAAAATGACATCAAATTTCTTCCTCCTGATTCCATCGAGCACCTGCCCTCTGCTGATTTTATGATTCAGTTCCAACCATCGAGGATGTTACAGGGTTGCCTGGTTTTATGGCAGGCTTATATGGCTTAGTTCTCACAAGTTCCAATCCAAGTGATGCAACGGCCACTTTTAACATCTCAGCCTTAGCAACCAGTGATGATGATGATGATGAAGATAGCTGTAGCAACACAAGAGCTGATATTTTTATCACTTTTTTTTTTTTTTATTTCTTGGTGTCCTTGGGACATACTGACCAGAGTGGGGAAATATCTTCTATTGAGCAGTTCACCATTGTGTCATCTCTCTCCATTCCGAGATTGTCTTCATTGTTATTTGTATTAAATATAAAACCAAAAAAAGAACACACTGTGTTCAAAAACTGCAATGTTGTTTACACAATTTTTTACTGTATTTGTCAATATTTGTTTCTGTAATGAAACTGTTTCTTTCTAATTGAATTTTTAAGTTGATCCTTGTTAAAATGTCTGAAACAGAAAACATGGATTGAAATGCAACATAATTCATTATAAAATGAAAAGGTCATGAATATATATATATGTATATATATATATATATATATATATATATATATATATATATATATATATATATAAAGTTTAAACAAAGTATAGTCTGCTTTCTTTTTTCTTTCTTTTATTTTTGATATCTCGGAGATCAATTTTTAAAAAAAGGAATATGACATAGTTTGATGTAAAAGAAGAAAAAATATCCCTCTTCCTTTGTCCGATCTCTTTAACCTATTTAAATCTGGAATTGACATGAAATTTTTCCCGTTCTTAGAACTGTCAACTTACGTTACTGCTAAAAAACACTTTGAGTATCAACACACAATAATTTGCTTTGTGTATTTATTCTGTCATGCTAAAGGATGCAACTGTAGGAGTAAAATAGAATTTTATGTTCTGGTGATGTAGTAAAAATGCTGAATTTTAAGAATTTGTATAATTAGCCTGTATGCAAATTTCTTCCCTGTTTGTTGCTGATGCATTTTATTGGTTAATTCACCATCCTTTTATGACATAACGATTGTCATAGAAACACTTGAGATTTTTTGTCTGATCTCACATTAGAACAGTTCGAGTTATAACCTTAACATTAGAATACATGAATTACATATAAAATGGGTGCAGGCCCCTTTGTGCTGATCCGCACGTAAATAACCCTGTCATTTTTTATGTGTATATGCTCATAGTAATATAAAAATTTGAAATAAATTTCAATTTGCATATGGTCGATTCCATTCCCAAAATAGGTTTTTAATGGAGGGATCAATTTACAATATAAGTTTTTACTGAATTGGTGCCCTAGTTAGTGTCCAGCAGTGTTCACTTTTCATTTTAAAAATTCAGACATTTTCAGTGATCACTGCCCAACAAAAATTTTCTGATTGATCACCTCAAACACTGCATGCTGCCAAAAGATATTGGATATGTGATGGTTTCCATTGAATAACTAGCTGTTGATAGTGTAAATAAGTGATAACGTCTTGGTAATTTCATCTGATGGTTTAGTTATAAGTGAAGTCTGGCCTCTTCCAAATATGCACCTTTGGAATGAACATGGTTCTTGTATTTGTAATATGTAATGGCTTTATTTGATTGAGTGTCTTTGTGATTGCAGGTTATCATGGCTACCAATCGTATTGATATATTAGATCCAGCTTTGTTGCGTCCGGGTCGTATTGACAGAAAAATTGAATTCCCTCCTCCGAATGAAGAGGTAAGTATTTTTTTTTTTTTTCATTCTTTCTCCATAGATTATGATTTAAATAGTTAATCCTGGAGCAAAAATTTGTGGAAATATTTGTTGCATTTCTGTGAGGTTTTTTTTCCCCTCTTTTTTTTTTTTTTTGAGGGACTTGACCCTTTGTTCTCCAAAGAGATAGGTGGTTTAAGTGCATTATTGTGACCACTTTGTTTCCGAAGGTGCTCTTAGCTCAGTTTGTAGAGCAGAGTCACGTTAAGATTGCTTCCCGGAAAAAAAACCATGTACGAATACTTGAGGTTGTGATGCATTTGGTATCAAGACTCATCAGTTCAACAATGCGTCCACCATCCTCATGTCCCTATCTATCATTTCTGATTCCAAAGGGATTCTAAACATAGTGGTAGTAGAATTAATTGTAGTAGCAGCTGGAAGTGGAAAATGAGGATGGTTCACCCAAAAATCTGACCATTGATTAGTTTGAATTAAAGTTAGTGTATAATTTTTATCGATAATTTGTTCCAGTGTCTTAGTGTATGATTATTTTATTTGGTAAGTGGACTTTGAATGAGTATATACAACATTTAGCCATAAAGTTAGCTGGAAATAGAAAATTACAGCTGATTTTAGCCATTTTTTGGAGACAGTTCTAGCTATCAATAACAAATAATACTTGGCAACTCTGTGAAAAAAGGAAATGCTTGATGTGTCATCCACTGATTGGAATAGATGTTCTTTTAATGATGTCACAGATTCTCCCTCCTCTTTCTGGTATTTACACGAATGGAGTCGACTGACAGACCTAAAACTGTCTGATTGTGATGTATGGATTTATCTAAAAATATTTACCTATATATTGTTTTAGATTTGAAATGAATAGAGGATTGTCTGGTTTTAACTTGGTATAAGTGTAATATGAAACACCAATCATTTCACATGAACTTCTAAAAGGTTTCTTGTGATGTTTTTGACCCTGGCCGAAAAAATATCATTTCTTGATATATTTGAATGAAATTCTGTGTGAAGGTTTCTGGAGAGATTCTACCTTGGGAGAGGAGTTGTGGCCAATCCGATTGTTTGTCAAGGTTCTATAAGCATGTAAAAGAGATCAGATATCTTGGTCCTGATACATAACTAATAGCCAATCCCTTTATTTCAACAGGGGACAGTTATATTTTTGAGATTTTCAGCTTTTTGATTTTATTTAACCATCATATTTGTTGTTTCTCCGTAGGCCCGTCTCGATATTCTCAAGATCCATTCTCGGAAGATGAATTTGACTCGTGGAATTGATCTCCGCAAAATTGCTGAGATGATGCCAGGTGCTTCCGGGGCCGAGGTCAAGGTCAGTAGTGTTATTTTAATCTTTCTACCTGGATTTTTTCTTTATTACATTTGATTCACTGTTTTTAATTAACTTGAAATAAAATTTTGAACATTTGAAGTGTTAAAATCTCTCATATATACATGTGGGGTGGTTTTCAAAAATTTATGGGAGCAAAAGGATTCAAGGAATTAACACTTTGACTCCTGCGACTTTTTTTATGGGGATATGTCAAAGACGGTATTTATCCTTCCCATTCCCGTTAATTAAGATGATCTGAAACAATATATAGCGACAGCTGTTGCTGAAGATATGTTAAAGTGTGTTTGACAAGAAATTGAATTGTTGAATACATTTGGATTGTATTTTATATATATATATATATATATATATATATATATATGTGTGTGTGTGTGTGTTAAAACTTTGTGTGTATATATATATATATATATATATATATATATATATATTTATTCATACCTTTTTCATTTTGCAATGAATTATGTATTTCAATCAATATTTTTGAAATGGATATATGATCTGATGCAATTTTTGAAAAATTGCGTTATATTATATTGAAACTCGTATTTGCTCTTACCATTGAATTATAATATTACACAATTTACAATCATTCTGTTGGATCATATGTCTATTCCTTAATAACCTAATTTGTCCACATTGAAAGAAACAAATAGAGCACATATAGACCGCAAGTAAGCAAAATGATAATTTGGTGTTGAAATAGTTATTTGTGCCTTTGCATTACCAGCGGCTGTTTAGCTCAATGGTGAGAGCGATGTTATATTTAAGTGGCTTGCAGATTCACTTCTTGCAGCAGCCCCATTTCCTTTAATTGTTTGTTCTATTTATGTTGTCTAAGCCTAATGATATATTCTCAGTATAATAACAGGAGATCATTTCATAAAAGATTTTCAATATAACAAAACTTATAATCATATATATACATATATGTATCTATCTATCTATCTATATATATATATATATATATATATATATAGCGTCTTATCTAATGTAAAATTCCTTAAGGCTCACGTCCAAGGTGATTCTGCAAAACATCAGAATACTGAATCTGTCAACAAGTATTAGTTCTTTAGTTACCGTATCAATATCTTATTTCGTATGATTATCTTTTTTTTTTCTTTTTTTCCTTGCAGGGTGTCTGTACAGAAGCTGGAATGTATGCTCTCAGGGAGAGAAGGGTTCATGTCACACAAGAAGACTTTGAACTTGCTGTAGCAAAGGTAAGACAGATTTTTGCTATTTCTCCTTCTTGGTTTGTCCTTCTCTTTTGAGAATTGGAAGTATGGTCCGTCTATTTTCTGCAGGTTCGAAGGCTATGAAGCCCAGTCTATGTGGTGAAGGCCTTCTTATCTTGGGGACAAGGGAATCCGTGGATCTGTGGTGTCTGAAGGGGAGCCTGTTTCCTCAATCCTTTCCTCTTGTCCTCATCAGCTGATCAGCTTCAAACTTCAGGCTCGCTATGTTGATGTGGTGGTCTTAGCCTGTATTGTTGCTCACTTCCTCGGTTTACTCTAATGATGCCTAGAAGTTATATCTCTGTCATGAGACAGAACTCCGTCTTCGACAAATGAAAATTTTGCTGTGCGAAAATCATTCAATTAGTGCAGAGATGGTTGAAGATTATGACCATTTCTCCACATCTTTTTGGCTATTTTTTGTGTTAAGGGGCTATTTTTTTAATTATTTTTTAGCACTTCTGGCAGTCAAACTAGTGCAAAAATATTTCTTGAGTTGGCAGTTTTGGTATTGGCAATTTTATATTCACCTTGCAGTAATGCCATTGGGCAAGGCATAATCCCCCCCCCCTTAGCTATATGCAAATAAGCAGGGTAGTTGGAGCCCTTTCATGAAGTCCATTTCAGAGAGTATTACTCTGACAGAAAAAAAAACCTACAGCTTAGTAGTTGGATTAACAAGGTGGGTCTCGCTCACCATGGCATAGATGTTAAATCTCAATCATCAGATGGAATTCTGTCTTTGACGATTAAAAATTGATTATTGGTATGGCAGTGCCCTAGACATTTTAGCCATTTTTTTGGCTATCAAACCAGTGTGAAGATTTTTTTTTGAGTTGGAAACACAGTTTCAGTCTAGGTGATTTTTAGTGCAAACACCCAAGCCACTGTAGCAAAAGGATTAATCTAAAGAGAAAAAAAAAATTTTTTTTTTTCAATTTTCGGGCCATGGCCTTCTTGAGGTCCTTTAAGTCCACCTAGGGGCCCTTCTAGAATGTGGGAGCGTGGAGTTCCCTACGATTAATTTGGCTCTGCATTGCGGCCCCTATTCTCCTCTAGGAGTGTACATGACTAAGCACTAACAAATAGTCAAGTTCTTAGCCAATCTATTGACTAGATATGTATTACTTAACACACCTATGGAAGGCCATAGAGTGATTCAGCTGAAATGTTAACATCAAAATTGTATTAAGAGAGAAACATGTATTAAATACTGTAACTACCAGGTTGTTAACAATCAGAATAAAGGGTACATTTGAGGGTGTTACTTCGACTTCTGTGTTGAGCTGAAATTTTGGTGGCTTGAATGGTTAGGCAGGCTGGGCTAATAAGTGCTTCTCCTGGCAAATGAGGTGTGGGTTCAAATCCCAACTAAGGCTTATTTTTTCGGTCAACATTATTTTCTCTCTCCGGGAGGTTAATCAACCTGAACAAAGAGTTGCTATGAAGGTAAAGAATAGTTGAAAATTCCAAAATAATAATGATTCATAATGCTTCATCAATTGAAAGCATAGAAAGAAATTTTTCAGTAAATGTCTGACTTTTTTTCCTGAATTTTCTTGAATTGGAAAAATGATTTGCCATTTTTGTTGAGATTTTTTTTTCCGTTTTTGTCGTGGTATTTACGTTTTTTCCTCTGTTCTGCTTTCAGGTGATGCAAAAAGATTCCGAGAAAAACATTTCCATCAAAAAACAATGGAAGTAAATGGCAGATTTTTAGTTTCTATTCTGGAATTATTTGCAGTTGTTCCTTCATAAGAGAAAAAAAAGAAGAGCATAAAATTGATCAGCTGAAAATAAAATTCACTCATCCAAACGTTTTTTTTTTCTTTTTTTTTTTCTATTGTTTAATGTCATCACAGAACTATCAAAGATCTGTACTATTTCTTTTTTTTTTTTTTTTCTTCCTTTTTCCTTCATTGTTAACATTAAAATCTTAGGAAAAAAAGACGAATAATAAAATCTTCTCGTATTTATCATTCTTTTTTTTTTTTTCTCTGTTTGGTTTGAAGTGTCCTAATTTTGGTTGGCTATGAAATAGCTATTTCAGGTCAATTTTGGCAACAAAATAGCTATTTCCGGTCGAATGAGGCTATGAAATTGCTATTTCCGGCTGGCTCTGAAATGGCTATATTTGGTTTTAACGATATACTTCATGTTATTTGTTCTTGGCAATCCTTGATTTGGAGGGTTCTTCTTTCAGTTGGCTATGAAATAGCTATATCTAGTTAAATTTGGCACTCGAATGGCTATTTTTCTGAGCCAAATTGACAAGTCTTGCATATCTACAAAAATACAAGTACGCAAAGGCTTATTTCATTCTAATAAATACATTCACGCTATGTATATAGTCATTAATGTATTTCTCATATATTCAATACAAAAGTCAGTTATCTTCTGTCAGAATAGGAGTATGAGTGAAGCATGTTTTTGCTGGGCTTCGTTAAATTTATTGCGTAAGGATTGAGGATTTGTAACTAGTAAATTTAGTATAAGGCTATGTTTAGACTTGGAATCAAAATAACTTTCAATGGCTTGCAAGACCTACTTGTTACACTAAATGTCATTATCCTTATATAAAGCAAATAAGCCTCTAAAAGGGAACAACCTAGAAGTAATTACCATCAAGACATCTTGTACCCTTTGTAAGGAAGTTCTATGCATTCTAACATGACTAAAAACCTCCTTTAAAGATGTTGGCAATTTTTTCTACAAGTGTATGAATTATACGGGGTAGAATGATAATATTTTTCTCCACCGACTGCACATTCATCTGGTGACTGTCACAAGGTTTTGACATTCTGTTAATTCGAACTTTATCAAAAATTACGCAGAAACTGATGCAACTTTTGAATTGGAAATTGTTTTTTTTCTCCAAATACTTCAACGGTATTGCGTTAACGAAAATTGCACTACGATGTGCCGTTTTTGATGCGTAACGGTAACAAGCACTCTCAGAAATCGATTTTTAATAAAGATAACCAGGTATATTTCAGTATTTTTTGGAAGATTTATTGGAATCAGTCATTTTCAGCTGCCTACATTGCAGGACGAATGACCCCCATCAAGAATATCTTGTAAAAAGAGAGCGCTAACCACTGCTCAACGGCAGATACTTCCAATGATTGTAAATAGTTTCTGTCAAGATTTTTAATGGTGGTAAAAGCTTTTTGCAGCTGATGTTTGGGTAGGTAAAGTAGTTTTGGGAGAGTGCTTAGCATGTTTAATCACTCTCTTCTACGTCAACTTGTGTGACATGCCAGGGGCGAGACTTGTTGAAAAAAAAAGAGCCAAGTTTGGTTAGTCACTCAGTAATAATCGTCACGTGACAAACGTTTTTGCCATCTTGCCGTATTGGGGATGACCAATCGATAAAGTGGAAAGAGGAGCAATAAATGAATGTTGGAATAGGTGTCTTCAGTTATCAAGTTGTTCTGGCTAGCTGGCTATGCATATTTGTGTATAACACGTTCAGGCTTGATCAAAGGAGTCAGAGGACCGAAAGTTTCAACATTTACTCCTTGTCAAAAAAAAAAAAATTAATAAAAAAAACTTTTTTTTTGTTCTTGCCCGACCCCCTCCAATAAAAAAAAAAATGGAAGGTTTCAGTTGGGAGTTCAGTTTGCAGTGTAATTATATGATAAATTGTACTCTGGTATGTGTCTGTATTCATTCTTTTTTTTTTTTTTTTAAACTGAGACTTGCAATGATAAAATGTTTTAATTGATCACCCCTAACATAGAATGCTGCCATAAGACATTGGTCACATGACAGTTTTTATCGAGTAACTAACCAGACCTGTATGTATTCAAATTTATTTTTGTAGGGTATCTGTTCAGAAATCAATATAAACATCTATAAGTCAAAGACAAACTTCCATATTGATGCTTTAGGGCATCCGTACAAATTTATGCATCATCGTTTGTACATGGATAGGCAAACTTTTTATATATATATTTCCATTTGTTGTTTTCCGCACAAAGAAATGTATTGAAGACCATATTTCTTGATATACAGGAGTCTGTGCAAACCTTTCAAAGTGTATGTGACACCCAATACCATGGGTCGATCGCTCAGTCGGCTAGTTACAACTGTCAATACATTCGAACAGTTTTGATTCGCGCCATCGCTGGTTTCCTTGTGTAAGAAAATATTTGTTAAAGAATGTTTTATTTCTGCTTAAATTTTATTTCTGTATTGTTCAGCTATTTTCACCTGGGCAACGCCAGAATACCCTGCTAGTGTATGTAAGTATGTATGTATCTATCACTCTTCTCCTTTTCTCTATCTATCTCTATGTGTAAATGAATTATAAAGTGCGTTATATCACAACGTAAATAGAATAAACAATTAAAGAAAATGGGTCTACTGCAGGAATCGAACCTACTACGAATGTGTAGCTGCTTAAACGTAGCGATGCATTGTGCAAAACAGCCCGCTGATGAGGCCAAGGCCGTGTATATGCTTTCAACCCGAAAGACCGAGAATAAACGAGATGAGACTTTGGGTTGAAATCGGTAATGACAACCAATCGCACCTCTGAGCAGAAACACCTAAGAGTCGCTGCTGCTGTTGCTACAATGATGTCCATAACCATTCCAGATAACCTGAACTTACCATGATGACCTAAAAGGAATCCTCTTTCTTGATTTCGAGAGCAAAACTTCTGATGCTAAATCTGTTTTCTACGAATCTCCTGAACCGCTAAAAGGTGAACACATGCTACTGAAGATGGGGACCCCTCCCGAAACATGCATAGCATACTAATTTGTTTATCTATCAATGAATCAATTGATAAATAAAATCTCCACGTACTTCTAGTGTCTCATTCCTAATTGTTATATATATATATATATATATATATATATATATAATGTAATAAATCGAATTATTCGTCTCAAGAAGTCCAAAAGGCATGAAACACAAGCGTGTTAATGTAGCAAATACATTATTTCACCATATAGTTGTCGTCTTTGCATCGTACACGATGTCACTTGCATATATATATATATATATATATATATATATATATATATATATATATATATATATATATATATGCATATACATACAGTTGACATTGTGTACGATGCAAAGACGACAGTTCCCTGCAGAATAAGATTCTAATGTCGTCTTTGGCGCAGTTCCAGCAAACATCAAGATCCTTTCTCCCCTAGCCTCAACCTTGGCCCCTTTTAAGTGGGCAATGCTACAAACGGAATACTAATTGCCCAGACAAAAAAGCTTTTGTCACCTGTGGTGGTCCGCATCGTCTTTTTTTTTTGTTATCTCGCCTCGCCAAATATCAATAAGTAAAAATAGCCAATTGGCATTCGTCTCTATTCTATATTGCACTCACGCACAAAATTTACGCATACACACACACAGACACTCACACATTCGAATACACAACTTACGTGCGAGTACAATATACTGACATTAAAAAATGCACACACGCACTGACACGTACAACACAGACGTAGAAATACACTCGCGTACAATACACATACAAATACATACACGCAAGCACTCGCATAGTAAACATACAGGCGCGTATACAAAACCCAAACGTACACAATACTTAAACGAACATACCCAACCAGCGGACACACACAAAAAGACACACATAAAATCATAAATACAAACACAGACACACACACGCACAAAACAATCATATATATATATATATATATATATATATATATATATATATATATATATATATAACCCACAAGGCAAAGTTCCTGATAATGGACTCAAGTTCCGAATGGAAACTTTAAAACCTATTAACACATACTCGCAAAGTACACACCACTGAAGATGAGAATAAATCCCGAAACATGTCTGGACCATTTACATCTAAGGATTAATAAACCTTACCTCTAAACACTTTACTCCCGAGTCTGTCTCACTCTTTACAGTTCAAATTATATATATATATATATATATATATATATATATATATATATATATATATATATATATATATATACATATATATATATATATACATACATATATATATATATATATACATACATATATATATATATATACATACATATATATATATATATATATACATATATATATATATACATATATATATATATATATATATATATACATATATATATATATATATACATATATATATATATATATATATACATATATATATATATATATATATATATACATATATATATATATATATACATATATATATATATATACATATATATATATATATACATATATATATACATATATATATATATATACATATATATATATATATACATATATATATATATATATATATATATACATATATATATATATATACATATATATATATATATATATATATATACATATATATATATATATATATATACATATATATATATATATATATATACATATATATATATATATATATACATATATATATATATATATATATACATATATATATATATATATATACATATATATATATATACATATATATACATATATATATATATATATATACATATATATATATATACATATATATACATATATATATATATATATATATACATATATATATATATATATATATATATATATATATACATATATATATATATATATACATATATATATATATACATATATATATATATATATACATATATATATATATATATACATATATATATATATATATACATATATATATATATATATATATATATACATATATATATATATATATATATATACATATATATATATATATATACATATATATATATATATATATATATACATATATATATATATATATATACATATATATATATATATATATGTATAAACATATATATATACATATATATATATATATATATATATATATATATATATATATATATGCGCAAAAAACATACAACTCACACTGGGATAGCTTGATCACTTGATTATTTTTTTTTTTCAAAATCGACTCTGGATTCTAGATATTTGGGGTTTAATATGATAATGCCGATGTCCATGAAAGAATCATGCTTAACCTCGGATCACATGCGCAACCGAGGCCAGCAGAATACTAGTTGGAGAAACGAACTAGATAAGTTCAGAAAGTATTGGCTCCATGACGCTCATCATAGAGAGTGCGATGAACAATGGGGAAGGTCTATATCCAACGACGGACGTTGAAAGACTGATGATGATGAGAAGAACTGACATCAAAACTTAGGATCCAAACTTCCATCATCTTTTGAGGAAAAATAAGACGACGATCATATGCAACGACCATGTTGGAAATAAGGACACTAAAGTCAAAATCGAGGATGCAGAACTGGAGAAAGTAGACCACTACATTTACCTAGGACAACGAATCTCCACGAGTTCCCCAAAAGAAGAAGAAATCAAGCAAAGAATCACACTAGGATGGCAAGCCTTTGGCAGAGCTAGCCCAACCTTCAGTAACAAGAAATTCCCATTAATCCTAAAAAGAAGAGTATACAACCAATACATCATCCCAATAGTCCCTTATAGAGCTGAAACATGGAACCTAACCAAGAGACAGATCCGCAAATTGAGAACCATGCAACGTGCACATGAAAGAATTATGCCTCACAGGGAGAGACAACAAGACAGCACAGTACATTCCAGAAAAAAGACAAGAGTCAGGGACATCATAGAATCCATTAAAAAAACTCAAATGGCGGTGGGCTGGCCATGTTGCAAGAATGGTGGACAACTGATGGACATCGCAATTCACGACATGGATCCCCAGAGATCACAAGTACAACTGAGGCCGGCAGAGTATTGGATGGAGAGACGCGCTTGACAAATTCAGAAAGCACTGGCTCCATGGCACCCACGATAGAGAGGTTTGGCGAATCCTGGGGAAGGTCTATGTCCAACGACGGACCAATGGCAATTGGCTGATCATGCAGCAAAAATCGCAAACAACCGCTGGACATCACGACTCGCAACGTTGATCCCTAGAGATCATATGCGAAACTGTGACCTGCAGAAGGTAGAATGGCGTGACGAACTAAACAAATTCAGAAAGTACAAGCTCCGTGACGCCCCCGATAGAAAGGTCTTCGGAAGGTGTATGCCCCTAAAACGGACGCTAAAAGGCTGCAGCTGCTGATACAAATATGTACCAATTTTTTTTCTAAAATAAAGAAAAATCAGAAATAGAAAACCATTTGTATTCGGTATATTAAATATCTAAAGGATAAAAAAACACAATAAGAATATTTTTGGTACTTCGAAATTATTTATATACCATTTGCCATTTCGACAAAACCCACAACTTGGATCTTTCAATTCTTGGAGGCACTTTCCCCAAATGACAGTAAAAGCTAGTAGCAAAATACTTTGCGTTGGGTTTTATTATATCAAGTCCAAACTATCGTGGATCCCTGGAGATCATATGCAAAACAGTGGCCGACAAAATATAAGATGGCATGACGGAATACACAAGTTCAGAAAGTATTGGCTCCGCAATGCCCATGATAGAGAGGTATGGTGAATCCTAAGGATGCTGCTGATGCTGATCTAGACTTGTCCGAGACCACGGTTCCGGAATCAACTTACCTTGAACACACACCCTAAAACACACAAAATACATATATATTGATATCAAATGAGAACTTGCTTACGAAGTCTAAAAAAATTTCTCACGCCACGTATGGTCCGAAATACCTCTAACTGCAATTTCAGAACTTATGCTGGGACGAGTTATTGCTCTTGAAACCGTTAAAAGGAATAGGGGGATTTTTTTTATTAGATAAAGCTAATATATTTGCTTGAAACTTCATGTTGATCTGTATATGATGGAATGAAGTTGAAACAAAACTGCTGGTATCTATTCTTGCATCTTTTTCTCTCTGTCCCTCTCCGTCTCTCGGTCTCTGTCTCTTTGTCTCTGTCTCTGTCAGTCAGTCTGTCTGTCTGTCTCTCTATATATATATGTCCCAAAGTACAAATCAATAATTCAATATGCAATGTGTGATAAGTTTATTTCATAAAATTCTCCATACACTCAACATCAAGTCAACTTAACAGCTTTAGATATGGTGAAATAATGGATTCGCTACACGAGCATGTCAGTATTTCTGCCCTTTTGAGCCTCTTCAGCAGATTCGCCCGAAGAAGCCAAAAAGGACAGAATCAATTCACTATAACTTTATTAGAAAACTTTTATCAAATTATTCAGAGATTGCATAAATTTTATTTTACGTGGAAAATAAACAAAAACAAACTAAAGATGAACGTAAAGTTAAAAAAAAAGATAATTAAATCAGGGAAAATATTGTGTACATTCGTTTTTATCCAGAGTGGGGAGGTAAGTCTCGTACATAAATAGTAATTATTGGTTAGAATCGTTAGTTTTCAGAAACAATCATACCTGCTCGGATAATAGAAAAATATGTTATTTAAATGAAAATAGGCTTTTTGTTTTCATAATAACAAAAAACAAAAAAATATTGACGGTTGCTGAAGAGTGCGTCAGGCTCGAAATGTTGACATCCACCGGGTAAATCTTTGCAATTCTTATTTTTTTATTTCATTAGTTCTATTTACTTCGTGAAATATTGAGCACTGTGATTAAATATCATCAACAACGGATAGATCTGTTTTCTATTTCTTCCTTTTTGCATTCTTACAAATTGAAAAATACGTCATGAGCTATATATATATATATATATATATATATATATATATGCAAATATCCCTCATTTTACGAACTTCTGCCTTACGAAGCCCTGGATTTACGAATGTTATATTCGAAAATAAAAAATACAGTAAATGAATTTCAAAATTTCGATTGATAACATAAACGAATTGCTCCGAGATGATAAGGAAGAAATCACAAACTGTAAGTTGATTGAATTTCGGAGAGAAAAAAAAAGAATCGAGAAGGCTAAAACTTCCACTCAATGCTCCACTTCAAAGGAACTTGAAGAAGCCTTTAAACTCATTGGGAAAGCCATTGAAATTTTTGAACGTCAAGACCCTGATTTTGAAAGAAGCGCGACTGTTGTCACTAACTTAATGAAAACTAACGTAGCTCGCTGGCAATCGATAAATTGAAAAAAATACCCCCAACAAACGGACATTTAAACATTTGACGTCGAAGCTGATATTACCTTATGAGAAATGTATTTGTTTATTTCAGGAGAACAGAAAGCAACTCAGGAATGTCATATACAATTCATTTATCAAATTTACCTTTAGATTTGTATCTTATGGTGTATAGTTTTTCAAGTTATTCATAGATTTTATTTTGAAAATTCAAACCAAAAGACGGAATCACAGTTTGAATTTTATCTGAAATCCCCACGATACGTTATTGTAAAAACCTTTTTCTTTTAGCTAACGTTTGATGCATTTCTTAGAAGAAAAAAACAGACTCTGTTAAAAACCTGCGACGTTGTACATACAATTTTTGACAACATTGGCTAGATTTGTCAACATCTGTTACTGGAGTAAAAATATTTATAAAATCGAAATGCAATGAAATTCATTGACAAAGGAGAAACTTACACACACACACACACACACACACACACACACACACGGAGATACACATATATAATTCTTTATTTGTGGAATGATTTCAATAAAAAGAAATTTGTCTCTTGACAGAGACTCCCAAGTTGAAAATATTGACTGTTCCTCTTCTGATGTAATTTCCAACTGCAACTTAAGTCAACAGTTGTAAGAACGGCATAAATTTCATGTCAAGCCCAGATTTGAATATGTCAACAGTGTTTGTAAGGAATTAAGAAATCGGAAGAGAGGGTGGTTAAAGGGAGATTGACAGCGTTCCCAACAAAAAAGAAAGCTGTAATCCTAATAAGAAGGGGTTAATACGAGAGAGAGAGAAAGAGAGAGAGAGAGAGAGAGAGAGAGAGAGAGAGAGAGAGTTTCATTTTTACGTCAAATTGCGTCATATTATTTCTTTCTTCAATAAATTCTCATGATAAAAAACAGAATACAAGAAAGAAAGAAAATGGAAAGAAAGAAAGAAAGAAAAAGGCAGACTAAACTGTGTTTTTAAGTCATGTATACAGTTCATATAAATATGCATGTATGCATAGTTTATTAATTCGTCAATTCGGAAAAAAAGCCCAAATTATGAATTTTTCATATATTTTCCATTTCTGATGATACATTTAGCAATCGATGGCGTCGTCAGATCGGATTTAGATAATTTCAAAAATATATATGGTCCAACGTTATCATGGGGACTGCGTGATAGTATCATGTTTCGACAGCGTGGTTCGGTTCTCTCTTAGATACACCAAATCTTTGGTTTCTATTGTTTAGAATTTTGGCTCGTGTCTCTCTTCTTGTTTGTCTTTGATGATATTCTATTTTCTTTACTAACATTTTTGCTAATATTGAAAATATGTGAATTTTACCGGGACGTTGTTAGATTTTTATCATAATCTGAAATTAGCGCTGATTCTATGATCAGTGCTTTTTGTTTGGTTTAACCTTAATTATTTTGTCGTCTTCAAGACTTAAATTGCAATACTCCTTAATTTGATCGACCACGAGTGAGTTTTGTGTGTCATCTATTCTTAAGGACCCTTTTATGTTTATAAATCATTTTGTATAATGCTCTTGATGTTTCACTGATGTATTTTTAATGCAGTTTTACATGTTATTTCATATACAGCAATTTCAAATGTAAGTTATTATTTGGTTTGTTGTTGTTCTTGTTATTTTTTTCATATTTTGAATTGACCGTTTATGATTAAGATTCCAAAGTTTTTTCAACTCGTTTGCAAGTTTTTTGGTTGTGGAATTTGTCTAATTATAACGTTGTTATTTTTTTGCTATTTTAAAAAATGTTTTTCGTTGGCTTGTATCCAGAAGAAAACCGAATAACGCTACCGAGACATGACACTATCACACTTTGACTAAAACAATGTTGGTCTTTATATATTTTTTTTAGAATTGTTTAAATCCGATATGATGATGCCATTGATTGTAAAATCCATTATCGGGAATTAAAAAAAATTATGAAAAATGTATTATCTAATTTCTGTGACGAAAAGAATTTCAACAAGAAACCTGCCCTATTTTTTATATCCCCGAAAGAGGGTTATGGTACTAAAGGCACGATGAAAATGTCCTATTATGAAGGCACTAAGATGCTGAAGTATCATAATTGTACCTTGCAACTTTTTCATGCCTTGAAAAGTTCAGTTTGAAATAATATATTCAGTTTAAAATAAATATTAATAACATTGAAATACATGTTGTAGGTAAGTAAGTTTTACTTTAAAGCCAAAAGTTATAGATTAGATTTTACTCCAGCTCTTGGGACTTGTCCTTCCCGCTGGGTTAGGTCACTCCTTCGCTTAGGACGTCGGTAATCTCGGCTTCATGATTATAATAAACGACCTGATTCTTCCATAAGTCATCCATCTTCTCTTTAAATATGTTCACACTTGGGGCTGTTGCAACATCTTTAAGAATGCTCTTCCGGACTGGAATTATGCGCTGTGTGAAACTCTTTCTTCTCAGCTCTGTTTTACATCTCTTCATCTTAAGTAATTTTTCGTTTCTCCTCGTTCTTGTCTGGTTTTCTTTCAATTCTACTTACAGTCTTCATACTGATTCGTCCATTTTGCTTATGATTTTAAACGTTTAACTCAAGTCCATCCTCAATCTCATGTATCTGAATGAAAAAGACTTTGAAAATCAAGTGATTTATTTATTTATTCATATGTTCTCTTTCGATATCCTGGGATCAGTTTTGTTGCTTTCCTCTGTACCGATTCAATCACATTGATCATATCCAGGACATAAAAGCTCCAGACACATACCAATGCTTCCAGGTGAGGTCAGGCCATTTCCTTATACGACAGCAGAAACATTTTATCATTTAGGAACTTAAATGCCTTCCTATAGACACAAAGGAAATGTCCTATTTTGTATGAAACTGCTGATATGTTGGAGATGCCAAGAATAATTTAGATACCGCGTGAATAATTCTCGGTAAGGGAGCCCAAAATTTGTGACGTCGTGGAGATAGTAGATGAAGTTGGGGTCACCATCTTTGATTTCATAAGTAGCAAATAATGGACGGGAATGGAAAGTCGCATAGTGCCCCGCGGATTTGGCGCAGGGGTGGGGTACTGATAGTAGCTTAAAATGTCTTAAATTTTGCACTTTAGTTTATTTCTTATTTTTTTTAAAGAGATTCGCGTGCAAGCTCAGATTATTAAAAATAATGTGAACACATCTGGAAGATTGCCATTTTTAAACAAAAAGCTTTATTGATTGAAATATCTCGTGACACGAAAAAATTTGAAAAATGAAATATCAATAATCTGTTGAGTAGCTAGTTTTACACAGGAAGCGTGTGAGCGAGATTTCTTGACAACAATTCAATAAAATGCAATTGAAAAAAAAAACTTCCATTTTTATTTGAATATGTTTTGTTTGAATATAGGACAAGTTATCTGAATATAGGGCATTTACAATTACAACTCAATACAGGACAGGTTATTGTGATATAGGACATTTATTACTACAAGTCAATACAGGACAAGTTATCGGAATGTAGAACATTTACTGGTACAAGTCAATATAAGACAGAACGAAACATATGAAATTTAAGAGTATAAGTCAATATAGGTTGATTATCAGTATAAGTCAATTTAGAACAAGTTATCAGATTATAGGGTATTTATCAGTACAAGTCATTATAGAACAATTTATCAGAATATAGGATATTTACAAGTTAATATAGGATATAGGAAAATTTGTTGAAATATAGGATTATCCAATCAAATATAGGACAGCTGGCAGCTAACAGTCACCCATCTGGGTAATGACCAGGCTCGAGGTCGCTTAACTTCGGTGATCTCACGAGAACTGGTATATCCAACGAGATTCGCCCGTATCACCACGCACGCATATACACACATACATACACACTTACACACTCCTATGCACTTTAAACGTACACTGACGCAATCATCGACATATCTTCGTACTTAAGAAATATTGCTAAATCGAGAAATAAAAATCGTCTCATTAGATTGAGAAGTGGGGTGCCGGTAGCCTAATCGGTAAACTGGCTGTCGACAATGCTATTAATTTCGCCTCAGTACATTCGAAATGGACAACTCGACCGTGATAAGTTCCTATTTGCACAAATGATTAGTTTCTACTTCCCCAGTTTGTGGGGGGATTTTTTATTCTGTTTTTTTTTTTTCCTAACGGCGTACTTTCTTTTCTCTCTCTTTCTTTTCTTTCGTTCTTTATCTCGATCTTCCTTTCTTCATCTTTTTCTTTTTCCTTATTGATCTTTCTTTCTTTTTCTTTCTTTCTTCCCTATTCAGTCTTCTTTCTTTCTCTCTTTTTTTTCTTAATCCTCCATTCTTTCTCCTTTTCAATTCTTTTTTTTTTTTTACGATCCTGGAATAGCCTTTCTCTCATTCATTCATTCATACTTTCCTTTCAATATTTTTCTTTCTTTCCTTGATCCTTACAGTCATTCTTGCTTTCTTTCTTTGCTCGGCATTCATTCTTTTCCCCTTTGTCTTCCCCCTGCCCTTCTTTCTTTCTTTCTTTCTTTCCTTCTTTCTTTCTTTCTTTCTTTCTTTTCTCATATTTCTTTCTTCTTTCATTCCTTGTCCTCCTCTCTCTCACGTGCACTCTCCCTCTCTCCCTCTTTTCTAGTCTGACGCATTCATTGACACAATGCAATCTCTCAAATCTGATAAAATACAACCATAAAGAAGGGCAAAATCAGCATTTTCGCCTTTTGGCGTAAAAGACATTTTCTGTTCGAAATTCGTTGCATTCGATATCATTTCACTTAATAGCATAATACCCATCAAATATGAAGGGATTATCTTCACTAATATTTTAGCCTTTTGCTTCTTTGTCTGTGCCCCTTTTCCGCTATGACCACAAGGCCGCTTGACTTGATATTCGGAACGGAGAATATCTAAATATCAACTACACACATGGGCTAACCTTCGAGGTTATTCGAGTTCATCAGAGTTCATTCTTTAGCCAATCTTCGATTCCACACATCATCATTCTTTCTTTTTACCGACCGTGCACATATTTCTTACACTAAAATCAATTCTTGAACAAGTACAATGCAAAAGTGAGAGACCATGTTATTTTTACTGCTGCTATGTGCGTGGAAGTTTTTCTCGTTTCTCCATCCTCTTTTTCTCTCTGATAAAAATCCAACATAATTCATTTCATAATGAACGGAAGCCTCCCTCTACCAGTTCTTTTTTCTCGTTTAGAAAAAATCAACGTATATGAGTTCATAGTGTAGATAACGTGGTGCAAAGATGAAACTAAATCAGGTTCTTTTCCAAGATAAACTTGAAAGTAATTATTCTATTATTTTTTGGAGGTTATAGAGTATTATAAAACCCGATTATCAATTTTGGACTACTGTTTAGCATCATCTTAATTTTTTGTTGATATTGTAAATTTCTACTTAAGTAAGGCCACCAATCTACGACAGTCAGTAAACAGCGCACGTTGGAAGTAAAGATTTACGTTTCTGAGTAGATGATAGTTTCTCCATTTGTTGCGTTGGGAAGCGCAAAGAGGAATATTTTTTTCTGCCTTGTCTGATTTGAGATTCTGTTTTGCCGGAGCAACGCCTGGTTTACCTCTTGGCCTATTTGCATTAGACAACAGCGCTGTCTGTTTGTCACTGTGTCATCCCCATTAAACATTGGCACAGTTCAACCAAATTTTGCATGCATACTTAAAGGACCAAGGGGGAGAACTTGGATTTTCAAAAAACAATACTTTTCAGGCTTTTAGAAGGGGATCTGTCAACAATGTAGCAATAATCACTACTAGCTTTCCGTTCAATATATATATATATATATATATATATATATATATATATATATGTATAGCACTAGCTGTAAACCGCTTTAGAAGTCGGGTTTTCAGCTACTTTCTGTTATGTATGGATACATTACAGATTGGTGCTACACACTCTTCTTACCTTCATTTCTCCCCCATTGTGCCGTACTAAGTACTGTATGTGAACAAAAGAAAAGACAGGGGAGCTAGTGAAGTTGTAATCAGTTGTGGCCGTTCCAGCTGTGCCCGCTGCTTGCTCGGTCGGTTGATGGTCTTGTAACAATTTCACCCAATATTCAAGCGGTGTAAGGTTAGCCTAAAGTGTACTCTGTTTGGTCCCACGACCTCCAGGTCAGACTTTAGAATCACTGCAGGATTTCGCTTATCTATCTATCTATCTATCTATCTATCTATCTCTCTCTCTCTCTCTCTCTCTCTCTCTCTCTCTCTCTCTATATATATATATATATATATATATATATATATATATATATATCTTCTGAAGCGAAGGTTTTGATCCTACCTCGTGGTACTGGATGGATAATGGATAGTTTATAGCCACAACAAAACTGCTGTCTGTGGATGACTCAGTTATCAATAATATATATATATATATATATATATATATATATATATATATATATATATATATATATATATATATATATATATATATATATATATCATGAAAGAAAACAACAAGCAAAAACTGACAACAGCTTTTATATAATAAGATTACGACCATGGGTTCGGTGCTTGAAAACAAATGCTTCAAATCAGTAATAAGTTTGAAGAGGATTCAACTGATGCCAAAAGTGTCAACTTGTTCTTGACTACTTTCAATGGTTGAATGGAATTTTAATGGTGGAATTTGTTTAGCAATCTTGAAACGAAAAGAGGTTAGGGTTAAAATTAAGATTTTTTGCTCCGTTATTGATTTAAATTCGTTCCAATAAGTCATTTGAAATTGTAAAATGTTTTTCTTCCTAATAATATTTAGATTTTATTTGTTCCATTAAAAATCATCACTACGAGAGGTAATTTCCGACTTTATTATATTTTTAAAAATCTCTCTTGGCAGTTGAGAGATAAATGAATTTAAGACATTTAACGTTATGATTACCGTACTGTACTCCACTAAACATTTATGAACGTATGTCTTTTTAAGACAAACGATTTGAGTGAATTATCAACACTGATTGGATCAATTGTTTTAATCTAATAAATGATGGGAGAGTGCTATCTTTGTGATACATACACGACAACACATAAATACGAAGGTTTCTGAAACTGAACTCACGTCACACAACAAACATTGATGGGCAGCTCGCTACGTTAGGGGAGATCAATTAAAACATTGGAAAAAAGAATGATCAATGAATGAGCTACTTCTCTCGCCTTTTGTCGGACGATGATCACTAAACAAGAGTCTATATTTTCAAAAAGACAAGCATGAATGCCGCCGGGGAAAAAGATATCAATTCAGCCAAGACTTTGGAACGAACACGGTTTTAATGGCATTTTAACTTCGAGAATGACGAGTGGTCTTTTTTTGTTGTTGTTTTAAGTTTATGCCCAAATCTTAAGATAGAATGGATTGCTTTTTTAAATATATCACTGAGCCGTAGGTTCACAATGAATATTCATGAAATATTAAGATTCAAAATATGAAAAATGATGTCCTAACCCTGAGGTAAGATGGATAGGTCTGTTATTATAAAGAGTATTGTTATTTCTCAATCATGTGAGAGTCTTTGAGCATCTGAGAGAGATAAACAGGTAGAAACACTGACAAACAATCCTGCAAGAGAAAATGTCACGATTATAGCAAAGGCATCTCTGTCTGCCTCCTCTTTCTCAGACAAAGACAACGATGAATTTTTAAAGTAAGAATTTACAAAGTGTGAATTTATACATGATACACATCAGTATGTCGTTAGGTACTTGTGTGAAATGAATTGAGGTTGCGATCGAAAAATTTTGAAAAACCCTGTTTCAGACACTCAAAAGAACTCATCATAATCAACAGTCTTTTTAACGTCCATTTTTGGACATAGACCTTCCCAAGAATTCGCCACATTTCTCTATCAGAGACAGTATTTTCTAAACTTGTCCAGTTCATCTCCCTGTCTTGTATTCCGTCAAACAAAAAAAGGAAGAGGATTAAGTTTGAAAAAAAGGAAGAAAGAAAGACAAAAAGAAAAAGAAAAGGAAGAATTACGCGAAAAGGAAAGCAAGAAAGAGGAAGAAAAAAAGTTGAGGAAAGAGAGACAAATAAAGAAAGAACGCCGTTGGGGGGAGGGTAGAGAAATATTTACATTGTAATTGAATGTCGTGATGTAATTATAGAACGTATTCTAATCACAGATTTTTGTCAGGTGTCTCTTCCCCTGGATCGATTATCTGATCACATTTTAAAGCTTTTTCTCTTCACCTGGCCTCATATTCCGATGACACTTGGGGACAATAGTGAACGGGCATCTCTAACCTTTTAGGGCACAAAAGTGAGGGGACTATCATAAAATGAATGCATTGAGAATAATTCTACTCTTGAAATACATTGAAAATCAGGAAGAAAGGGATTGCCAGTGTTCAGGAATTAAGGCGCGTGTAACTGACAGAACAGGGCTTTAAAAATACAAAATGCATCACAAATAAACTTACAGAAGAAATGCATTTGTATTTTTTATGAAATATTGAAATTTTGGTGAAATTCTGCAATTCTGTCAATGATGTCAGAAACAAACGTCAAAATTGTGTAAACAACGTCGCAGGTTTCAAAGAGAGCCGGTTCTCGTTCAGTTTATCGCTTGGCATTGGAAGTACTCTGATGTCTTCCATGGTCGAACCGAAATCGTAGGAGAGTTTTCCATCCATTCGAAGACATGTGCAGGAATATGACGAGCACATGCAGTGTGGCGAGTTCGAGTGTCAGGGGAACTAACCATCAACAACTTACTTGAATTCATGATCGCCAATGACGTACATCCCGTTCGCCTCAATACGGCAACGTTTTAACATAATTTTCCGACCCCACCAGAAACCAGTGCAGTTGTGGTACAATCCTTCGGCCGTCTCGAGCACATCAAGTCGTGACTCCATTCTACAATCATCATCATCATCATCATCATCATCTGGACAAGACACAATGCATACATTAGATACTATTATATTCACAATACATAATTACACGTCGGCGTGTGCAATGTATACAAGTATAGTGATGTAACATTACATCCATATGATAAGCAATAATATGCACAGCATATAACTAGGTAGTAAATATCATCATCATCATCATCATCATAACCATCATCATCATCATCAGTCTTTTAACTTCCGTCGTTAGACATAGACCCTCGCCAAGATTCGCCGCACTTCTCTATCGTGGGTGCCGCGGAGCCAGTACTTTTTGTATTTGTCTAGCTCATCTCTCCATCTAATAATCTGCTGACCTTAGTTCCACATGTGATCTCGGAGGATCCATATCGTGAGTCGTGATGTCCATCGGTTGTCTGCCTTTCTTGCAACATGGCCAGCCCACTGACATTTGAGATTTTTAGTGGATTCTATGATGCCCCTGACTCTTGTCTTCTTTCTGGAATGTACTGTGATGTCTTGTGGTCTCTCCCTGTGAGGCCCAGCATAATTCTTTCATGTGCACGTTGCATGGTTCTCAATTTGAGGATCTGTCTCTTGGTTAGGTTCCATGTTTCAGCTCCGTAAGTGACTATCAGGAGGATGCATTGGTTGTACACGCTTCTTTTTAGGGTTAATGGGATCTTATTATTTTTGAAGGCTGAGCTTGCCCTGCCAAAGGCTTGCCGTCCTAGTGTGATTCTTCGCTTTGAATGAATTGAAAGTCTTTTTGTACGTACTTTTCTTATGCACTCTTTCAACTATAAATTTTGGGAACGCGTTCCTTACTCAGTCTTTTGTCTGCTTTTCAAGTTGGATAAAGTGGAGGGTTAGACACTCCCGGTTCGAACTCAGTTTTATCCGTCTTCTAAACTGGTTGCCAAACGAGACTGAAGAATCTAGTCTGTCTTGATACTTATCCATAGCAGCGGTGAGAGTGGGGAACACCCTCAAAAGAGTCATATATATATATATATATATATATATATATATATATATATATATATATATATATATAATGATTTGACAATTTTGGAAAAATATTCAAAATTATTTTCATATATTTTGATTTCCGATTACGCGTTCTTTTCGGCAGCGTCATCAGATTGGTTTCAACTGTTTTTCAAATGTTTCTCAAAGAAACCTATCTGATGACGTTACCAAAGCTAAACGCGTAGTAGAAAGTAAAGATATACGAAAATGATTTAGTATTTTTTACCAAATTGTCAAATAATTCAATTAAACATTGTCGGTAATATCATTCCACTCATAAACCAGTATGGCTTTATATATATATATATATATATATATATATATATATATATATATATATATATATATATATATATATATATATATATATAGTTATGCGTGTGCGTATGCATGTATGTGATAATTACAAAGACAGTTATTCGGACCTAAATGCTTGGCACCCATTTTAATCGGTAGCGAATCAAGCGGGCTAAGATATTGTAAATTAATGTCTTTGTAAATATCCTAATATCTCATTCTGTTGGACATAAACCGTCCATTCACTGATATTTCATACTTTGAGCGTGGAGAACAGCATATTTGTGCCTACAATCGTCAAATAAGGAAATGAGTAATGTAAGTGCGTTTCGAATTCCTGCTTTACCACGAGAGTATTCTTAGCTTAGTTGTATGATTAACGAAGCCTGCGTATAAGTAACTGCTTCTAAGACGGACTTGGGTTCGATCCCTGCAGCACGCTCATTCTTTAATTCATTTACACGATTAGCGGCCGCTTCATTTGCCACAGCGTAAAATCGGTGCCAATTCCAGTGTAATCATTCAATTCTGCCGGATACAAATTGCCCGTTTACTGATAGTTATCATACATATTATTAAGAAATGGATATATGATTCAACCAAATGATAATGAATTGCGTTTTATTTTACTGAAATTTTGTTTAAAATTATCTCCCGTTTCCCGCTGCAGCCCCATTTTCTCTGATTGTTAATTCCATTTACGTTGTTTAGGCCAAATGATACATTCACCGTGTAATAACGGGAGATCATTTCAAATGGAGTTTTAATATGATATAACCCCAAATATGATTACACACACACACACACATATATAATGATAAATGGCATTATATAATATAGATACTCTTTTTGAATTTGAGTTACACGGTGAATGCATCACTTGGCCTAGACAACGTGAAGAGAATAAACAATTAAAGAAAATGAGGCTTCCACAGGAATGAGACCTGTAACCGATAGCAGCCGCTTTTAACGCAGTATTACCGGTGGCTGTTTAGCTCGATGCTAAGAGCAACGCTAAGTTGAAGCAGCTACCCTATCAGTTGCAAGTTTGATTCCTGCAGCAACCCCATTCTTTTAATTGTCTATTCTTTTTACGTTATCTTGGCCAAGTGATACATTAACCATGTAAAGACGGTGGGTCATTTCAAAACAGAGTTTCTATATGATATAACGCAATTCATAATCATTCTGTCGAATCATATACATCCATTTCCTTGCACACACACACACACTTATATATATATATATATAAGTAAGCGTCAACTGCCTCAGTCAGAGTTTGAACTCAGTTCGCCAATTCAGTTTTTCGAGGTGTTAACCGTTAGGCCACTCAGTAACTCAATCAAAATTCTCCGTTTTTATTGGACGGAAATAACTTTTACATCAGAATTTTCTTCAATTCTCCTTTTCGTCAATGGTATAAATGAACAGAGAAATAACCTTTATTTGCAATTTGAATGGACTTTTGTTCAAGTCTGTCTGTCTTGCAAAATACACACGCACATGCAAAAACACCCACCCACACGCCCGCACGTACACACACTCAAATATATATATATATATATATATATATATATATATATATATATATATATATATATATATATATATATATATATATATATACCGTGTATTAGTCCAATCGCAGTTGTCATGAAAGGAGATGGGAGCGGCCACCGCAAAGCTGTGGACTTATGTGATGGCTGTTGATATATATATATATATATATATGTATATATATATATATATATATATATATATATATATATATATATATACAACGTATTGACAAAGAAAAATGAGACAGAATACGTTACAATGTATGTATACATATGTATATATACATGGTACATTTATAAATATAGAAATATACGCACACCAACACCGATATATATATACATATGAATATGTAAAGATATACATGATAATAATTAATGATTTTATCATCCACAGACAGCTGTTTCATTGTATTATAACTCTTTAGTGTGGCTATAGACTATCTAACATCCAATATATATATATATATATATATATATATATATATATATAAAGATAAAGATATATATATATATATATATATATATATATATATATATATATATATATATATATATATAAGATATATATATATATATATATATATATATATATATATATAGATAGATAGAGAGATGGATAGATAGAGAGAGAAAGGCCCCCAAAAGTTTTTTTCTCTCAAAATTCGCATCTTTTCTATTTTTGGTCCATATCTGCTCTATTTGTTTCTTTCAATGCGACAATTATTCATTAAGAAATGGATACATATGATCCGACAAAATGAATCATGAATTGCTTCATATTATATAGAAACTCTTTTTTGAAACCACTCCCCGTCATTATGCAGTTTATGTATCACTTGGCCTGGACAACGTAAACAGAATAAATAATTAAAGAAAATGGAACAGCAGCAGGAATCGAACCTGAATCGATAGGGTAGTCACTTAAACGTAGGTTGCTCTTACCATTGAGCAAAACAACTACAGATAATGCAAAGGACCAAATAACTGTTTTCACTCCAAATTCTCATCTCGTTCATTCTCGGTCCACATCAGCTCTATTCGTTTTGTATACTTATTCATGTACATGATATTCACTCATGACACCCGTAACAGACACCCCTAACAATATATATATATATATATATATATATATATATATATATATTGTTTTGAACTCTTGAAAAACTGTAAGTATCGAAAATTTCCCCCAAATTCAAGTGAAAACATAAATGGGACCTCAAGTGTGTAACATCTTCAAACTTCCCTTAAAGATATAAGCGGCCATTCAAACACTGTAGATTCTTTAAGATATATACGAAACCGATGCCAACAAATATACAAAACGGTTTGTTTGTTGTTTATTCATTACCTCTACCAAAGAGGTTTTGTTGAATTGTTGACATTGGGGTAGGGAAGATGTGTTTAGATTTTTGATTGAAACATATTTTTCTGTTATTTTTTTCATCATTCATTTATCAAAACGCTCAGTACTGTCCACACGATACCTCAAAAAGTTCTCCATTTCAATGAAATTTCGCTGAAGGGTGGATCAAACCAGTAATTATATTTTCTGACCGATCCATGCACAGTTATCACGTTCCGTAGTCACCTCATAGTTACATATCCACACCACATGATTTCGCCAAAAGTTCATGTCTGTCTATACGATATCTCAAAAAGTTCTCATTGAACTTTAATGAAATTTTGTGGAAGGGTGGACAATAGGCACTGGGAGGACTGATCATATTTTTGAGAGGATCAATGCACAATTAATTCCTTTGACAATGGTGTTGGCTGAGGAGTACGCTTTCTGGCTGCTTTTTAGTGTTCAAAAACTTGTGATAAAAACGAACTTCATTCATTCTTTTTCTTTCCTTTTCTTTCATTTTCATCAGCCAACAAAGTTGGAAGAGGAATCTGTATTTCCTTGTGTCTGTCTGTTTGTCCTTATAGATGTTCACACAATATCCTGAGAAGTTCTCAATAAATCCTAATGACATATTGTGGAAGGATAGACAATGGATTACGGAAGAAGTAGTTATACTTTGAGGCGTACCCAGGATCTTATTCTTCCCTTGCATCGTATATATATATATATGAGGTTGGGCCATGGAGTTAAGAAGAATTCATTAGATTTGTGGGCGGATTCAGGAATTATTCTTTCGATTGAGAGATTTTTTCTTTTGGTTTTTCTGTACATCATTATATTCACTTATGTTTGTCCATACAATATCCCCAAACGCTTTCAATGAATTCCAATGACGTTTTATCGAAGACGAGGTCATGGGAGACTCGAATATAATTTCGGGCTGGACCCAGGAATATTTTTTTTACTATTACCTCCCCTGTATCATGACTATTTGTGAACTGATTCTCATCTAATTGTTAGAAAAAATGATGTTGGAACTGGTAAATGCTATTTGGGAACATTCTAGCACATACGCTTAGAGGTATATTGTATATTTGACTGCGTTTAAGCGTTTAATCACATTGGGATGGCAAGACTTTGGCAGAGCAAGCTCAAACTTCAAAAATAAGAATATACCATTAATCCTGAAAAGAAGGGTGTATAATCAATGCATCCTCCCAAGAGTCACTTATGGAGCTGAAACATGGAACCTAACCAAGAGACAGATCCGCAGATTGAGAACGATGCAGCGTGCACATGAAAGAATTATGCTGGGCCTCACAGGGAGAGACTACAAGACAGCACAGTACATCCGGGAAAAGTCAAGAGTTAGGGACATCATAGCATCCATTAAAAATCTCGAATGGCAGTGGGCTGGCCATGTAGCAAGAATGGCGGACAACCAATGGACATCGTGACTCACGACATTGATCCTCCGAGATTACATGTGGAACCGAGGCCGGCAGAATATTAGATGGAGAGACGAGCATGACAAATTCAGAAAGTACTGGCTCCGCGACACCCAAGATAGAGAAAGGTCTATGTCTAATGACGGACGTTAAAAGACTGATGATGATGATGATGATGATGATGATGATGATATTTATTACACAGTTATATACTGTGCATATTATTGCTTATCATATGGATGTAATGTTACATCGCTATACTGGTATACATTCCACACGCCGATGTGTGATTATGTATTGTGAATATAATAGTATTTCATGTATGCACGGTCTCTTGTCCAGATGTGGGTGTACGTGTGTGTGATGGTCATATATTATGAAGTGATTGTTGGTTTTGGATGACGTGACATGTACGATTGTACTGTCACATACGTGTGTATACTGTACAGTAACTATTATCTGTACGGGTATGATGTCTGATCTGGTAATACATATATGCATATGTATGGATGTGCATAGATGCATTCATGTACGTGAAGAGGATATACTAGTGCTGAGGCTAGCATGTGTGCTTTTGAGATTACATGTATGGGTTAAAATAGTTAAATGGACATATGACGCATTTATGAATGTGTATGTGTGCGCATTGGAATGGATATATATATATATATATATATATATATATATATATATATATTTATATATATATATGTGTGTATATGTTTGCATGTTAGATTTGCCATGCGGACCCTGGTACAAATGCATAGCGTGCGTCCCCTAAAATCAATGGACACGCTAATTCCATGGCAACACATAACTCCCAGTAACACAAAATAGACACGTACATACATAAGAACCATACGCTTCCCTTAGACACACATGCACATCCGCATACACGCACTGACCAGCACACCCATCCAGGAGATAGATCCTCCCTTACATAGAGAGGCAGCAGGAACACCTTCTAACACCACCTTCATGCGTACATGGCTATCCCCTATCCAACAAAGATAGCTGATTACAGATATACGACACCTTCAACCCGAGCATCTTCTCGCATAATTTTGACCAGGTCATCCTCTAACAACTTCAAAAAAATATCAAGTTACAACGAATATAATTCCGGCACTAAGGTGTCTTTCCGTCCTTATATTTCCGATCACGCTGAATATGTAGGATTATTCCTACAAAACGCCCGTAAATAAATACCTATTCACCGAACATGGTTTTCCTTGTTGTCAATAAATTGACACCATTACGTCGAATATAACTTATACACCCAATTATTATATCATATCTGTTTACCTATCCATCTCAGTTTCTATCTATCTATTCATTTATCTATTCCAGTTTTTCTGTGTCAGTCTCTATCTATCTATCAATCTATCTATCTATCTATCTATCTATCTATCTATCTATCTATCTATCTATCTACCACAATCTTTCTATCTACCTATCAGTTTGTTTCTATCTATCCACATATCTATCTTTCTATCATATCATATCTATCTCTCCATCTAAGTTTCTATCTATCTATTTATCTATCTATGTCAGTCTGTTTCTATCCATCTATCCATCAAACCCAATCTTTCTATCTATCCATATATCTATCATTCTATCCATCGGTCTTTCTATCTCAGTCTTTTATTTATTTATATATATATATATATATATATATATATATATATATATATATATATATATATATATATATATATATCAGTTTCTATCAATCTATCTTTCAGTATTTCTATTTATCTCAGGCTTTCTATCTACCTCTGTATTTTATCTATCTTTCTCTCTCTCTCTCTCTATTTTTTTTCTATCCAGATCTATCTATCCATCTCATTCTATTATTATCTATCTCGCTACCTCTCAGTTTCAATCAGTTTCTATTTATCTATCTATCTATCTATCTATCTATCTACCAGTTTCTATCTATCTATCTATCTATCTATCTATCTATCTATCTATCTATCTATCAATCACAGTTTATTCATCACCATCGATCTACAGAACGTGTCAAACTATTATGCAAATTCGCCTTTCCCTTCTTCAAATATCTGCTACAGAATTCTAATCACTTTTCACAAAAATATTTGCATAGCATTATTTTGTATTATTTGTAATTATTGAACTTGAATGTGCATTTGGTGAACAATACGAGATATTTTTCTGCAATTCCTTAATCTAATCCCCTGTCAAATTATCAAGCATGGATATAGAAACAGTAATACACTAATCTTTCATTAATTACTTAATTAAATAGTACACAGTTAGAATTAGGAAACTTTGAACTATCTATAAAAACTCGTTTGCATAAAATACTGAAGCATATAAATTGTTAACAAGTAATTTTGCCATTGATTTTGTTATATTTTGAATGTCTTCAGCTGTAATAACCAGCACTTCTCAAGATAGCTCACTGTAAGTCTTATTTGGTTGCAGACTGACCCCCGCTGTTCTCATACACCTTCCTCTCGAAGATGCCCCTAAGGGTTTCAATTTAGTTGAAATTTCAAGAAACTGTTTTCCAGTCCATTAAGCTCCCATTTCTCAAATCCATTTTAGTTGGCGATCGTTGCATGCGTACTGTGCGAAGATGGAGATGAGTTTCGTGCGTAGGCTGAGGTTATTTATTTACATTCCCATGACTGCAAATGTGACACCAAGTCGGATTAAGGTGGGGTTCCACACGTTCGAAGACGTGCAGGCAGAGTGAACGCCCCGATTCCCTGCGCATGATGTCCTCAGGAAGAATCCTGTCGCGCAAGGCTCCCTAACTCTCGACATGTATCTTCACAGAGTTATTAGGGCAAGGTTGACTTGGTTCACAGGACGGATCCTGTTGATGCTCTCAGGACAAGCCTGAGCATGCTGGTCAGTAATTACGGGATGGGGACAATCCCGGACATTGATCAACTTCTCAGCCCGAGGGCGTCAAAGAACAGATACTACACTTTGATCTTAGCCTAGAGGCCGGCGAGAAGGGATCGTACGTAGGCCGAGAGACTGATTGCTTAGTCGTACGGGACACTTCTCTCCCTTTGCAACGAAGTCTGCACTCCATCGATTCGGTACTCGTCAGCAAAAGAAAACTACTTTGAAGTCAATTTTCAAATACTTTTAAACCCATCACAGACGTTTCACTTTCTGCCGAGGCGTCAAAGGTGGTTGAATATCACGACTGACACACTTTGGAATATGACAGAAAATTCGGCTTCAAGATAATTTGGACACGTTACCTCGATCAAATTCCTAAAATATAGTTTTGCTGCTCATAAACTCAATTCGAGACACTTCTCTCTAATCGATGTGTATTATGTATGTGACTGCATTGATATCTTTTATCACACGGTTATGTACTATGCATATTATTGTACATTATATGGATGTAGTGTTACATCATTCTTCTAGTTTATACTGTACACCCGGATGTGTAGTTATGTATTATATCTATGATGGTATTTTATGTGTGTATGATGTCTTCAACATAACGGTTCCTGTTGAGCAGTTCTGCTATTTCAAGGATTTTACTGCCTTTTTCCAAGCTGTATAATGATAGGATTATTCCCAGCCTGCCGTAAACCACTTTTACGACATATCTTAACACTTTTGTACTGGCTTAACTAATAATTTTCCAACCTTAAAATGCAAGGTTATCACAAAAATGACGTCCGTTCGTTTACTTCAGCGCAGAATGTATTCAATTTTGCTACGTTGGCGCAGACCGGTGTTGCTAATGTTTGTGTCAAATTATTTTTTTCTCCACCTTTCAAGAAACTAAATTCATAATAATATAACCCTTTTGTGTGATGATTCGGCACGCACTGTATTTATCAACTATCTCAGCCTGTCCATTTCTATCAATCACAATCTGTTCGCGTCTATCAATAGTTCTTTTTTTCCTTCACGGTGTATTCGGTTACGTCTTCAAAAGACTTTATTCAAAATGTCACCGGTCACAACAAACAAACCCAAAATTATCCTGGAAATAATGATAAAAAACGAAACAACAACAACAACAACAACAACAATAATAGCAACAACAATAAAAAAATGAATATACATTGAAATAAAAAGTATAGAGAGATATTAGAAAAAAAGAAAAGCAGAATGTGGAAATTTTTGTCCCGAGGCTTTATAGACTATCAATAATTCACAATCCAACTTGATAATTATTTGAATTCGTTCTCTAAGGAGAGAGAGAGGGATAAAAAATATTCAACTTATTTTGGGCGTTTTTTTTTCCTAATTTTTTTTTATTGATAGTTTGCTTTTCTTAATGTTGTACACATATATGCAAAAATATACGCATATACACACATAGGCATGAATCAACAGAAAGTAAAAGCACACAAATGTACACACAAACAAGTGCACGGGAAACATACATAGATACAAGTACGCACAATAGCATTTTCACACACACAAATACACGAGAAACACTCAGAAATACACACACGATGACACTCAAAAACACACACAAATACACGAGAAACACTCAGAAATACACACACGATGACACTCAAACACACGCAAATACACGAGAAACACACACAAATATAAGCATACACGATGACACACACACGCGCACGCACACACACACGCACACACACAAATACATGAGAAACATACAATTTTTTAAAGCACACTTAATGACACAAACACACACACACACATGCAAATACACGAGAAACACACCCAAATACACCAGGAATTCACAAATACAAGCACACACGATGACACTCACACATACACACATACATGCAAACACAAATACAAGTACACATGATTACACTCACACATACACGAACCCACAGAAACACACACACAAATATAAGCACACACGATGACACTCACACATGCACACATATACGAAGACACAGAAACACATACATACAAATACAAGGACACACGATGACGCTCACACTCTTGCTTTTTATTGTCTGTCTGTATGTGTCTCCGGGCGCCCCATGTCTTATTTTTGGGGCTACAAACCCCCAAGTAAATGTGCATGAGTACACCACTAGGCCCCATAAAAACACAAAACAAGACCGTTTCTTTTATGTTTTTTCAAAAAAGTATTTTTTTGTGTCTTTATGGTCATTTTGGACCAATAATGAAAAAATCTTGTTCTGATATTTTTTTTCTAGATAGATTTACATAAAATATGTAATTTGTTTTAGATAATTTGAGATAATTTTTTCTGGTACACGGGTGGGTGAAGTGTTCTGTTTATGCGAGGTATGGATGATATTATTATTATTATTATTATTTGGAATCTCACACCAGTTGCCTGGCGGTAACTGCTGGAGTTTGAGTGACAGCAAGTCTCCTCAAGTCTCCAGCCCTCCTCCCCTAGTAATCATAGGTCGCAGTAATTCTGCGATTAACAGTTTCACACCGGTTGCCCAGTGGTTATCGCTGAAGGCTGAGTGACAATAAGTCTCCTTAGGTCTTCAGCTAACGTCTCCTCTCTTTCGCATATCATGACAGAGCTACAATTCGTTGCAGTACTTATATCTCTAGCACCTTCCTCAGTATCCGTGCAGTTCCCAGTAGTGCTGTGGTCTGCACGGTCTCTATCCTCCTCCTAATCCCGATCTCCCCCAGTCTCTCCCTCAGCGTTTTGGGGACAGTTCCTAGTGCTCCCACTATGACCGGTACTACCCTGGTTTTCATGTTCCACATTTTTCTTAACTCCCTTGCTAGGTCCTGGTATTTTTCCCTTTTTTCACCCTCCTTCTTTTTTACTCTATGGTCTGCAGGTACAGCAACGTCTACTATTTGGCAGGCCTTCCTTTTTTTGTCTACTATTACTAAGTCCGGCCTTCTTGCCTGGATGAGGTGGTCAGTAGTTTGTGGTTGTCATTCTCCAAGACTGCCTCTGGCTTGTGCTGATACCACTTTTCCCCATGGTTGAATCCCATTTGTTTGCTTAGTTCCCAGTGTATCATCGTTGCTACTCTATCGTGTCTATGCTTATACTCCTTCTGGGCGAGTTGACTACATTCACTAGTTATGTGGTTTACCGTCTCATCTCTTTCACCGCACATGCGGCATTTGCTGTTTGTCTGTGTTCTGTCGATTTTTGCTTTTATGTAGTTTGTCCTCATGCTTTTGTTTTGGGCTGCCATGATGAGCGATTCTGTTTCTCTCTTAAGGTTCCCCTTTCGTAACCACGTCCATGATTTCTCGTCTGCTATATCTTGTATCTGCCTTTTAAACTCGCCGTACAATTTTTTCCCTTCCCATCTTTCTTTTCTTGCTTGCTGTACTGTTCTATTGTTTCCTACTTTATTGTTTGTTTATTATAATTATTATTGTTATTTTGGAAACTCACATCAGTTGCCTGGTGGTAACCGCTAGAGTTTGAGTGACAGCAAGTCACCTCAAGTCATTATTATTATTATTATTATTATTATTTCGGAATCTCACACCAGTTGCCTGGTGGTAACCGCTGGAGTTTGAGTGACAGCAAGTCTCCTCAAGTCTCCAGCCCTCCTCTCCTAGTACTCATAGGTCGCAGTAATTTTGCGATTTACAGTTTCACACCGGTTGCCCAGTGGTTATCGCTGAAGGCTGAGTGACAATAAGTCTCCTCAGGTCTTCAGCTAACGTCTCCTCTCTCTTTCGCATATCATGACAGAGCTACGATTCGTTGCAGTACTTATATCTCTAGCACCTTCCTCAGTACCCGTGCAGTTCCAAGTAGTGCTGTGGTCTGTACGGTCTCTATCCTCCCCCTAATCCCGATCTCCTCCAGTCTCTCCCTCAGCGTTTTGGGGACAGTTCCTAGTGCTCCCACTATGACCGGTACTACCCTGGTTTTCATGTTCCACATTTTCTTCAACTCCCTTGCTAGGTCCTGGTATTTTTCCCTTTTTTCACCCTCCTTCTTTTTTACTCTATGGTCTGCAGGCACAGCAACGTCTATTATTTGGCAGGCCTTCTTTTTTTTGTCTACTATTACTAAGTCCGGCCTTCTTGCCTGGATGAGGTGGTCAGTTTGGATGTCAAAGTCCCACAGTAGTTTGTGGTTGTCATTCTCCAAAACTGCCTCTGGCTTGTGCTGATACCACTTTTCCCCATGGTTGAGTCCCATTTGTTTACTTAGTTCCCAGTGTATCATCGTTGCTACTCTATCGTGTCTATGCTTATACTCCTTCTGGGCGAGTTGACTACATTCACTAGTTATGTGGTTTACTGTCTCATCTCTTTCACCGCACATGCGGCATTTGCTGTTTGTCTGAGTTCTGTCGATTTTTGCTTTTATGTAGTTTGTCCTTATGCTTTTGTTTTGGGCTGCCATGATGAGCGATTCTGTTTCTCTCTTAAGGTTTCCCTTTCGTAACCACGTCCATGATTTCTCGTCTGCTATATCTTTTATCTGTCTTTTAAACTCGCCGTACAATTTTTTCCCTTCCCACTTTTCTTTTCTAGTTTGCTGTACCGTTCCATTGCTTTCTACTTTGTTTGTTGCACTATCCCTCGCGCTCTTTATGATTTCTTCACTATTTGTTTGCACATATCTATCTAGGACTACTTTAGCTCTCTGGACACAATCTTCTATGCTGATGAGCCCCCTACCACCTTCTTTTCTCTTAACGTATAGTCTATCTGTATCATCCCTAGGGTGTAATGCTTTATGCATCGTCATAAGTTTCCTTGTTCGCCTATCCATTGATTGGAGCTCTTCCTTTGTCCATCCTAGGAATGGTCCTGTATACCTAACTACTGACACAGCCCAGGTGTTCATTCCTTTTATTAGATTTCTGCTATTTAATTTGGTTTCTAATATTTTCCTTATCCTTCTAAGGTATTCCCTCTTAATCTTCTCCTTCATCTCTTCCCGTTTTATCGTGTCACATTCAAGGACACCTAGGTACTTGTATCGGTCTTGTGCAGTCAATGCCCTAATCTTGTTGTTGTCCGGAAGTTCAATTCCCTCAGTCATTGAAAGCCTTCCTTTGTGCATCACCATGATTGCGCATTTTTCTATCCCAAACTCCATTCCTATGTCCTCACTATATTCCCTTACTTCGTTGAACAGAGTCTCAAGCTCTCCCCTGTTTTTCGCAAACAATTTAATATCGTCCATGTACATTAAGTGATTGACCTTTCCTTTTGTTTTAGAGAAGTGGTATCCTTTGCTGTTTTTCAGGATTCTGTTAAGCGGTATCATTGTTAGAACAAATAATAGTGGGGACAACGAGTCCCCTTGGAAGATCCCCCTTTTTATCCCTACCTCGGCTAGTTTGTCCCCTGCGGCTGTCAAATCTACTTTCCAGTCTTTCATTGAATTACCAATGATTATTATTATTATTATTATTATTATTATTATTATTATTATTATTATTATTATTATTATTATTATTATTATTATTATTATTATATTCTATACTATAGGACAACTCAATCTCGACGGGATGGGGAGAATTGTACATTTAATTTTAAATTTTAGATTTTAAGTTTAATTCCACTCACCCACGTGCAGGTCCAAAAACAACAAACTACTTTTTTAACATGGCAGTAGTCATTTCATCAAAGTGGAAAAATTCTCAGAATCACAAAGAAAACCATCTCAGAAGTGAAAAATATCATCAGAATATCAAGAATAATCAATCTTAAAGCCAAAAGTAAAATATCATTACAATGTTCGGAAATAATCACAGAATTCATCTCAAAGCCAAACGTTAAGTATCATTAAACTATTAAAAATAATCACAGAATTAATCTAAGCCGAAAGTAACATCATCAGGAGGAGCATACAGTCATAATATTATCATTATCATTATTATTATCATTATTATTATTATTATTATTATTATTATTATTATTATTATTATTATCAAGAATCACAGAATTAGTTTTAAAAATCAGAGTTAGTTAGTCTTAAGAGTCAGTCAACAGAATTAATCCAGAGAATGAAAATGACCTGATTGCCAAAATGTCTGTGCTGATACCGTCTTCTCGGTATCTGTTCTGTTTGCAAATGGTGGATTCCTGGACGCGGACGACGGCTTCTTTGCCGTTGCAATTTATACACGAGGGTTATTATTATTATTATTATTATTATTATTTGAAATCTCACACCAGTTGCCTAGTGGTAACTGCTGGAGTTTGAGTGACAGCAAGTCTCCTCAAGTCTCCAGCCCTTCTCTCCTAGTTCTCATAGGTCACAGTAATACTGCAGTTTACAGTTTCACACCGGTTGCCCAGTGGTTATCGCTGAAGGCTGAGTGACAATAAGTCATATTATTATTATTATTTTATTATTTGCAATCTCACACCAGTTGCCAGTTTGAGTGACAGCAAGTCTCCTCAAGTCTCCAGCCCTTCTCTCCTAGTACTCATAGGTCGCAGTAATACTGCAGTTTACAGTTTCTCACCGATTGCCCAGTGGTCATTGCAGAAGGCTGAATGACAATAAGTCTCCTTAGGTCTTCAGTCAACATCTCTTTTCTCCTTCGCCTATCATGCCAGTGCTGTGGTTCACATTTCTGCTTCCATTTCCCTTCCTCTGTTAGCCCACTTTTAACAATTGTGTTGCAGTCTTCATTATTATTATTATTATTATTATTATTATTATTATTGGTTTACACTTGTCAAAATGAAGGCAATAATTGTGTAATCTGATTGTATTGTACTTGTAAAATATCAAAAACATGTTGCTCAGTAATTTGTTGTTCATGTTCAATATTTCTTGAATAATAAACAATTCCAATGGTAAAATTAGGTAAAGATGAAATTTGTCAAAAATAACTTTACATAAAATATTGCAATCTTTCGCTAATCATCGCCAGCCGAGTCAGCCATTCGTGATATCAGGTACGGTAGGGTGGAAGTGACTAAAAACGTTTTATATAAGGATTGAATTGCCTAAATACGCCTGAATCTATGAGGATTAGATTATGCAGATGGCGTAAATTTAGAAGGATTAAATTATCTAAGTTGCCTTAATGCACCTAAATTGGGTAAATTTATAGGGATTGAATTATCTAAATTGCCCTAATTCACCTGAATTTATAAGGACTAAATTATCTAAATTGTCTCCCTACGCCTGAATTCATAAGGGTTGAGTTATCTTGATTGCCAAATACGCCGAAATATATAAGGGTTGAATTGCTTAAATTACTAAAATAGATTAGGAAAAAAAGATGTGAAGGGAGTTTCTGATTATAATGTAACTAAAATGCAAAACTGAACCCTTACTTCCTGCTCAGTATATATATATATATATATATATATATATATATATATGTATGTATATATATATATACATATATATATATATATATATATATTAGCTGAATGACCCGTCTAGTATAGATAATACCATATTGATATATATATATCTCTATATATATACATATACATATATTAGCTGAATGACCCGTCTAGTATAGATAATACCTTATATATATATATATATATATATATATATATATATATATATATATGAAAACATTCATCCAATTAATAGGAAAACTCTTCCTCCGAGCAATCCACAGAGTAAAATATTCAACAAGAACAAACTGAAAGTTAGCTTTAGTTGTACTAAAAATTTTGATTAACCCGTTACAAAGCATAACAATAGAGTAATTAGAATTGATACTAACCAAGAAAGTATAAATTAACCTGATTGCAAATGTTCAAACAAAAGCAGATGCCCTTTGCAGAACTAATGTCTCAAATTGAATATTGAGTAACAAGCCGAAATATCAACCCAAGAGAAACCCTTAGAGGTGAAATATTATACAGGGATATCGAAAACACCCTTTAAACTTAGATTAACCAACCATATATCATCTTTTAAAAATAAAATATAGAAAAATAGTCCATCACTGGCGACATATTATTGAAGACTGGGTTATAATAATATCAAACCTATGGTAAAATGGAAAATATTAAAACAAGCACACATATGCCAGAATATTGAAACTCCATGCCACCTATACATAAATGAGAAATTCGAAATCCTTAGTTTTGCCAAGGGAGGAAAAAGGACAAAAAACCCAAAACAAAACAAAACATAAAACAGAATTATTGAAAAGAAAAAATGGAATAGCGTTAATATGCAGGCACCGCTCAAATTTTCTAATAATAAACATAACTTAATGACCTTAACATGGATAAACCAAAAGTAACCAAAATAGATATCTTATTCACATAGCCACCCTAAAGAATAATCCAATCAACATAAGTACATTCGACATGATGAAATAAACCAAACCCAATATAATCAAATAACCCACTAAAGCCATATAAAAGAGGCCCTAACATTGGAAAATCGTTTTGAATGAAAATAAAATACTCTCAGAGAGGAAACATACCACAACGAAACTGATAGAACAACCACTCAATGATAACGAAAACACTCAGACCATACCCCCCGGTTTGTTATTAATGACCACCAACAGACATACATCCCAATTAAATAAAGCAAAAACAATATAACAAACAATCACTAACCACTGAACTAAAACAAATTAAAGAACAGAAAGACCCTGCAGCCTACAATAATGGATACCCCCACCCCAAAAAAGGTCCCAAAATAAGAATCTGAAATGAATTGAATCTTTTGCAAGGAGAAGCCCAAACAGGACAGGAACATAAACGTGTTTGTGTAGCGAATCCTCATTCCATTATATCTTAAATTTTACGCAAAACCAACTTTATTATTCAAAGTTCAATGTATCCAGCTCTTTATGAAATAAACCAATCATGCATCAGATATTGTATTATATCAGATTATATCGCATCGCATCTCCAGATCAGTATTGCATATATATATATATATATATATATATATATATATATATATTGAATAAATTCTTACTGTATGACGTAAAAGTACAAGCCAAGAATTTGGCTGTAAAGTTTGGCTCTAGAGATGAGGGAATCCAAAAGAAAATTTTTCCTTCTAGGCTATGGCCTGCTTAGGTCCCCCGAATATGCCATGTCCCCCCTGTTAGAATCTGGGGGCCATGTGACCTGTGCTTCGAATGCATCGTGGTTAACAGGGTCCTGGATGAGCCAATCTGTGACTTGAAGTGTAGAAAGCACCTGCTTGGTGTGATGGTTGCCATTTCAATTCTTCTTTCTATGGAGGCGTCGTCAATTTTTCATTCTTCAACTTTATTTTATTTGCTTTAGTTACGCTTTTATTTCAGAATAATTGCTGGATTTTCTAATTCTTTTTTTTCATTAATATGGCGTTTTTTTTTTTATTTCCCGTTTTTATTTTCTGCAACCCACGAATGAAACTGCGCCATTTCGAAAGCACTTAACAACTCTTCGTTCTCTTCTTAGCCACCAGAGTTCGCTACGAATGAATTTTATATTGTCACTATTCGTTCAATATTTTCTTAAGAGCTCTTTTTTCCTTTCTCCTTTTTTTAATCACCGCTATCCACAACAGACCAGTTTAAATGCTGAGGTTGGGTTTAGGTTATTCGTGTTTATTTTTGGCTTCTTATTCTCTTTCTTCCTTCTCTGTTTCCCTCTTCCTTTCTTCGTTCTTTTTGTCTTTCTTTTTTCGTTCCGTTCTTTCCTTTTCAGTTCTTTTTCCTTCCCTTTTTTCCTCTCCTTTTTCTTTTTTTACCTCTTTCTTCTTCTTATTTTTTTTCATTCTGTCTACTTCCTTTCTTTTTCTCCCCTGTTTCATCATCTTTGTTATTTTTTTCTTTTTTTCTTTCTTTCCCTCCTTCTCATTTCTATTCCTTGCTTCTAACTCTTTCCTTCACCCCACTTCGTCTTTCTTTCTTTAATTCCTTTTCATACTTTTCTCCTTTCTTGATTTTGTTTTCAAATGTTTCTTTTTTTCTCTTTCCTTTTCTTTCTATTTCTGCCATCAGGCGTTGTCTGGTAGATTGGAGATTGTCAGATGGTGTTGGGCGGTGAATAGGACAACCCCGTTTGTCTTTCGAATCTACCCCGTTATCTTTTTCACCGTTTTTCTCCTTCCTTGTTGTTTCCGTTGTTTTCCGTCTTTTCTCCAATTTCCCTCTCTATATTCATTTTTTCTCAATTTTCTTCGTGATAGATTGGCCTATAGCTAGATGGTTAGGGACAGACCAATATTAATAGATTGCTTGATATGATAAGAATGAGGTAGATAAATATGATCATATATATATATATATATATATATATATATATATATATATATTTTTATAGATAGATAGATAGATAGAGAGAGAGATAGATAGATAGATAGATAGATAGCTAGCTAGATATAATTCGGATGATAAGTAGATAAATATGATCATATATATATATATAGAGAGAGAGATAGCTTGATAGCTAGATATGATTAGAATGAGATAGATAAATATGATCATGTATATATATATATATATATATATATATATATAGATAGATAGATAGATAGATAGATAGAGAGAGAGAGAGAGAGAGAGAGAGAGAGAGAGAGAGAAAGAAAAAGATTGATAGATAGTTAGAGATAGTAGAGTGAGAAAGAGTTAGCGAGAGGAAGATATGAAAAGACTGGAATGAATAGATAGATATGAACAGACCGACATAGAAAGATGGATATGAATAGACCTAAATATAAATGAATATACTTAGATAGATTAATATGAATAGACTGAGATTGATATTGCCAAACGTGTCTATCATAACCTAAACATAATTGAATCTATATGTTTCTGACTGCCAGTCTCTCTATTTCTTTCTCTATCTATCACTACATATAAACTTTGGACACATAGATATTGCCAAACGTGTCAATCATGATTCAAACATATCCATATCTATATGTTTCTGTCTGTCCGTCTCTCTGTTTCTGTCTCTATCAGTTACAATATATCAACTTTAGAAACCTACCATGCCCTAACCGCGTGCTCTGCTAATTCGGCCCTGAGCCAAACTAACTTAAGCTTAAGTGTATATCTATTTCTAACAGCTTTTGTTTTCCCCCTATTTTTCTTCTTCTCTTTTCCTCCTCTGGGCTTTCTTTCTTTATTGACGTCTTTTCCTTCCGATTTTTTTCTTCACAACATTCTTTCATTATCCACCATTTTCAATACTTTTCCGTCTCATTCACTCTCTTCTTTAACTTTCCACTTATTTTCAATATGGGAATTTTTCTTCTCGTACATTATTTAGCCTTTCAGTCCTGATTTTGAATTTTTAAAAAATTTGTTGTGATTTAATTTCTTACTCTTATCTAAAGGACATTTAAAGACAACTAACTTTGGCTGATTGATAAACATTAAACTAAACTAAAACATTTAGCGCGTGTTGTATTGGGGTAAGTGACCAGAAACAGAGGGCCATGCAACGGTCACAAGAGAGAATCATGCTCAACTTCACACGCAGAGATCACAAAACAGCACAGTATATTAGGGGAAAAACAGGAGTCCGAAACTCCATAAAATCCATTAGAAAACTCAAATGGCAATTGGCTGGTCATGTTGCAAGAATGGTAGATGACTGATGGACATCACGACTCACAATATGGATCCTCAGGGATCATATGCGAAGCCAAAGCCGGTAGAATACAAGATGAAAAGACAAACTAGACAAGTTCAGAAAATATTGGCTCTGCGACGCCCATGATAAAGAAGTATGGCGAATCCTGGGGAAGGTCTAAGTCCAACAACAGACGATAAAAGACTGATGATGATGATGTATTGGGGACGATCAATTAAAAAGATTGAAACAAAGGTGATCAGTGGATTAGGTACTTCTCTTGCCTCATCTCGAAATAACTTCAGAAAAGCAGAAAAAACGTATTTGTAGACAAATTAAGGAGTGCATGTTGAAAATTCCAACCGTTTAGCTCCATTGATGCAGCGTGTACGTTTTCTAATTAATTCTGTTTCGAAGACAACTAGCAATGGAAGACAGATAATCATTTCGATGAACGGAACTAGAACAGGTCTGCTAAGCCACGTCACCAAAATCTTTTTGGCAGCCTGTCATGTTAGGGGTGATCAATTAAAAACATTTGGAAATTGGGGTGGTCAATGGATATGCTGCATCTCTCGATTTTGGTTTGGCAGTGATTACTAGAAAAAGTCTGCATCCCCTCTACCCCCAAAGCATTAGTACTGTTAGACACTAACTTGGGACACATTTAGTATGAAGTTACATTGAAAATTGACCCTCCACTACGCACCCATTCGGGGTGGGGCGTGATTTTCAAAAACAAAATAGACGTTTTTTTCTTTCTAGTTGTAATGCCGGACAAGAACTGGATAAAACTATACTGACAATTATGCTTTACTGTTTCTCATGAAAAAACGAAATGTTTGGAACATACAACTTGAACTTTATTAAACGAGTTTTCTCCACAGCATCTGTTTTGGAAATGGATATATATTCTGGCTTGTCACGCCATTCTAGAAGTACAGTCGACCAATTTAATGATCAATAAATTTTATTGAAAAATAAAAAAGAATGACTTACAAGTAGTACTTAAAAGTACAGTTGGTAAATAGAAGGTTATAAAACGTATCCGACGCATTCGCTTGTCTGCTTCAATAAGCTTCGATTGTCCATCATAAAACAATGGTTAGGAAGCTTGTCTGGAGACCATTGCTAGTGAAGGGAATTTGATTATCGCTCGGTGTTCTATTACTGTAAGCTTTTGCCAGACTAGGTTAAGTTTAGCAAAGATCTGTTTTTAATGGTACTCTTTTCCTTCTTTCTTTTTTTTCTCGAAAACTTTCCGCCTTTTCTTTTCAAAATTGTTCATTCTTTAGAAATGAACAATTTTCATGCATTTCTTTCTATTTTTTCTCCCTCTTTTCTTCGAAATTACTCTTTAATTTTACATTTGTTGGCTAATTTTAACTACGCATTTGTCACATTTTTTTGTCTTCTGCTTCGACAGGGTTTAATTGCCAGCCAGCCATAGAAAAATGGCCTGTAGGCTATTCCTGGGGCTATTGAGAGTGAAGGGAGTTCCAATCATTTCTGGATGCTCTATTACTACGGGCTTGTGCCAGACTAAGCTAAGCTTGGTAAATATCTGGTTTTATGGTTTTCTGTCCCTTCTCTTTCCTCTTTTTTCTCTTTTCTGAGCTTTCTTCATTTTCTACTCAAAGTTTTAATTATTTACCACTCTCGACCATTGCTTCCAACCTTCTTCCACGCTCTTTGACATTTCCCTCCAATCTTACATTTCAAAAAAGTATTTCACACATTTTTTCGACAGGCTTCGATTGCCTGCCATAGCAAAAATGGCTTGAAGATTGGTCTTGAGGCGATTGCTCGCGTAGGGAGTTTAATCATCAGTCCATTTTCTATTACTGTGGACTTGTGCCAGACTAAGCCAGGCTTTGCAAATATCTGTTGTCTAATGGTGTGTTTTTTTTCTTAATCTGTCTTCTTTTTTTCCTGAGCTTTCTTACTTTTCTTTTCAAAAGTTTTCATTCTTCACCATTTTCAATATTACTTCCCACTTTCTCCCACCCTCTCCGAAATTTTTGTTTAATCTTAACATTTTTTTGTTCATTTCAAAAAGGCATTTGACACATTCTGTTGTCGTCTGCTTCGACAGGCTTCGATTGCATTGTCCACTCTTCACGCCTCCTCCACTGAATTGTAACATCGCCATCTTTTCTCGTCTGATATAATTAAGACAGAACACAATGCCGGCGTTATCATTAATGTCAGGCAATAAAAGACGAAGATACCATACAAATGATATCCGGGAACACCCGCCTGGGTTTCTTCGCTTGCAGACAATACGAAAAGCAGCAACAGTTTTGTCTGTAAACGAAAAAGGTTACAATAAAGACTGATCTCTCGCTTTTCTGACACATAAAATATTTTTGCCTCTCCCAATCAAAAGGTTAAGATGGCGACGAAGATTATTTTTCTAGTTTCAATAATAATAATAATAATAATAATAATAATAATAATAATAATAATAATAATAATAATAATAATAATAGGTCTGGTTAGTCTCTGAACAGAAACTGTCATGTGACCAACGTGTTTTGGCAGTATGTCATGTTGCGTGTGATCAGTTAAAACAATTGAAAAAAAGGAAGTGGTTTCGATCAATGAATAAGTTACTTCTTTCACTCTTCATTGCATCACAAGATAGCCGGTCATAAACTTAGGGACCGATTTAGCATAAACTTATATTGTTAATTGAAACCATCATTAAAAACCTATTCGGGGGTGGGTGGTAGATTTTGAAAAAAAAAAAAAGAAAAAGTTTTTTCCGAACATAAATGTTCAGCCCTCCAGCTCCATTGGTGTAACATGGATGCGTATCCAGCCAGACCACCTTGGAAACTGAAGGAATCTATGTTGATAGTTTTGGTCGGCATTTTTTAAGTCCCCAAAGAGCACAATATCACCTGCGTAAAAAACAGCGATGAAACTGTAAGTCATATAACAGGTTTTACAACTGAAATATCGAATTTAGATATGTCCACGCACCTCTATTAGACCCTTGTCAGTCGGTCGATTGGTAGGTCGGTATAGTTTATACAAACAACAGAAAGAGGAAGGAGAAGAATGGGAGACGTCATTAAAAGAACCACTATCTTGATTAATTGATGATATTTGAATTTAAAATCTTTTGTAAAATCACTCAATTATTTTTAAGTAAGTAAATGCATAGTTTAAATTAGGTCGATATATCTAAAAAAAATAGATACGTAGGCAGAAATGACCCGGTTTCTAAAGCAAATGTTTATGCTTATGGTCCTTCGTAGTGAAAAATTGCCAATTGTTTGAATCGGTCAAAATGTCCACTACCTCTACCAAAGTATCGTCCACTATAATTAGGTTCTCAGATAAACATTCGAATATCATATGACACCAGATCCTTCTAAACCACAGGAGCTGAAGTTAATTCGCTTTTTTGAGAAAATGCATTTTTGAAATCGATCTTTACAAACAGAGTTCATCTGGTCTGAGTCCACAATCTATCAAGATTATTATTTCTCGGGTCGTTTGTTCTCCAGCCAGAATCAGTTGACATTGTCAACGCTGCCCGAAGAAAAATTGCACTAGCAAATAAGGGCTTCATTGTTTTCTGTATGAAAAGAAAATGATTGATTAATATCGGGCCAGGCGTTTTTATTGACAAGGAATTACGACCAACGGATGACGAGGGACTAAATCCACTAATTGCCTTCCATTATCCGCTGACTTTAAGAGGATTAAGTTAATCTGTTATTATAAGACACTCGTCACTGAACCTTCAAAAAACTGCGATGATTTACGCCCTCAGTATATATATATATATATATATATATATATATATAAATACACACACACACACACACACACACATATATATATATATATATATATATATATATACACACACATATATATATACATAGGATTCTGCTTAAGCAGCACCGTTGAGGATCCATATAAGTGTTCGTTTTAAAAAAACATATTTGCATAAAAAGGACCACATATCATGTACAATTGTCCTACTGAGTAGCGATTCCTTGTACCTGACGTTCCATTTAACCGAAAAGACTGTATATACACTCATACATACATATATACATACATGCATGCATACATACGTAAGAATGGAGAGACAATTTAGAAAGCTATAAAATGTTAAAAATTAGATTTCTTTATTTAATTTAACGTTTGGTTAATCAAAGCTAACATCATTAGAAAATATGAGAGAATACAAAATGGTGTCCATTTATAGACCCCCATGGCCACTCGTTGATGTGATATTCCAAATGCTGGTGGGGTTAATCACTTTTTAGTTTATAAGTGTTCCGAAAACAAACTGGGTAGTGAATTATTTTGAATTTCTGCTCATTGTAGTCCGGGGGAATGTGTAAAGTTCCACATGTGTTGAAAGGTTGTTTTTTGTTGATTGGTGTGTATATGAATTGTCTACCTGGGGTTTTGTATATCTATTAGATTGAACCAATTATTGAAAACGTCAGAGGTAATATGTTTGGAATGGTGTCTGATGTGGAATCAAACTACATTGAGTTCATTTGGTTGTGGTTGGAGAAATTCATCAGATTGAGTTTCGTATTTCATGTGTGTATATGTCACGTTTCTGCTGATTGATGTGCATTTTAATAGAAGTTTTTAAAGTATGGATTAGATTGAAGATCGAAGTTGATGAGCTGACGCTGTGCATGGAGATATTTTGTCTGACTCGATATCAGTTCTTCAGCTAACTAGTGTATACAATTTGGCTAATAGGGGTTTGATGTACGCGTTAGATTAAAGAAATCATTTGGAAAATGTTCGTTAACACTCTTTTTGAGCTAGAAGTTTCTTCAATGAATAGTTTGGAGCAATCCTGACAGGGGATAGCATAGATACATGAGCCCAAGATATTCTCATTGCCTGATTTGGAGATTATATCTCTGATAGCTTCAGAAGTACAAGTAGTAACGTGAGTGTCTCATTTTTTTTAGGTTGCTAGCAAGTGTCATAGTGAGTATGTGGTAATAAGATGTATCTATGATGGGTAGTTTTGTTTTGTAATTTTTGCAAGTCTTGTGTATGTTGTATGTTTTTCTTACGTTGTGTGTAAAATGTTAGGGTAGTGGAGACCCTTGAAGGTATGTTACGTGTATTGTCCCTCTTTCCGTAAGTATTTGGGGCTACAGATTCCAAGAGATCTCAGGAAGGAATCAATAATGAAACCTGAGTTCATTCTACTGTTATGGCATGGGTAAAAGTTGATGTGGGTCGTTCTAATTAGTGGACTTACGGTCTTCACTTGATAGTAGGTTGGAGTCCTTTCTATGAAAGAAAGTAAGTATATCCAGGTAAGGTAAGGTATTATTAGTTATCTGAAAAATTCAAACTCTGCGCTTATGTGATGACTAATATGTCTTTCGAACGAAAAAAAATAGTGAATGATATTGAAAATTAACATTTCTGTTATCAAATCTGATTCATAGGTCTTGTAAGGTTATATATTATTTGAAAATCTAGTCTCTATAAACAGTTTATAAACATCCACTTATATAATACGTTAAGTTTATACTTACATTTTTTGTCTACAACGCCCGAAGAGGAATGAAATTCATACTTTTGCACAAGAGTTACTTTCCTCGGTAGACATTTCATTATATCGTTATAGGTGAGAGTAAGATATTTATACACAATTATGTTTCAACATTGTCGTATTTAGTAGATGCAAAGTAGAAACATAAAAAAAGTTGGAGAAAAAAGTTTCAAATTTGTCGTTTCTTCTGATGGAAGCTTTTAAGGATTTATTCAAAAGAAGAAAAAAAAAAATTCAAAACTTTTTTCTGACTCTTTTATGCTTTATCAGGCATCCATTAATTACCACAATCTTGAAGTTTTGTATCACGAAAATAATGTACAAAAATATTCGGATTCTGCGAGAGTTTTTCAATTAATAAGCATTTTGTCAGATATTTATGTCTTAGAAAGAGAAAAAAAGCATGAGTTTATTTACTTTACAGTCTGTGGAAAAGAATCCCAATAACAAACATGTTTTCATTGGTTTGTTGTTTGACATTTCCATCCAATAAAGAAGTCATTAAAATACCAGCTAAATTAAGATATTATAGACTGTCTATATTAAGAATCCAAATAATAATTAATCTTTTCAATTGAATGTATATATATATATATATATATATATATATATATATATATATATATATATATATATATATATATATATATATATTCAATTGGAAAGATTAATTTTCAATTGAATATATATACATATATATATATATATATATATACATATTCAATTGAAAAGATAAGTTATTATTTTGATTCTTATATATATATATATATATATATATATATATATATATATATATATATATATATATATATAGATAGATACATTCAATTGAAACGATAAATTATTATTTGGATTCTTTATATATGTGCATATATGTGTGATATATATACGTATACAATAATATATATATATATATATATATATATATATATATATATATATATATATATATGTATATATATATATATATATATATATATATATATATATATATTTTTTTTTTTTTCAAGTGAATGGATTGATCTATTCCTGGTTTTGAGTCATTGAAAATCGGTGTCCTTAGCCTAAACGAAATTGGTATAATGTTTTCTTCGTGTATTTTGCAAAAGTGGTGGTAGCATAGATGATACCGGGTGGAGTGGTTTGCTAGCATATATTGTTGAGTGGATCACAAGCGAGGGGGTTAATGTTACTGTAGTGTAAGGTAGTGCTACCACCACATCAAGTCAATATATCCCTACAAACCCCCCCAAAACACGAAGGAAGCGTTATACACATTTTACAGTCACTAATTACAATATATATATATATATATATATATATATATATATATATATATATATATATATATATGCTCCTCTATTCAGGGTCGAGCACTCTTCAAGTGAGGTAACCCGTTCATTTTAAGCATTATCCAATGCTCCCCCATAGGAATACAGCATTCTGGTGGATGGGGGATTTAAGCAAAAATGGAATATATCGCTTAAATTCAGCTTTACAGACCGTCCAGTTCCGTGGCACAGTGGATGGGATAATGGATTGTCTATAGCCACACTGAAGAGTTGTAATACAACGAAACTGCTGTCTTTGGGTGACACAATATATATATATATATATATATATATATATATATATATATATATATATATATATATATATATAGAGAGAGAGAGAGAGAGAGAGAGAGAGAGATTGAATATAAATTTGATTAAAAAGTGGATGCATGATCTGACAGGAAAAATTATAAATTGCTATATATTATTTTGAAACTCTTTTTGAAATGATCTCCCGTTATTACCATCTAAATTGTCCACCTTCAAAAAAAACAAATAGAGCAGATAAAGACTGTGAATGAACAAAATGAGAATTAGGAGATGGAGCAGTTTTTTAAACCTCTACATTGCTGGCGGCTGTTCAGCTCATTGGTAAGAGCAACGCTACGTTCGAGCAGCTACCCAATCAGTTGCAAGTTCGTTTCTTGCTGCAGCCCCATTTTTTCGATTGTTTATTCTTTTAAGTCGTCTAGGCCCAATGATACATTCCCCGTGTAATAATGGGAGATAATTTCAAATAGAATTTCAAATTATTTCAATGCAATTGATATTATATATGTATATATACATACAAAGTAAAAATCAGGAATACTATATGATATGATGCCGGCAGAATTTCCGTTGAAAAACTTAATTTAACCCCGCGTACACATATGAAAAATAAACTTTCAATAAACCTTCATAGCTATCTTATTCCCTCGTTATCAACAACAATAGTAGTAGAGCCATTACTTTAAAATTAAAATTATAATTATTCTATACCCCTAGCCACTTTAAGAACAACTAAATCACTTTTCATAATTGTCTTGGATATATATATATATATATATATATATATATATATATATATATATATATATATATATATATATATATATATATATATATATATATAGGAAGTGAATTCGCTACACAAGCAAGTTTCTACCCTCTTTGTATGTGTCTGTGTGTATGGAAAATTAATAATTGTGTCAGCCACAGACAGCTGTTTAGTTGTATTACAACTCTTTAGTGTGGCTATAGATTCGATATCCCTTCCAGTCCCGCTAGGTAAGATCGAAATCTTTGCTCCAGACCAATTCCAACAAAATATCCAGCCATACCCCCACAGATTTATCCACGGACAGAGTACAGTCTGGACTCACCATTATGACCCACAAGGAATACTCTTTCTACATTTTGATTTTTGTTTCAAAGCAAAACTCTGAAGCTGAATTTATTTTCTACGGAAACCTTTCAACCACTAAAAGGTATACAAATGCAACTGAAAATGGAAACTCCTCCCGAAACATGTATGGCATATTAACTGATTCATTTATGTATGAATGAATTAACAAATTCTCCATAAAGTCTCCATATTCTTTTTCTCCTGTCTCATTCCTGATAGTTTACTTATATATATATATATATATATATATATATATATATATAGAGAGAGAGAGAGAGAGAGAGACAGAGAGAGACAGAGAGAGATAGACGGGTTGAAGGGAAAGGGGAATCATAGCTTTAGGGGAAGTGATACTTTACGTACTAACATGCTTTTAGACTGAAAAACTTTCTATATTGACGAAAGAAAATGTTTTTTTTAGCAACAATATATATATATATATATATATATATATATATATATATATATATATACATATATATGTGTATATACATATATATATGCATATATATATATATGCATATATATATGTATATATATTTCTGTCATTTATATACATAGTGCAAAAATGTTGCTTAAAAACATTCATGAATATATAATTTTTTTTCAGTCTAAAAGCATTTAATATGTTACTGCGTACATTTTAACTCTAGATCTTAAATATTCTTTTCATTTATGCTTATTAGCTTATTTCATATATGTCAGGCGAATCAATTTCTTACTCATAACTGTTAAGCATAAGATTTTCGAAAGGGATTTAATTTTATGTATAGAATCTGATCTTACAGGACCACAAGTGGAATTCTCTTGTAGAGATAATCAGTTATTTAGCATGGCTCCCCAGTAGTCCTGATCAAAACATCACATCCCCCAAGCTATGCTTCATCTCTCCTATCTTATACTGTATATCACTACATTCTGGTTGATGTATAAGTATATACAGGATACATGTATGAGTATTGTCATTTATATACATAATATACTTAAACACACATACACATATATACACATATATGCCAAAATGTAGCGGTACACAATATATATATATATATATATATATATATATATATATATATATATATATATATATATATATATATATACATATATACATATATATATATAGATATAGATATAGATAGATAGATAGATATATGTATTATATATATATTTATATTATATATATATGTATCAATATTCGATGCTTTTTGCAATTTGTAAAAATACAAAAGGAAACTGCTAAACAATCGGCTCCAAGTTTTGTTCTCGTAATTACGAGAGCCAATTCTTTTAGTAATTACACGAACGAACCACATTGCTGAAGAGTGCGTATGGTACGAAATGTTGACTTATACACGTATTATTTTCTGTGTGTTTGTGTGTACGTATGTAATAAGGGTAATATATCATATTTCATTGCATAATACTTATATATATATATATGAATATATATCTTTTAGAAAATATTTGATATAAAATGAAAAGAGTTCATTTTCTGAGAACGTGTATCGTCACCATGTAGGGAGAGAGGGAGGGAGAGAAAGGGAGAGAACCTAACCAAGAGACGGATCCGTTTATTGAGAACCATGCTACGTGCACATGAAAGAATTATGCTCAATCTCACATGGAGAAACCACAAGACAGCGCAGTAATGGCAGTGGGCTGGTCATGATGCAAGAATGGCTGACAACCGATGGGCATCACAACTCACGACATGGATCCCCCGAGATCACTCGTGGAACCGAGGCCGGCAAAATACGAGATGGAGAGACGAACAAGACGAATTCAGAAAGTACTGGCTCTGCGACGCCCATGATAGAGAAGTGTGGCGAATCCTGGGTAAGGTCTATGTCCAACGACGGACGATGAAAGAGTGATGACGATGACATCGTCACCGAACCCTTAAATTTGTTTAGTATCACACACTTACACTTGCACACACATGTACATACTTACACAAACACACATATATATGTATATATAAACATTCTAATAAATTCTCCTAGGTATACATACATATCCATACATGCTTAGATGTGCATATATTTTCCTAGATATTTGGATTCTTCCATGAACTGGTTATATATAGATAAAAACACCCACACAATCATGTATATACGTTTAATTAAACCTTCGTTGGCATACAGACAAATATACATACACACGTCTTGATACTTGTATGTATTTTCCTACCAATATGGATCCTTTCATGAACTGGTTATTTTATCAGCAAGAAGCCGATACTTTTGAAGTTTAAAGGTCGTTGGTTCCAATCCGAAAGAAATTACCATCGCCCGCAGCAAAAGTTCTAATTAGAGACCTTCTTCCATATTCTGCGATGCAAAAAACATACGTCAGAAATGCAACCATGGAGTCTGGTTTATTGGGAATTTCGACCAATTTGGATTTACGGCACAAAAATGTCAAAGTGTGCCGCGAAGGCCTCATGGGTTCTTGGCAAAACTTTTTCAGCTTTGGAAGAAGAGATTTAACTAGGCTGAGTAGTTAAAAGCGCTAGAAAATGAAATAAAAGTTACAATCTGAATGCATAAAACATTCATAGATACATGCCACTCACACATATATATATGTATAAGTGAAAGGCGTCTGATTGTCTGTCACGCTATAAATACACCTGAACATAGGCACAGCTCAATCATATTTGGCAGAGGCATTCAATTTTCTGGATCTCAGATTACTGGCAGTTCGTTTGCTCACCGCTGATTGGACGACTTTGAGTTCCAAGAAAAGCAACAGAAGACAATTCGAGGGCCTTTTTTTCTTTGTTAATATTTACAAAAACACCGACTGATAATTCTCCCTTTAAACTTTGGACTAAGCGGATATGTTTCTGATTTCTGACAAAAAAGTATTGCTTAATTTGTAAACGTACAATCTATTTACGATCAGATTTCGGTTGTATTTACGATGTATTTGCTAAAAACCCCGATTGACTTTTTTCTAAAATTAGTGTGATGGTAATGTTTATGATTTATGAAGAAAAACATCTATTGTGAAACCTGTAAATGTACTATTTATTTATGGTAATATGTAGTTACTGTCTCCGTATTTGCTCTCAGTTGACTTAAAGAATGATTTTAAAAAAAGTTTTGAAGCAAAAAATGATTTTAAAATAAGTTTTGAAGGAAAAAAAATAATGGTTCTAGAGGTGGGAATTTCCATTTACAAGGTACCAATATTGGCAAAGTAGATCCTTACTTTCCGTCCTTATACGTATCTTTTATTTTTAAATGTTTATTTATAATTCATTAAAGAGTCTGAAGTGAAGGAAAACATCCCACTGTAATGGGTAAAAAACGAAGGGAGAATTTTTCCTCCCTGTAAAGGGTGCAAAAAAAGGGGAGACTTTTTGCTCTTATATTGTATCAAATGTGGAGGGAGACTTTTGCCCTTTCTGAGGAGACAAAAACATTTTCCTCCCTTGAGGGTTCAAAAGCCATTTCCATTGTCAAGGTGCCAGAGGTGGACTGAAGACGTTTTTTCCTCCTTTAAGGGCTCAAAAAGTGTCGGGAAACTTTTCTTCCTTCATAGAGCTAAAAGTTAAGGGAGACTTCTCTGCTTTTAAGGAGTCAGTAAAAATTGGGGATTTATCCCTCAAATGAAGGGACTTTTCTACTCCTGTAGGGGATCATAAGTGGACGGAAACTTTCTCCCTATCAAGTGATCAAAAGTGAAGAAAGATGCCCTGCTGGGGAAGGTGCTTGCGGCTATATCAAAACAACCTGAGCCCTAAATATAGGGAAGTTATGGTATTTATGAATAAAAGTACTCCTATTGCATGTCTTCTGACATTCTACGATAAAGACTTTCTTTAAAGTTTGGAGGGGACCACCAATCTTCCATGCCCATATATATATATATATATATATAATTAACGTTCCCCTCTTCAGGGTTGAGCACTCTTTAAGTAAGGCAACTCGTCTATTATAAGCTATATAGCAATGGTCTTCCAACTCTGGAATGGAGCAGTCTGGTGGGTGGGTAATCGTGCATAAGTAAATATATCGCTTAAATTCAATCTTTCTGACCGTCCAGTTCTGCCTAGAGTAGTGGTAAAATGCTAGCCTATGGGTTTAGCAGTAGGTTTCGATCCTACCTCTTGGTACTGGATAGTCTATAGCCACAGTGAAGAGTTCTTATACAACGAAACAGCTGTCCGTGGATGACCCAATTATTACTTATTATATATATATATGTATATATATATATATATATATATATATATATATATATATATATATATTTGAGTACGGGTGTCTGCGTGTGCTCTGGCAGCAATTTTCCTTTTCTGGTTGAAAATGGGAGACAAGGCATTTTTTTCGATTATTTGTAACTTTCTTGTTCATGAATAAGTTGGCGTATTTCGTTGTCCAAAGGATGCAGGTATCTTTCCACAATTTAGGGAAATATCTACACTCTTTTGATGAGAAATGCACTTTGTTTCCATGAGACCAAGGGATATATATATACATACATATATTATAAGATTCAGAATATGTATACCCGGTAAATGTTAGCATTTCGTGCCTGACGTACTCTTCAGCAACTGGCAGTAAGTTTTGTTTTCGAAACTTATTGCCGGTTGCTAAAGAGTGAGTTAGGCACGAAACGTTGACATTCGAAGGGCATATATTTGTGTAAATCCTATTTTTATATATCAATATCTCTATTCACTTTGATAAATATTTTGCCCTGTGTTTAAATCCCATCAACCCAAGATCAAATCTGTTTTCTATTTCTTTTTGTACTCTTACAAATTAATAGATACATTATGAAACATATATATATATATATATATATATATATATATATATATATATATATATATATATATATAGTAAGATTTAAAGGGAATCTGTCATTACGAATTAATGAAACCTAAACAAACTGTTACTGCACAACAGTACGGTGTGCTATTGGCTCATTTGAATGGGGCATTAGTCAGAAAGATAATTGTTCTGTCCACGGAAATCGTTCGCTGATTCAACTGTATGGAAGCACATATTGCATTTGCTGCAAATGCGACACAGAATGATTATCATGGATCTAGGATTGGAAGTTCTACCGCACGCTGCGTATTTCTTTCTATGTTATACTCCTCGACGGGTCGGGGAAGTCCTGGCGGCTGACCGGATAACAGCACGAAAATTGGAATTTTCGAGCTGAGTTCAAATTCCAACTGAGACTGAGACGGGCACTAATGCACTTGGGTGAGGTATGAACCCACCTGCCCAGCTAGGGTTAAAATAATGTATGGTAAAGAGGGTGACCGAGATGAGGAGAAAATTGTGTGATATGTGAAGCCTGGGCTGAGATAGCTGTTGCCTTGGTCAGCGTGAGGGCACTCGCTTACTATTCCTTGTCTGGCCAGCAGTTACATGTAGTTCAAGATATCGAAAGATTTATCAAATAATCCATCGGATCAAAACTGAATCAGGTTTTGTTTGTCACTCGATTGAAGACGCCACAATATATATATATATATATATATATATATATATATATATATATATATATATATATATATATATATATATATATATATATATATATATATATATATATATTGTGGTGGCAAAATATATATACACGGGAAATATATTTTCATAAGGCTTCCCCGAGTTCATAGTTATTATAGGTCATTGGTCACTGAACCTATAGAAAACGGTCATATATATATATATATATATATATATATATATATATATATATATATATATATATAAATAAATAAATAAATAAATAAAAGAAGTTATTTTTTGAAGTGGTTCCCTGGCAAATGAACAATTGTTCCTTGGGTACTTACAGTTTGATGACTACTGCTTTAGGTAATAGAAAGATGAGGAACAGCTGAATATTCACGGTATGCATTTATATTGTTAAAAGATTTTGCCCAAAGTATGGAGGAAACTCTTATATCAGCATAATATATTCACAAGGTCCACCAGGAAAGTATCAGTACATCAAATATTACTGAAAAAAATAGCTTATCTTGGGCAAGGGTGCTTTTCTCTCCTTCAACGTACCCTATTGGATCCTCTCACTCTTATCTCAAGTTCCATTTCACTTTTTGGAACCATATGTCCTATTTCGAGATCACTGTCAGTTCTAAGGTTGCATTCTCCTTAATCTCGGCCATGGTATGAAATCTTCTACCTCTTTACCCCAAAACGACGGAAATTGATGAGAGCCGAATCAGGACTGCAAGCCCTTCTGGCTAACCGACATGGGGGGGGGGTGAAGCTTGCATCAGAATATAGAAGGGTCAACCTATGCCATTGTAAATGTGATAGTCACACAGTACAAAAGCTCACAAAATAGCGTCACATTCCTAACTAACCTCATGGGAAAGTGTATGTTCAAGCATGCGGAGTAAGGTCCAATCTGATTGAGTGCTTTGTTACATAAAGGTCGCTAAATCAGTTCTCGAGATATTAAAAATGACCTTATACATTCTGTACATAAATATATAATTAACAATGCCCTTATGGTGGCTACGACTAACTATCACTCCCTGAGGACCACAAATTTTCTCAATGTTCTTCCGTATCGGTTAGACTTGAAAGTTTTTCGATGTTTTGCAATATTTGACAACTGATTTGAAGGCTACATTCATCCAAAGTAGTGTTCCTCATAGCATATTTATTCGACCAATAATTGGCAGAAGAGATGCCCTTCCCAAGGGCATTAGAGAGAATCAAACGCAGATCTTGAACTTCCATTTTCCCTGTTGCCAACTGTTAGGCCACTGGCAACCCATTTTTAGAAAACTATCAACTTAAGTTTCTTCAGTTTTTAAGTTGTTCTAGATGGCTAGCCGACTGACTGATTGTGAATGCATCAGGAGTACAGGTCACACTTATAGAGCTAGAGGACTTAAAAATTTAGACATCTACTCTTTATTATGTCCAGAAGAACATTTTCATTTGAAAATTCCCCCTTTTTGTAGCATGGGAGGGTCTGTCTGCGATGTAAGTTTATGCTAAAATGGTCCCTTTGAGTACATCAGTATTCATGCTTGTTATTCGAAAATTCAGACCTTTTCCAGTGATTACTGCCCAACGAAAGGCGAGAGAGGAAACTCATTCACTGATCACCCTTTCTTTCCAATTATCGAATTGATCAACCCCAACACAGCATGCTGCCAACAGATGTTTGTTACGTGACGGTTTCTATTGAGTGACTATCCATACCTACGTTTTTTTGGTTAAAACTTTTATATACTCAGTAATTTTTCTTCTCGGTCTTCTTCAGTATGCAGTGTTCACCGTGATTTGTCCCTTAAGAGACAACTACTAAGAAGAAATCAAGCGAAGAATCACCTTAGGATGGCAAGCCTTTGGCAGAGCAAGCCCACCCTTCAAAAACAAGTCGATCCCAATAATCCTAAAAAGAAGAGTATACAACCAATGCATCCTTCAGATAGTCACTTATGGAGCTGAAACATGGAACCTAACCAAGAGACAAACCCGCAAACTGAGAAGCAAGCAACGTGTGGATGAGAGAATCATGCTCACATGGAGAGATCACAAGACAGCACAGTATATAAGAAAAAAACGGGGATCCGAAACATCATAGAATCTATTATAAAACTCAAATGACGATGGGCTGGTCATATTGCGAGAATGAAAGACTACCGATGGACATGATGACTCATAACATAGAACCCCAGAGATTAGATGCGAAACCGAGTCCGACAAAATACAAGATGGAGAGATGAACTAGGCAAATCCAGAAAATACTGGCTCTGCGACGCCCATGATAGAGAAATGTGGTGGATCTTATGGAAGGACTATATCCAACGACGGACGTTAAAAGATTTATGATGATGATGACCATTTAAGTGTAACTACCCGGTGACTAAATCCTATTTCTCATTGCACGCGTCAGCATAAAGATCCTTGCAAGTTTCTATTCTGGATAGGATCAGAACCTCCCTACAAGTCTCCATGATCACCCTCCTTGGCAGGACACACGACCATCGAAGGGATACCCCCATTTTTACCACATAGCTTAGAGTGTACTCAATTAGCTGCTGATTGCAGACGGAAAAATTGTCTTATTGAAGACTTTTCTAAACTCTTCGTTCATACACTGAGTCGAACACGGGACCCACTGCGTGTAGACCTATACACTACCGGAGCAGACAAAACTTTTGTATACTCGCTACTTTTCTTTCTCGGCCATGTTGTATGCAGCGTTCAACGGTCACGTGGTCCATCTCGACTTAATCCCCGAGTAGACAGACCTTACTTGACCGGCTAACCGATAGATGTCGCTGCGTTTTATTAATGATGGCACTCAGAAAATTGCATTAGCATATCAAGAGAAAGAATAAAAACAAACTGTGGAGATATAAAGAGGATCAGGAAGGAAAGAGATAGAGAGGGGGATATGTATCAATGTGCTCGGACAAAGAGAGAGAGAAAATAGAGAAGAAGGAAGAGAAATCGGGAGAGAATAGTGAGATGACTAGATAGAAGACGTGAGGGAGAAGGAAGGGAAGCAATATATAAGAGGCATCAATAGAGAGAGAGAGAGAGAGAGAGAGAGAGAGAGAGGGAGAGAGAGAGAGAAAGAGAGAGAAAGGTATGTGTATCAGTGTACTATGACAAAGAAAGAAAAGAGAGAGACTTACGAAGGAAGAGATATTGAGAGAGGATAGTGAGATAAGTAGAGAGAAGACGTGAGAGAGAAGAGAGAAAGGCAAAATATGAGACATCAGCAGAGAGAGAGAGAGAGAGAGAGAGAGAGAGAGAGAGAGAGAGAGAGAGAGAGAAGAAATGCCATAGGGGAACAATTATTGATTAAGCTTTTGGGACCCATGGAGGTGATTTTTTTTTAACTTACCCCCCCCCCAGCTACACTCCAGTAAGAGATAGAGAGACAAGAAAGCATTGCTTTGGTGTAGTGGTCCTCACAGCTAGACAGCTAGTCTTGCAGGCCTTCATCCTGCATGGAAGGTTCGATCCTCATTGGAACCCCATACCAGAATAAACAAACCTTAGATATAAAAATAAACCTAAATAATAAAAGAGACGGTACAAGTAAAAAGAGAAACAAGTCTGGTTAGTCATCTAATAGAAACCGTCATGTGACCAACGTCTTTTAGCAGCGTGCCATGTTTCGGGCGATCAATTGAAAAATTGGATAAAAAGGGATCAATGAATAAGTTACTTCTCTCACGTTTTGTTGGGCAACTATCGCCAAAAGGTCCGAATTAAAAAAGCAAAAAAAAAAAAAATGTATCAATACTGCCAGACATAACTTAAGGGACCAATATAGCATAAATCTACGTTGTAACTTATTTGGGGAAGAATTAAAAAACAAGCAAACCCCCCCAAATTTTTTTTTGGACGCTAGTAAGTATATCGTCTCTAAAAGTGACGATATAACGCTCTACAATAATTCTAAACTGAGAACTTAATTTCGGCTATCTGTACTTCAGAACAGATGTGAGTACAGCTTATATGAATTATCTTCCCTTTGGGTCCGATTTTATTTTGTATGAGTTCTCTTATTTCTTTCTGTTTTATAACACGATGTGGCTTCCACCACTTTTAGGATCGTAAGTAAGGTGATACCAGCTCATCCGAACTCTTTACAGCCTGCCTAGAGATGATCTTCCAAAACCTAGACTGGGAAAATAAATGAGTCAGAATAGATGGCGAATACTTAAGCAAAACATCATCCTTTTTACCAAGATAATTCACGACCCCCAAATAATGCTAGATAAACAAAATGAAGAAAGCAAGAGAGTTGGCCTTCACATGAACTTTAGCAAAATGAAGGTCATGTTCAACAAACATGTCGGAAATAAACGCACGAAGATCAAAATCGAAACCGCACAGTTGGAAAGAGTAGACCATTACATTTACCTAAGACAGTGAATCTCCATAGAATTCTCAAAAGAAGAAGAAATCAAGCGAAGAATCACTCTAGGATGAAAAGTGTTCGATTGGACAAGCTCAATCTACATGAACAAAAAAATCCCATTAGTTCTGAAAGGAAGCTTATTCAACCAATGCATCCTCCCCATAGTCACCGATCAGGCAGAAACATGGAATCTAACCAAGACACTGGCCCTCAAACTGAGAACCGTGCACACGTAAGAATTACAGGCAGGGATCACAAGACAGCACAATATATTAAGGGAAAAAAGAGGAGTCTGAGACATCATAGAATCCCTTGCGAAACTCAAATAGCAATAGGCTGCTCTTGTTGCAAGAATGCTACACAACCACTGCAAATCCCGACTCACAACATTGATACCCAAAGAACAAATACGAAACCGAGGCTGGCAGAATATAAGATAGCGAGATGAATTAGACGAATTCAGAAAGTATTGGCTCCGCGACGCACTCGATAGAGAAATGTGGTGAATCCTGGGGAATGTCTATGTCCAACGACAGACGATAAGAGATTGATGAAACGGTATTTCCATTCGCACTTCCGTAAACATGGCAGAAATTGACTACTCAGTTTAGCATTATAATTACATCGCAAATAGACAATCTCTCGTGAAACAGTAATTCTTTCGCTGTTTTGAAAGTCTAATGGATGGAATGAACCTGAAATTGAAAGGAAAAATTCTTCAAAGAAGAGTATTCTATGTATTTAAAAGAGGAAATTACCTAATTTTATGCTGTGCCTCAATGTAAATAGCCTTAAAATATTCCCCATTGAATGTTAGATCTTGTTTTTCAAGGGTAGTTTAAGATTCACAGGTTTCCATTAGTTGGGAATCCAATTGTAAATGTCTTGAGAGGATTAAAGAGAATGTCTCAATTAATTTCTCTTCTTCCTTTGTTTCTTTTGAAGACATGTATTTAAAATACTTCTACCATATAAATATAAATGCAGCATGCCGTCTTTTTTACTTTTATTTCAAATGAAGATGATGGCTGTAACTGTTGTATTATATATATATATATATATATATATATATATATATATATATATATATATATATATATATATATATATATATATATATATATATATATATATATATAATAAAATAGATTCGTAGATCAACAGGATTTGTTAGTTTGGCCCTTGTTAGTAAGAGAGTTGCCTAGCGATCACATGGTCGGGATTTCAAATCACGGTCGGGAAATGCTTTTATACGTATGTTTGGTTTACCGGACAGGGTGATTAGTGTTTTCTCTTTTAAATTAGGCGAGGATTGTTCTTGTTCTCATTACGGGGTAAACACGAAGATAACTCCATCATAGACTGGACTAACCTTTAGCTTAAAAAAAAACAAACTAATCTTTGTCTTTAAAATACGAAAAGAGAATTTAACCTCGACATTTTCTTTGTTTGATTAACACATATATTTACAAGGTAAACTAATGGAGGAAAATGATTTTAATGTTTAAAAAAAGTAGCCAACATCTTTCAAAAGTCACCGAATCTGCTACTTCAATCTGGTAAGCCTGTCTCATATACACAGTGAATGTAGCGAAAACATGTTCAGAAAATCTTCATACATTTCTGAATTGCACTAAAAATGAGATAATCCTTACTTATATGAGTGTGTAATTACATTCACTGTTTGGAATGTCGAGCTTCTGCATTCTACACCCATGAAAGCAGGGAAAAACAAAAATCACTTGATCTAGAAAAAAAATGTAATTCCCAAACTATTATAGACAACCGAACTTGTCGCATATGCAATAAATCTTGAAATAATGGGCTATCGATTTGTATAAACATCTTTCTATTTTTAATACTGTCCGAGTTATTAATCTTCAGAGGCGTGACTAACGGGCCGGGTCATGTCGTTTTAAAAACAAATCTTAATGAATCTTCAAAACATGTTATTTCGAATAGTAAAAGCCATTTTATTCTATCTTTAATAGTTTCCGAGAAATGAGAAAGTTCTGTGAAGAAAAACATTTGATGAGAGCGACCTTGCTTTCCAGCCTCCTCGACTCTATCGGTGCGGCCCGTGGAAACGAAACATAAGTACATACATACATAGATAGCCAGTAAGAATAACTTGAAAACTGAAGAAAATCATGTTGAATATTTGACAGATTTGATTGACAGTTTCTAAAAAGAAGGAAGAGGAGAGAGAGAGAGAGAGAGGGAGAGAAATGGGGGAAGGAAAATAATCAAAAGCAGACGATAAAAGAGAAAAAGAAAGAAAATGATCAAAAGCAGACGATAGAAAGAAAAAAGTAAAAAAGAAGAAAGAATATATAAACCAAGATGGGAAACACAATGAAAAACGAAGAGGAATAATAGAGAGAAGTAAGAGGCATTAAAGTATCTGATGTTTTTCCTACTTATTCCCAGGAATCCATGAATTTTCAAACATGTCCGACCCAACAATGCTTCGTCATTCATTCTCCCTTTTCAATGTCTTTCCATCTACTCCGATCATATTTACGGTCCCTCGTTCATGCATATGAAACCATTTGTATTCCATCCATAACTGCCAAAGAGATCGTCCCATCCACTTCCAAAAGCAATCTGCAAAGTCTTCTTTCGAGATTGCCATCAGCTGGCTCTCCACGTTCTCCTGCATCTCGTCCACGACCGAGAAACTCCTCCTTTCGTCTCTGGCAAAAAGCAGAAGTCGTAGAGAGAAAAACATGAAAGAAAAAAAAGAAGAATAAAAATAAGAGAAAAAAAAACGGAAAGAAGGGGAAAAAAAAACAACAACAAAAAGCAGACGATAAAAAAAATGGGAAAAGGAAAGAGAACAATAAAAAAAAAATTCCAAAGATACAGACGAGAAAGAAAAAAAAATACAAAGAAAATTTGGAGACGAGTAATGGAGGGCGGTAAGAAGTATTTAAGCATTTGAGGCTTTTCCACCTTATTCCCAGAATTCATGAATTTTTAAACATGTCTTATCCAACAATGCTTCGTCATTCATCTTCCTTTTCTATGCTTCTCCGTTCATACCAATTATATTGATGGTTTTTCGTTCATGCATACGAAACTGATTCCCTTCTTGTTACTTATTAGAAACTGTCAACCAAAACTCTCGTCCAAACTGTCAACATCAGTTTTTTCCAAATGGCTTTTGCTGGCTGGCTACTGAACAACCGTAGTCAGCAAAGGAGTTGAAGGATTCTATCCCTTTTTATATTTGCCTATGTTAAAGTGTTTGGTTTTATGTTTGTGGACTTCAGCGCTCCTAGTCATAGCGTGTTGTCCACAAACTTGAAAATTAGCATCAGTACTCGAGTTGACTCCTTTTAGAAAAGTGGATCTTCAATATTTGTAAAAAAAAGCCTTTTTGGCTTTTGTGGGGGGCATTATTTTGATAAGTTTATTAATAAAATCTGAATTCTCGAGAATCAAAATGTTTTAAATGCTCCTCAACCCTATTTTCTGTGGAAAACGCCAGTGATATGAATAGAAAACATTCTGACCATAATCATTTTTCGATAGAGTTTTTTTTAAGTGACTTTAACTTTGGATGCTACGGTCGCTCGATTATGAACAGTGATGGCGATTCTATTTATCTATCTACATATGTGTAGCGCAAACAGGCCGAATCATTGGGGCTGAATAGCTGAAAATATGAACATTTACTCTTTTGTTGTTTAGAACAAACGTTTTTCTATTTTGGTGATTTTTCAAAAATTCGACTCCAAAATCAGTTTTTAGTGGGAGGATTCAGTTTACTTTATTCAATTTTTCCCCTAATTGATCCCTGAGTTTATGTCCGGTTATGCTAATTTTCATTTTCATTTTTTAAATTCGGACTTTTTTTTAGTAATCACTGAAACATGTAACCTAACCTAGAGACAAACCTGCAAACTGAGAGGCATGCAATGCTCACATGGAAGAATCATGCTCAACCTCACTTGAAGAGACTACAAGACAGAACAATACATCTGGGAGAAGACAGGAGTCCGAGACATCATGGAATCCATTTAAAAACAAAACTCAAATGGCAATAGGCTGGTTATGTTGCAAGAATGGCAGACAATCGATGGACATCACGACTCACCACATGGATCCCCAGAGATCACATGCGAAACCCGGACCAACAAAATACAAGATGGAGAGATGAACTGGACAAATCTGGAGAATACTGGCTCTGCGACGCCCATGATTGAGAATTGTGGCGAATCCTGGGTAAGGTTTATGTCCAACGACGGACATTAAAAGACTGATGATGATGATGATGATGATGATGATGACGATATCCAACAAAAAGCGAGAGAAATAACTTAATCTCTTCTTTTAATTGATCAACCCCAACACAGCATGCAGCTAAAAAAAAAAAGGTTGATCACACGACAGTTTTCATTGAGTGACGAACCAGACCGGTCTGTGAAAGTCTCCACGGACAAGGATATATTTTGAAGGAATATTTTTTTTCTTTACTCATAGACGCCGTAAGTAATGCCTTTTGGTCATTTCTCAACAAAGGTTTACTGAAAGGGAGTTTTAATACCACAAAATTTTTGACAAGTAAAAACATGTTTCATTGACGAATGTCGCGAATATCATGGACAAAAGCGTGTTACTGATGGAGTTTTAAGGAAAGTACACAATACAAGGAAACTGTTGCTGACAATGAGAAAGAGTCTGTTGCAAAATTTTTGGATTCATTAACTAGGATTATGATTTAACGCTCACGGAACGCATCGAAAGCAAAAGGAGCATGTGTAGGCAGAGTGTAACCAACTTGAATGGTTTAAACAGGTCGTTGGCGGGAAAAATACCGGAAGACGTAGATGAGAGGGAATTGCTTAGAATGACAAGGGAAAAGAAGGCAGGGAGAGTCATGATCCTGAAAGGAAATGGCATGTAAAAGAAGAAGAAGAAGAAGAAGAAGAAGAAGAAGAAGAAGAAGAAGAAGAAGAAGAAGAAGAAGAAGTTCTCTTTAAAAAGCATTTATCTTGCTCCACAGAAAAGAAGGGTCTACAACTAATGCATCCGCTTGATAGTCACCTATGGAGCTGAAACATGGAACCTAACCGAAAGATTGACCCTTAACCTGAGAACAACGTGCACCGGAAGGAATCATGCATAACATCACACGAGAGATCACAAGACTGCAAAGAATATAAGAAAAAAAAAATAGGTAAGAGATATCGTAGAATTCAATAGCAACGGGCTGGTCATATTGCAAGGTTGTCTGACCATGACCGCGCATCACGTCTCACAACGTAGACCTCCAGAGATCATATGCAGAACCGTGGCTGACAAAATATAAGACGGTGGGATGAACTACATGAGTTCAGAAAATGTTGGTTTTGCGACGCCCATGACAGAGAGGTCTTAGGAAAGGTTTATGTTCAACGATGGATGCTAAAAGGCTTGAATTGTAGCCAGAGGTACTGCATTTAGTTACCCTTTAAATACTCGAAACTAAAGAGCGCGAAAAACGATTCTCAAACTAATTATAATAGTTTGGAATATTTGTTTTCAATCACCGTTATCTATATCATAATGACCGATTGGTCAAAGAAAATTAGAGTCAAATGCTTAATTTTGAGTAATCTCCTATTTATTTTTCAAACGTGCGAAAATCCTTGTTCTTTCTTGTCACCTCAGAATAGATATTTATTTCTGGTCGTTTCTCAGGGAATGAGTCATTGACCTCACATCATCAATGGAATGGGAAATGATTAAGAAAGTGTCCAAGAGCTGGAGTTATCTATGTCGTGAGTGGATGGTGTGGTAATGCAATAGAGGTTTATTCAGTAGCAGACTGGTAGGACATTGTTGGGAAGAGGGATCATATATATGTCATCATGTAATGTTGGACAGGGGATAGGCACGTGTATAAGTGTGTGGTCAGGGTTGGTCCTTTTTGTCTTTCTGCAAGAGGAGAATTTATATATATATGTGTGTGTGTGTGTGTGTGTTTGCATTGTGGATGTGAAGTGATCCAACAGAATGTAGATGAAAATGACAATGGGAGGATGAAGAGAAAGCTCGAGAGATAAGTGTTACATCTCAATTTATTTTATTATTCCGTGGGGGTAGTTCGATGCATTTCGACGGGGACCAACCGTCTTTTTCATACATACATATCTTTTGAGTTACATCTCTGAAAGCACTTTTCAGTCAATCAGTCCATCTGTCGTGTTTTTTTAGCTACCCTTGCTCCAAAACTGACTGACAAATAATGAGTTTTCAAAATTCGAAATCCTTCTTTTAAACACCAGGCTTCTATATGGCCTCTCTCCTGTTATGGAAACAGACGATCTGATATTTTCGCAACCTTTTTATTTAATTACAAAAATATATCCATCATAACTGACAGGGTTGTTTATGTATGGAATTGCACTAAAGAGCGTAAAGCTATTCCATCGCGTAATTCATTTTGTAATCATTCAAGTATCCTAATTGAAACTTTTTGAAATCTCAACTCAAGCTGTTCTATTCTGTGATCATCAGACGTCAAGTTTTAAGAGTTTCTATCACGTAATCCTCATCGTTGTCATAATAGGAAGTTCAATTAACTAGTGAGACACGTGAGCGTGAACAAAACGAGAAGAAATAGCATACATATTCATTATAGGTTTAGATGATTCAAGTATCCAGTTCTAATGTGTGACCACCAGACATAAAGTCTAACGAGTTTCTCAATGATGGGTTTCTTCATTGTTATGTCACAACGACGATCTCGTATTTTTACAATGTTATTCTATTGCACACGGACTCACCCATTATAAGCTTTAGGTTATAACAAGAATTGGTCAGGATAACCATATGACCGATTTATACAATAAAGCTCACTAATTTGCATACGGGAATTTTTTCATAAGATTATTTTATTTTTCAAATCCATAAATAGTGTCTTATAGATTGCAATCGAAGAGAATTCACGGACAGTTACAAGAGATATGAGACACAGCCTAATAAATGAAAGCGTGATTTGAAATATATAGTTATCTGCTTGACGGTTACAAATTCAATCCTTGAAACAAGTAATAAGAAAAAAAAAGCCATATATTCAAGTTCAGTTGGAGAGGTGGACAAGCAACATCACAAGGACAAATTAACCTGAAAGAGTTAATAGGAATTCTTTGGAATAGGTTCTTTACAACGTTATGGCGATACTTTTCAAGGGAGGTAACCCTGATATACGGTTATACACTTGGCCAGTTGCTGTCTCCAAATTGACTGATACGAGATATCCTATGTGGATTGAATAAAGGATTTCGGTTCGAAATCCTCAAAAGGTTACCGACTAGGACTGACACCCGAAGAAGTGACCGAAAAGTTATGACAAAACAAAAGAAAAAAGATCAGTGAATCAGTACATAATAATGATAGTTCTTAATCAGAAAATAAGTAAAAAATCTTGGTAATTGTTTGGAATAGGTAAGACTAGACATCATGTCGTCGCCATTTTGAAATTGGTCTATTTTGAATCGCTGTAAATGGCTAGATTTGAACCTTTGGTAGAGCAAGCTCAACCTTCAAAAATAAGAAGATCCCATTTATCCAAGAAGGTAGGGTGTATAACCAATGCATCCTCCCAAGAGTCACTTATGGAGCTGGAACATGGAACCTAACCAAGAGACAGATCCGAAAATTGAGATCCATGCAACGTGCCCATGAAAGAATTATGCTAGGCCTCACATGGAGAGACCACAAGACAGTACAGTACATCCGGGGAAAAACAAGAGTCAGGGACATCATAGAATCCATTAAAAATCTCAAATGGCTGTGGACTGGCCATGTTGCAAGAATGATGGGTAATCGATGGACATTGCGACTCACGACATGGATCCCCCGAGATCACATGCGGAACCGAGGCCAGCTGAATATTAGATGGAGAGACGAGATAGACAAATCCAGAAAGTACTGGCTCAGTAACGCCCATGATAGAGAAGTGTGGCGAATCCTGAGGAAGATCTATGTCAAATGAAGGACGTTGAAAGACTGATGATGATGATGATGATGACTCCTGAAAAATGATTAAATCAGAAGTCAATCTGTTCCAATTACGTGCATGAAATAGCAAAAACGTTTAAATATCCCTACTCCAACAGCGATAAATAATTGCTAAATTAGAAAGAATTAACTCCAAGCCTACCTTCTAATTCTAATCCTACCCCTATCTATATAACCTAACCCCCCTACTTACCCTAATCAAATGCCGTATCGACCCTAAAGTAAACGGCATTTTTTTTATCTAAAATAACTTTATTTGATCAATGGTAGAAATCTAGCCACTTTCAGCCATTCAAAATCACCTATAGAGTCTACCTCATTTACCTCGTTCGTAAAAAATCAACATAATGTTTAATCTTACCTATTCCAAACAATTACCGAAATCTTTTATTATACGTTGCTGGGTCTTGGCGATGGGAACTATGCAGCCTGTCCCCTCACCGATATATTTACTTATGGTATACTTATTAGTGAACCTATTCCATTTCTTTGCCAAGTCAACATGTTTCGTCGATGCAGAGTGGCTAACACAGGACGATGAAAACCATGTGACCCGTTCTCTCACAAATGTAATTACTTCTGGTATTTTAAACAGTGGATATATTCCATCTCCTTGCTAAGTCAATCTGGACATTAGATGACCAGACTTAAAGTGGTCACTTGAAATCACTAATGGGATGACTAACTTCAACACTCAAAAGCTCAACCTCATTGAATGGCGAAGGTCATTGTATCCAACAGTTTTCCGAGAAACTGGAAAACCCAGTTGACATAGGTCGAATTTAAATGAACCGTCCAGTCATAAGTTAATAGACGAGAATTCAGCTTGGAATTTTTACATATATAGTGACACGGCAAATCCTGGCGGTGACGTGTACTTTTGCAGCAATTTGTGATAATTGGTCTGAATAAATTCTGTCGATATTTTGCAAGGGAGATAACTTCTCAGCAGGCACGACTAGTTGTTGTTGTTATTCAATTGTTGCAGAAAAATAAAAGCACAATGCTCTGAATATCTTGAACAGTATCTTATTAAACATAACCGCAGAGAATCTTTCGAGGGAATATTGAAGTGGTTAAACTTGGATTTAAAACTGAGTAGACTTGGGTAACAGTAATAACATCGACAATGACGACAACAGTAGCAAGAACAACAGAAAATTAGTAATAATTCTGTTTTAATGGAGTCCAGCGTTGTAACATATTTGCGACACAACTTTCAAATTTCTGGTGCTTCGAGAACTGGATTGAAAAACCCGCTGCCATTTTGAGCTTTCTTGGTTTATTCGTCAAAGCTTCGGAGTTTGTAAAGTTTATCGACCCAGGTCTATCCATCAACCTCTATCTATGTTTACTAATTTGGTCATGATATTACTGTCATGAATGTTTTCAGACACTCATTGTCGGAGATAGATAGATAGATAGATAGATAGATAGATAGATAGAGAGAGAGAGAGAGAGAGAGAGAGAGAGAGAGAGAGAGACAGACAGACAGACAGACAGACAGACAGACAGACAGACAGACAGAGAAGAGATCTTTTATCTAATATCCCCCACACAACCAGTTTCCATTCTCTTATGTGGACTGTCTTGATATTGAATCTTTATAGGGAATATTAAAGTGGTTTTAACTTAGGGTTACTGTCAGGGTTATTGTGACGGCTAGTATTAGGGTTAGTGTTTAGGGTTAGTGTAAGTGTTCTGTGTTAAGATTAGTATAAGGTTTGGGGTTGCTATTAAACAATATAAAAAGATTAGATATATTTCTGTGCCCCCTGTTGTCTCTAAATACAATGTTGCCACATGACAAATATTGTACCATAAAACTTAAGCGCACGTTAATTCTATCCTCTTATCTGTAGGGTTACTTTCTTCATGAAACTGTATAGGGGGAAAAAACAAAGCAAAAAATAATGTAATATCGATACAATGACTTGAGCTTATCATATCTTCTTAATCAGTATAAACTATCTGCTCTATACTGACAAATTGCGCAAAATTGCTATCAAAATAAGGAAAAATCGACAATGGAAGATTTTCTCTATGTAAAAATATTACTACTTAGAATCAGGCTAACGCAGATGACGTTAGCACTTTGCAAATCAAATTTGTGGCCGGAATTGACTGTGTCTTTTTCCAGCGTACCAACAACAACAATCCTCACCTAATTTAGTGGAGTGCAATCTTCAGTGTCCGTCTACCTCGTCACGTTAAGCAAAAGCGATAAATAGAAAAAGCATTTCTCTATCGAGATTTGGAATAACGATCATGAGATCAGCAGGCAGCTATCTTATCGACTTAGCCAGGCTAAGAAGTCTTAATTACAAATCTTCATGAATATTTATAACATATCCAATACAAATATTGCGGTAATCATCTTCAGTTGTCAACATTGATTTCTTCAGTTTTCAAGTGAGTCTGTCTGGCTGGCTATGTATGCATGTGTTGTGCGTACAGGCTGCAGGAATGGAGCTAGAAGGCTGAATATTTCAACATTTATCTGATAGTATATCAGCAAAAAACTTTATTAGTTGGGGACTGAATTTACAGTGTTCATACTTAATTGGCCCGTTAGATTCAGTCCAGTTTTGTTCATGTTTGAGTTTAGTAGATTAAGATATCTTATCATGGGCGTTGCAGAGCCAGTATTTGTCTATTATTTTATATTTTGTCGGCCATAGTTTTGTATATGATCTTTGGGGATCAACGTTTTGATTGTGATGTAAAGTGTTTGTACTGACGTTCTTAAAACATGACCAGCCCATTGCCATTTGAGTTTTCTTACTGAATTCTATGCTTCTGACACCAATTTTTTTTCTCTTATATACTGTTCTGTCTTGTGTTATGTTAGGAACGATTCCCTCTTGTGTACATTGCATAATTCTCAGTTTGATGGTTAAATAGTTCCTGTCATTTCTCTGACTTCTGTTTTCCTCTAATTTATTCTGCCATCTTCTGATCAAGTCGTGCGATGTTGAGTATGCTTCCCTCTCGTGCTTGTTGCATGGTTCTCAATTTGAGAATGCATTTATTGCATGCCCTTCTTTTTGGGACTGAAAAACAAAATAAATAACATTCGTTGATCACCCGTTTTCCAACTCATCACCCCCTACTCAGCTTGCTACCAAAATACGTTGGTTTCTATTGAGAGAACTGTTATATATAAATCTCATCGCCATTAGGACTGAATTACTGTCTCATGGCTTTCCCGTGTTTGCAAATGCAGGCCAGTCTCAGGTGGCTGTGTTATAATCTAAATTCAACCTGAATAGGTTTGTTGCAATTAATAATCTGAAGAGACAAATACCTTCAAATATTTTGTTCATCAGGAAGCTACTCAAGGAAACCTGCTTGGAGTAAACAATATTTAATTAACAAGCGAGAGTCGTGGGTAGGTTTATTTGATGTGTCGACGTTTCTTTCATCATCATCAGACATTAGAAAAGGATGTTATTACTTTGGTGCAAAAATAATAGCAGTTTTTCATCATCAACTTTAAAATAGTATATCTCTGCTCAGAATAAAAGTTACTAATCGAAATAAGAACTTTCATGATCTACACATTTTTACTAACGAGAGAAAAAGTCCATTTATTCGGGACGCATAGAATTCTGAGTTTCTGCAGCCGATGAATTCTTTAAAGTTGCTTGGTTGTTGAACCCCCCCCCCGCTCTTTGCAAGAAATGGTTGTCGGTCGGAGATATCTGGTGAGTAAACCTGTTATGGTAGAGTTTCACAGCCTTGTTAGTTCGATTTCCTTTGGGTCATTCGAGCGATATGCAGTCAGGCATTGTCATGAGGAAGAATTGGTCTTTTCCGATCGATCAATATTGGATGTAAAAGTGGCATTTCTTTTTGCATTTCAATGATTTTCTGACAATAATTCTTTACTGTGATGGTTTCGCCTGGATTCAAGAAGTTGTAGAGGATAATTCCACTTGCCTACCAAACAGTGACTGTAATCTTCTTTTGACGCAGGTTTGGTTTTGGGAAGTGTTTATGTGCTACACCTGTCTAGCCACTGCACGAAACACCGTCAGTTGTTGTACTGAATCCATTTTTCGTCACATGTCCCAATGCGATCAGAGAATGTTTTTCCTGTTTGCATAAGAAGTGCAGAGCTGACTTCACGATGGAGTCTTTTAAAAATTGTTGTTCAGATCGTGCAGTCCCGATTTATCGAGAATTTTTGCTTTACCAATTTGCTGCAAATAATGAACAACTATTGTATGGTCGATATCTAGTTCCTCTGCAACCCCCTCGAATAGTTTTGCGTGGTTCGACAATCACAGAGAAACGCCCACGACTCTCCTCATCTTCAAGCCTCTCGTCTCTGTTTCGTAATTTTCGGAACCTATGTTGAGCTACACGTTCGTTGATGGTCACACAGCCAAATACTCGGTTTATATTGCGAGTAGTCTCTGCTACTTTACGTGCTGTTTTGAAGACGTACAACAAAATTGTTCGAATTTGTTTTTTTTCCTTATATTTAATCGGACGGCCAACCAGTATAAATAGTGAAAAGAGAATGTTTGGCTTAAGTAAATAGTGCTAAATTCACACTTTCAAGTGGGATATCCCATAAACATAGTCAAATAATAGTTTATTCCAAAATAAGCATCAAAATTTGAATAATAAAAACTTCAATCATTTTTGTACCAACGTGATACTTCCTCTTGTTTTCAAAATTAGCAGTCTGCTAGATAACTTCACTAAACCTCCTTGGAGTAAACAATATTGAATTAACAAGCGAGAGTCACGGGTAGTGTTGTAGATGTTTCAACGTTCATTCACATCATCATCAGTTCACCAGGTAAAGTTTTTGCCTAGAGAAGAAAGGTTTGCCTCATTTCCAGAATTATACTCCTGACGAGGGATGGAGAATGAACCAGCCAAAACATTGTACCGACTAAATCGGAGGGTGGGAGATACAGTTTGGGGGTTTAATCCAGGGATTAGTTTTCGACTGAGAGATATTTTTTCATATATTAAGAGAAGTCTGAAATATAGGAAATTGAATCACTGCTACCCCAAACATGTCGTAGCTATAAATGAACTGATTTTCATTCAGTTTTTTGTTAGTGCATGTTATAGTCATGTGTATAAATCATTAGCATATCATTGAATTTTTGAGATGAGGTATTATTATTATTTCTATTATTATTCGGACTATCCTCATCTTGGTTGTTTTTCATACAACGTTTTAGCCGTTGTACTATACGGCCTTCATCAGGTATCATCTGGTAGGTGAGGGGAAGTAACGAACCGAACCTTTTATTGTCCATAGCGTAGTGGTTACAGAATAAGACGAAATTACTGCAAGTTATCTGATGGTTCTAGGTTCAATCCCAGTGTGAGACAATAATAATACTACTAATGCTAAGTGGAGAGTGCAGTCAATATATACCCCCGTCGATTAAATAAAGGGTTTGGTTCGTTACTTCCCACACCTACCAGATAATACCTGATAAAGGCTGTAGAGTATAACGGCCGAAACGTTGCAAGAAAAACAACCAAGATGAGGATAATCCGAATAATAATAGAAATGTATAAGTCATGGTTAGTTTTGTTGATGTTCCAGCCTTTACTCTCATTATTCATTGGGATGGTTGTTACTTCCTTGGTTTAAAAGATCATCAGGCCATTAGGGTGCAACTTCAGGGAACCTGCTTTTAGTAAGCAAACGAGAGTTGTGGAATATTCTGTGGATGTGTCAACGTTTATTTTCATCACCATCAGTACATTAGGAAAGGATGTAATTTCTCCCTGATCACAAAAATCATCATTTGAGAAAAAAGAATCTCTATCCTAACAAGGCAAAACATTCATGGACGTACAGGAAGGCTAAAGAATATATCGGTTGGAATGTAGTGCTGAAAACAACAAAGTTGGAGATAGCAATCTGAAAAATATTCAAAATAAGGAAAATCATTAATCTCGGAACTTCAGACAATACAGGAAGATCCAAGAAAACATCTGCTGAAATCTGTTTAAAACAACAGAATTAAAGACTATAATCCGGAAAATAGACGAAATTATGAAAATCTTTCACCTCAGACCTTCGGACAATACGTGCAGGTTGGAGAAGGTATTGGCAGAAAATTCATGTTGAAAGCAGCATAATAAAGAAAATGACTCGAATAAACATCTAATATCACAATGTATATGGTGAGCATAATTACTTCTTGTTTCAATCATTTTATTTACAATCCTATAATCTGCATATGAATATGTCAGCCTGTGAAAGGGTGATAAAAAGTCGTTTTTGACTGTAAACTTTGGTTTCTCATAATTAATATATTCCGTACAAAATCCACCCGTTACAACGACGATTTCGTTTTAACGACACTCTTAAATCCCGAGAGTGCCGTAATACGGTAATTCATCCATTATAACGGCTCATTAGTTTCAATGGAACTTAAAAAAATCAACACTGATGTGCCATACAAACCGGAGTGAACTGTATTACTCTTGATACAAGATTACTTCGTTATAATAGTGAATTCGTTTGAACGGCACCCTTGAATTCCGAATGTGCTGTAATAATGGGACTTTACGTTGATATACGTAATGTAAAATCCATCTATAATAGCGGCAAATTAGTTTAATAGCAATTTTAAATCCCCAAATACCGTAAAAATGGGAGTTTACTGTAATACACATAGTATAACATCGACCCGTTGTAGAGGCAAATTCATTTTAACGGCACTTAAAATCCCCGTCGAAAGTGCCGTAATAACACAAGTCGACTGTAATACTCTTCGTATAAAATACGACCGTTATCGCGGGAGATTCATTTCAACGGCATTCTGGAATCTCCGACGGTGCCGTAATAAGAGGAGTCTACAGTATTTCCATCTATAGAACAAAGCTATTCTTACAAAAAATATAAATCATATTTTTTTAGCTGTTTGTGGTCAGCTTTTGTTATTTGGGGAAAGTTTCCAAGTTTTGCTTGCGTCGTTTCTTTACAAACATTGGATTAGACACGGGGGAATGCGTTGGGTGAACTTTGCCAATAGGTATACAGGGGTAGGAACAGGGTGGAGGTAGGCAGAGAGATTGATGTATATATAGAGAGAGTGAGATAGATAGATAAATAGATAGATAGATAGATATGAACAGACTGAGATAGATAGATAGATAGATAGATAGATAGGAAGATATATAGGTAGATAGATAGATGGATATGAACAGACTGAGATAGATAGATAGGAAGATATATAGGTAGATAGATAGATAGATATGAACAGACTAGGATAAATAGATGGATAGAAAGATATGAGCAGACTGAGATAGATATAAAGAGACTGAGATAGATGAGTAGATAGATAGATAGATAGATAGATAGATAGATAGATATGAACCAACTGAGACAGATAAGTAAATAGATAGATAGATAGATAGATAGATAGATATGAACAGACTGGGATATATATAGATGGATATATCGATATGAGCAGACTGAGATTGGTAGATGGATAGATATGAACAGACATAGATAGGTTGATAGATAGATAGATATGAACACACCGAGATAGATAAATGGATAGATAGATACATAAATAGATATGAACAGCTTTAAATAGATATGAAAAGACTGACGCACACACAAATACACACATACACACATATATCTACATATATATATATAGAGAGAGAGAGAGGGATTGTGAACAGTCAGAGAGACAATGATAGATTGTAAAAATAAGAATTAAGTTCTTCAAAGAATTTTGCTTTTGTATTTTCAGTCCAGAATTAGCGAACTTTTGACCAATTATAGCAAATTCATATACCACTGCCAACATGTGCATATATATATATATATATATATATATATATATATATATATATATATATATATATATATATATATATGTATATATATATGTGTGTGTGTGTGTGTGTGTGAGTGTGTGAGTATGTATATGTGTATGTGTGCATGTATGTGTGTGTATATGTGCATGGGTATACGTGCTTGTGAGTATGTGCATAAATCTGGATATATGTGTGTATGGATATTTCTGCATGTGTGTGTGTGTGTAAACATTTGTTTCCGAAGACATGTCTGCATTTTCGCGTCCGTGAATGTATGGCTGTCTGCGTCTAAATACGGCCATTTCGCTCCATCCGATAGAGGCAGAACATGGAAGATGGCCTTTTCATCTTTTCTGGAATCTGGGAAAGGCGAGACGCAATTTTATCCTTTACTAAACAAATATTGTTTCCACCCCAAGAAGTCCGAGGTATATTTTAGAAAGATTCGTTTACAAGACGAGCCCGGCTACCGTAGAGTCAAAATCCACACCTACGTGGATTCCGACCGGAGATGATTTCACTGCAACTTTTGTATCGTGTAAATATCACGCCAAATTGCCGAAATACCATATTTGGAGAAGTTTTAACGACGCAGTTTTAATAAAATCTCAATTTGATAATATCAAATCAAAACCATGATAAAAAATAACTATTCTTTTTTTACAATCAAAGATTTATGCTCATTGAAGTCGAACGCTTTTATCTACAAAAAAAAATAGTAAATTTCACTAAATAGGCAATTTTGCATATTCGGCGTAGTTTAATTTAATGAAAAAAGATCTATTATATATATATATATATATATATATATATATATATATATATATATATATATATATATATATATATCACAAATCAGGAATACAATATAGTATAATATCGGACGTGTGATGGGTTTATTTCATAGAATGTTCGATGCATTCAACATTAAAGATTTAGTTGATTTAGAGTAGAGTTTAAAACATGACGAAGTAAAGGATTCGCTACATAAACACGTTTAGATTTCAACCCTGTTTGGACTTCTTTTGACGAACCATTTTCGCCTGGAGAAGCCCAAACAGGACAGAAACATAAACATGTTTTCGTAGCGAATCCTTTATTTCATTTTATATATATATATAGTTTAGAAAGTTCTACAGCTTTAAACACTGAATATAAAAAACATTTTCAATAAATTTTTTCGTGTCACTTCAGTCACCCATTTCTCAATAATTGTCAATGCAATTCATGTAATCTTCAAAAGTGTTCTTCCTTTGTTTCCCCCATACTTCGTAATCATTGTACAATGTATTGATCGTCTTTCGTTAGGATCATCAATTGTCTACCATATAACTGTTTCGGGGATTTTGAAAACAAAAATGTTATATGAACATAGCACCTCAGAAGTCCTGATCAAGCATCACCTTCCTCCGTCATATATTTTTTGCCATACATGTTGTTTGTCATTCTATATAAAGTTTTATATGTATTATGTATTAATATTACTTCATACTACACATTTATTTTTTGAAACAAGGCTTACTCAGGTAGGTTACCCCAAAATGTTTTTAACGACGAGGGATTTGTAAGTATAACAACAGACATGACTCGCTCTTCATGTCATTTCTATTGATGTTCACCCATGTAAATATTTAATCCGTTGTGTCGATTTTAATTTCAGACTGAATATATATATATATATATATATATATATATGTATATATATATCTACATGCACACACATACACACACACACACACATATATATATATATATATATATATATATATACATATTGCCTCAATTTGTAACAAACAGAAAACAAATGACAATAGATTTTATTTAACGTTGATGTTTAATCACTAAGCTCAGTAATTAACACAGTAAATAGCGCTTTTATAATATTTATATATATATATATATATATATATATATATGTATAAAAAAAAATGATTTTCAAGGACCTGTACCCGGCGAAAGTAAACATTTCGTGCTTTTTGCACTCTGCAGCAACCGACCGTCCGTCGTTTCCTTTGGGTTCTGATAAAAAACGATTCTAATGCGTATAGGCGAACGAACCCTTAGACTTACCTCCCTTTTACTTGGACTACCAAACGAAACTGTATGATAATTTTACCTTCTATGTATGTATGTATGTATGTATGTATGTATGTATCTATCTATCTATCTATCTATCCATCTATCTATCTGTATATAATACGAGCTCAATTTTATCAGAAATATTGAACACCTCTATCATAATCACAACTTCATTTCAATATCATCAGAATGTTTTTGGTATAAACGTATTCATTTATCAGATTGAAAAAAGCCCTTTCGTATTAGTTGCTTACATTTTCGTAGATATACAAGCCTAGTTAGGTTGGCTCAGTCGGTAAGAGGGCCGACTATGTAGCAGGGATATCCAATCATGATAGGGATATGTTCTTTTTATAAGTGTATCTGTTTATCAGAATTAATAAGTTCTTGCGTATTTGTTATATAAATTTTCGTAGATTTTTTAAAACTTGTCAGTTCGGCTCAGTCGGTAAGAGCGCAGCCTTGCTGACCACTTGGGCGTGATGTCACGTCACGGTAAGGAAGTATTATCTTTATACATCGGTTTGGTCTGAAAAAGAGTGATGAATTCATTCCCCTACATTCGATGAGGATTGTTGTTCTTATTACGATAGAAAAACAAATTCAACTCCAGTCCTGGATTGGAGCTTGTCTATCGTTTACCAGTGAGTGAATACACTATAGAGATTTAAAAGAGTTGCCTACCCCCCAAAAGATTTTTTTATGTTAAATCGACCACAAAAGCGTCAAAAAACGCAAAAAATGCGCTAAAATCACAGTTACTTTTCTAGATGGCTATTTTTGATCGTTAAAAAATAATCAGATTTGCCTACAATGGCTAGAAAACGACTGAAATTCACTGAAATTACTGGATAATAGTGCTACAAATGGGATTTTTTTCACAAGTCTTGAAGTTTTAGACTTTTTTAAACGAATCCTCAAGCTGATGAAGGACAGTTTAGGAGATGAAGCGTCCATCTCTTGAGTGACAAATGTCAAGATGCATAGATGGCTGAGGTGTCAGCTTTGTGATCCTTGGAAGTTTCAAGCCTGGTCGAGACCAGGACTATTCTAACAAGTTTTTATGACGTACCCTTTGGTGGGATGCAAGTCCACCGAATGGAGACTTCCAACCTAATGCCACAGCTTAGAGCAGTAGTATCGAAACTTTTCAGGCGGAACCTTATTTTTAGCATTTAGTTCTTGGACCCCCAGATTAATGAACTACGATGATTATTATCATCATCATCAGTCGTTCAACATCCGTCGTTGGACATAGACCTTTACCAAGATTCGCCACACTTCTTTATCGTTGGCGTCGCGGAGCCAGTACTTTTTGACATTGTCTAGGTTGTCTCTCCATCTTATACCCTACCACGCGTATTTATTCTGCATGGATTGCATTTATTTGAATTCTAATCTCATGTAAGTCTGTGTATTAGAATTGTTTTTCGATTGCTCTACAATGGATGACGTTGTTTCTCTACCCCAAGATTATCAATATCAGATTGAAAGCTAACACGACTGCAGATCCCCGTGCATTGTTTGTCGGACCACCAAAGTGTAGTCAAATAGCTGATAAGTGCACAGACGTATTTTGTCTCAACGAAGAGTTTTCCACTATCATCGCTCATAACGGGAATCAAACCCGGAGCCTCATCCTTGTGAAGCAGACCTGCTAACCATCACACTATCCAAGCGGACTGGGAGACAGAGGGAAGGCAAAATAAAAACGAAGGTCTTGAGAAAGTGTCAGCCTAAATACGGACCCCGCCTGTTTGTCAGTATCTGACGCAGCGAAGCATCTTGTAAACTAAACAAACACTTTAGACATCTTCAATATTTTTTTATGTCTACTCACACTCAATGGTCATAACAATTACCTTTTTTTCTTAACTTCTAAGAAAAGACGTATTTACGCTTTTAATCCACCATCACTTGAAGATGGAAAAGACTCATTATTATCAGATATTTATGGAATAAACTTTACAATAAGAAAAAAAAGGGAAAAGTCTTCATTCTATAATTTGTTTTATCGATTTTTGATGAATTATTCTTCTTTGTAAGCGGGCAATAAAACCAAAGAAATCTCCAGTTCCAAAGAAATGATTTCACGGCGGTGAGTTCTATCGTTTCATTGTTGGGGTCTGATACAGACATCTCTTCCCGTTCTAAAATCGTTTTAGGTTTTTTGCAGGAAGTTTTCCGTGTCGTTGTTTTGATTCTAAAAGGAGGAAAGAAAGAGAAGTCAAAAAGGTTGAATCGGTACCTCAAACTATGAGTGAAATGACTTTCGTTGAAAAGAAAGAGAAAATGAGATAAGTACGTAAATATGAACATACTGATACACATACACACACACACACACACACACACACACACACACACACATATATATATATATATATATATATATATATATATATGTGTGTGTGTGTAAAAGACTGAGATCCATCGAAAAATAGATGTGAATAGAGTGAAATAAACATAGATAGATAAGAATAGACTGAAATAGATAGATAGATAGACTGATAGATATGAACGGACTGATGTGGATAGGTAGATATGAATAAACTGAGATAGATAGATAGATATGGACAGACGGAGATAGATATAGACAAATATATAGACAGATAGATATGAACAGACTGAGATAGAGAGATGGATACATAGATATGAACAGACTGAAATAGATAGAGAGATATGAACAGAGATAGACAAGTAGATATAGAGATATAGATAGATATGAAGAGACTGATGGAAAGATACGAACAGACTGATGTACATGGATTGATAGATAGATGGATAAGTCAATAAGTTCGTAGTCCATTGATGAAACAATCATTTAGTTTAAACAAAATTAATTTTTCAATTTCATCTTCTTCCTTCGGGATAGACCTAACGTTTCTTGATCAATGACGTACATCTAACCATATGCAGTGGAAATTTCAGATTAAAATTCAGCTTGTAACTGTGTCAGCTTACGGAAATATTCATCAAGCCCGAACAATAGGCATATAACACGCACACACACACACACACATATATATATATATATATATATATATATATATATATAGAGAGAGAGAGATAGATAGATAGATAGATATGGATAGACTCAAATATTTATATATAGATAGATGGATAGATAGATAGATAGATAGATATACGAATGTGGTATTGATTATGCAACCATTCTTCCCGGTAATTCATCCAAAAAATTCCATACCAAGATTACTGAAGCTTTTCTTTCTATATACTTCAATTATTATTGTATCATAACTTTATCAGCTCTATTAGTGTTCATACTTCACCAATTTATTTTCTTGTCAATCTCAAAATGACGAGTCGAGAAATATCTCAACAAATAGTGAACAAACATCCGAATATCTCTCCGCCTGAACTTCGTGGCGGATACAAAAATGTTGTCTTTCACTAAAATACCAAATTTCTTTGCTTGTCTCACTTTCGTTGTATACCACAGCTGCAGTATACTGGGTTTAACTTTGCTTGGGTGTTCACAAATTTGCCAAACGTAAAATATTCACAAGTTTGGCACTAAGTCAAATTTTACAAATTTACAAAGCCAGGTTTTACATATTTGACTTATAGTCAAGTTCCAGAAGTTTAAAACTAAATCAAGTTTCACAAGTCTGATCCGAATCCAAGTTTAACAGTTTTGTCACAATGTCAAGTTTTAAAAGTTTGACTCGTGGTGATGTTTTACATGTTTGGCATAAAGACAGGTTTCACAAGTATGGCATAATATCAAATTTATAAATTTGACGCAGAGTCAAATTTGCATATTTGATACAAAGTCAGGCTTAAAAGTTTGACAGGAAGTTCAGTTTCTCAAGCTTAACACAAACTCAAGTTATACAGGTTTGACACATAGTCAAATTTTACAAGTTATTTGAAAGTAAAGATTCTGAAGTTTGACACAGAGTCAAGTTTTACAAATTTGACAGAAAGTCAAGTTTTACTAGCTTGACACGAAAGCAGTTTCTACAGGTTTGACGTAATGTCAAGTTTCAAAAGTTTGACACGTAGTCATATTTTACAGGTTCGACATAAAGACAAATTCACAAGTATGACACGATCTCAAATTTTACAAGTTTGACATAGTCAAATTTTGCAAGCTTGATGCAAAGTCAGGCTCACAAGTTTGACATATCGGTCAGTTTTACAAGTTTGACACATGGTCAATTTTTACGGATTTGCCGAAAGTCAAGTTTTATAAGTCTGACTCATAGTCAAGTTTTACAAGTTTGATGCTGAATCAAGATCTATTAATTTGACATAGTCCAGTTTTACAAGCTTAACACAAGTTTTATACTATACCATCTTTTACAATATGACACAAAGTCAAGTTTTCGGAATTGGCTGAAAGTCAAGTTTTACAAATTTGACACCTAATCTAGTGTTATAAATTCAACACTAAGTCCAGTAATATAGGTTTGATGTAAAGTCAAGTTTTACAACTTTGACAGAATGTCCAATTTTACAATTTTGTCAGTCTCTTACTGTTTACCCACGTGCTTGAATAGCTGATGCACTCTCATTTTTTTCTCGTTGTTATCCTGCAAATTGAAGGTGATATCCCAATGATAGTAGTGGGAGTTGTACCGAAAAAGTCAAATTTGCTTGCCGTATTTTAGAAATTTGTTGCCTTGCTTTTTAAAAAAGTGTACACACATGATTTTGAGCCTGATGTATTTCAGCTATCGAATCCCCGTCGACCTCAAAATGGCTCTCCAGACTAACCAGCCTAATGGGCTACAGAGTTTACTTTCTCTGCTTGTGTGTGTGAGTGTGTGAGTGTCCAGGCATTCCTGGTCACATTTTAGGGGGAACAACCTTGGAAATATGCATGAGTACCACATAATCTAAGAATATTTCCTTGTTTTTCCTCACAAAAGTGCTTTTTGCAGCCTTTATGGTCATTTTAGGACCAACTATGACCCGTAAATCTTGAGCAGATATTTTAAAGATAGTTTCAGATCATAGATCTATTTCTAAAGACAATTTCAGATAACATTTTAGGGGATATTTAAGACAATTAGTTCTAGTATTATCGCAGTGATTCATTTATTCAACGTACAGATATTTGTTTATATCTCTCTGAGAATGTGGCCATGAGTCAGACATAGTATATTTCGATTAGATTAAAACTACTGGTGCGAAACTAATTTCTATTGAGTGCCCTAAATATATGGCCTTATGCCAGACACGTCCAAGTGCGACGAAATCAAAATTGTTTAGATTGGGTTGATTCTGGCTGAGTGGTTTTTAGATGTGTCCATGTGTCATATCAATAAGAAGCTTTTTGGTCGGTCAGTCTCAGTTACGTAAAACAACAGAAATAGGATGAACTGTGATGTCATTAAAGGTATGACATCATTAGGGAAACCAACTACTATGTTTTTTTGATAGATTCTACGAGTTTTGTATTTTAGTATTTTAAGAAAGCAGAAGCAAAATACCCCCCAAAACGCCAAAAATAGTCATTTACGATCTTCATTGAAAATAATATTTCTGGAATATTTTTTATAAAGAAATATTTTACAGGTATAAGAATCAATTGACTCAGCCAAAGACTACTTGTCTCCTTCCTCTTCCTGCAACTACCACCACAGATAGTAGATGCGTCGTTGAACTTACGGTTCTTGTTAATTCATTCCTTAAAACTGCTTGTGCAACATTAGGCAATATAGTTTCAGTAGCAAGTAGGATCCTAGCCTCGTGTCTAGGGTAGACTGCCTTACAGGCCCAAAGGGTTATAACTACCCTGCTATTTACTGAGGGAGGAGCAGGTTCATACCTCTCCCAAAGGCGTTATCAAGACTAAGCATTTTCTTTGATTGCTCATTCTATATACGTTGTCCAAACAAAATAATGCATTCACTGTATAATAATGGAAGATCATTTCTAATAAGAGTTTCTGCGCAATATAACGAAATCCGTTATCATTCTTTCGGATCATATATCCATTTCTTAATTTTTTAAAATTTGTATATATATATATATATATATATATATATATATATATATATATATATATATTCAATAACACGAAAGCAAAAGGAAACTAATAGTGAGATAAGTATAAACTTTTTTTCATGTTATGATAATTTTCAAAACAGTCTTTGATAATTATATCAGCTATCATATACGAGACAAAATGTCTGATATAGTAATCGTTTGAGAAGTGAAGAATGAAAGTATTTATTTTTTTTTATAATTGCAAATTCTCCGAACATTTTAGGCGCCAAAATTCTTCGAGAAGCAAGCGAGGAATCACAGCTTCTTGAACAGTGTTAATATTTCTCGGCACTGAGATCGCATAACAGTTCAATTTTTTGAGATGAACAAATAAAAGCCGTGAATTGATCGTTTATGTAATGAAGAATTATCATGAATATTGCAATATGTCACTTTGTTTTGTGGCACCCCTGGAAAGGTAGCGTGGAACACAGTTTGAATACGGTTGACTTATGAATACGAAGGATTGATGTTATTCTCATTGTCGTTGATTGGAGGTAATGGATATGAAATATGGTAGTTGAAAACAGCATACAAAGGGTCCAAAAAGTCATACAAAGGCTCGAAAAAGTACAACTTAACAATAACGAAGCCAAAAGTCATTTTACCTTATATCATTATACATTTCGGAGCTTTTGCATGACTTTTGTGAACTTTTATAAGCTGTGTCAACTACCATATTTTCTATTTGTAGACGATTACCATTACTTTCAATTTACGACGTGAAAAGTAACATGAACGCCAACAACGTGAAAAGATCATGTAGGCTAACGAAGTACCCAATCATTTCTATCTTTCCTTCTTTCTGTCTGTTTGTTCACTCAGTATCTCTGAAAGTTCTCAATGAATTTCAATCAAATTTTGAGGAAGGTTGAGCAATGCTCTATAGAAGAAGTGATAAAATTTTAGGGTGCATTCAGAAATTTTCATAGATACCTCTCCTGCATTGTGAGGATATTGAATCACCCCATAAATGGCCTGCCCGCCCAATCAGCCGAGTAGACTATAGATACCTCTGTCTTTGAATTTCTGTGTCTGCAGGCATGTTTTTATACGTGCATGTGTGAGTGTGTGCGTGTATGTGTGTCTGGGCGCCCCTGGTCACATTTTTGGAGCCACAACCTTGAAATTTACCTCTACGCACCATCTTCTTCAAAAAATTGTTTTCGCTAATGTCAGTGCTGGTGTTTCTTCAGATAACTTTACATAAAATATCTATTTTTACATAATTCAAGATAATTGTTTTAGATAATTAATTTTGGTACATATGCAGGCTACGGTGATTCATCTATTTGAAGTACGAATATATAAACTGATTTCCATTTAGCTTCCAGTGACAGTTGTTTTGGCAGTGGTACACGCTCTCTGAGTTATTTCTATTTTTTTTTTTTTTTACATTTTCCCGAAAACCATGGCTCAAATTTAGGCACCCCCATTTTTCCTACTTCCCCAGCAACTATTTCCAATATCACATCCATTCTTCTGACTCAACTATGGCGTTAATTTACGATTAACTCCTTTCCCCTATCAGACACGCACCCCTCACTCCTTCCATACCTTACACCCCTCCATCAAATTATTTCCTTTCTTGCCTTCCGTCCTGATATGTTTTCCCGTCTTTCCTCTCCAATAGCAAATGTTTACCCTAGGATAAAATTTTGGCACAGGGTATTGCCAATTCTAATAACCAGAACTTCCTCGTCTTATGCATGTATGAAAGAAAACATGGCGAGACTCTGGAGGTCCGAGCCCCGGAGCCACGGGGTTGGAACTAGCGTTGCCAAGTATGTTTTTTTTTTGATTGCTGAAACTGTCTCAAAAATGGCAAGAATTAGCGATTTTGTTCCATTTTTAGCTAACTTTAGAGCTAAAAATGAAAACCGCATTTACTCTAGTACAATCTCGAATATAATGCTATACCAACCTTGAGTAGCTATTTTGTATGTGTATATATGTATATATATATATATATATATACATATATATTGTGTCATCCACAGACAGTTCTTTCGTTGTATTACAACTCTTTAGTGTGGCTATAGACAACCCATAATCCTATCCAGTGTCACGAAGCAGGATTGAAACCTTCGCTTCAGACCTGGAAGCCGGTATCCTACCGCTGAGCTACGGAACTAAACGGTCAGTGAAACTGAATTTAGGCGATATACTTATTTTACCTTAAATCCCCCATCCACCAGAATGCTCTATTCCTATGGAAGAGCATTGCATAATGCTTACAATGAACAAGTCACTTCACTTAGAGTGCTCAACCCGAATTAGAGGAGCATTTATATATATATATATATATATATATATATATATATATATATATATATATATATATATATATATATATATATATAATGAACGACCGTTGACATCAAATGTGGCAAAGGATCCAATCCTCTTTAATCCATATGTGTTCGTGTTTGCATGTTACGGTGCTCCAGACTTGAAAATTAGCATCAATGCTCCACTAGACCACTTCTAAAATGTTTTTTGATTTTTGGAAAAAAAGATTTGGGGGGGGGCAGGGGGCTTATTTTGGCGGGTATAGTTAATCAATGACATTTAGATTCTCCAGAATGTTTCTAGAAGTTTGTAGGTTTTTTTTTATTTACTCTATTTCAGATGTTTCCTGGTCTAAAACGCCGGTGATGTCATAAATAGAATTTATTCTGATCATATTTATTCTTTGAATGGATTTCCTTTTACATAAGTTGAAGTTTTGACGCTACGGTTGTTTAATTATTGACTGTAAAGGCGGGCTATCATTATTTTTGCACTGGAGCACAATGTTACCTCTCTCCCTGATTCAAGCACTAATTTTTTGCGTTAAATCTCTTGCATTGTATGTAGATAAATACGGTACCCATTCAGAGGATACCAGTAAAATTAAATGACTTTACACCAAGTATCCAGAAGTAATTTTGAGAAAAGTTGTACGTTTGCATTAGCGCAGAATCTCTTCCCAAGATGCATGTTTTGAAGGCCCCAGACTTTATGGTGTATGGAACAGTTCGTCATTATAATCATGAAAAATAATTTTCTGTCCGTCATATGAAAATAAAGCTTCGAAGTATTCCGGTCACTTTTTTTTACCAATTTAGATATTTCACATCTACATCTGAATTATTATAAAGGTAGCTGAAGTCAGCAAAGATAATGTATAGAACCTATAACAAAAGATCTATAATGTTTTTTTCAATGTTTTTAAAGAACCGCTGATTCAAACAATTTCAAACTCGATACTGCACTGCCTTGTGTGCTAATTGATATATCTGGTGGATATTAATTTTGTTCAATAGCCAGTTGTCGAGTGGTCACAGTTTTTCTCTCTCGCTCTTCCTCTCTCTCTCTCTCGCTCTTTCTCTCTCTCTTTCATATACGCACACAGCCAGAAGGACATAGGCAGTGATTGCTATGAATTCAATTGTAGTCGAACTTTAAATTGAAAATGATCAGATTTCTAGCCTTCGGAGATTTTTATCGGCTAAATTAGAAAAAAAATCAGCCAGATCCAGCCGAAATATGTCTGATTTGGCAACCATGGTTGGAACACGGATATCAGCGGGTTATTTAGCGTCTGCAGTGGTTGGAGGGGACATGGGTGCTGACCAAGTGCTCTCTGGGGGAAGGGATACTGGTCGGTTGGCCCACGTTATTGGCCAGATGTTCTGGACTCTTACCAAGTGAAGATGAGTGAAAATATCTTTAAAATATTTTTACGCAATTCATTACTATTTTTACAAATAGACATACCATATATATATATATATATATATATATATATATATATATATATATATATATATATATTGTCTGGAAAGCTTTACAGCTTTGAACACTGAAGACGTAAGAGACTTTTTAAAAAAAATCAATGTCATTTCAGTCAATTATTTCACAAATTTCTGTTAATGCAATCAATTCAAAATTTTCAGAGGGTTTAAGCAATTTAAATGAAATTATACATTATAATGTTATTAGTGGATTATTCTTGTGAGGATTATATTGTTTATCATGTAACCGTCTCGGGGATTCAAAAACAGAACAGTATTTTAAAACAAGGCTACCCAGTCGTGTTGAGCAAACATTACCTCTACTAAAGCTTTGATTTTCTTACTTAGCTGGCAATATTTTTATAGGTCCGTGTCATGGTTCATGTAGTTTTCTTTTTTATAAGAGGCATCAAAGTAAGTCATTGTACATGGATACAACTTTGAGAGGTGGACCCATGAAATCTCAAGAATATCTTTGTCGACCTACAAGGGGACCACTGCAGTAAATGTTGGAGAATCTCCAGCTACGGCCCCAGGCTTTTCACAGCTTTTCGTTGCTGTTTTAAACAGTGTATTGCCCTTGTTAGTTTGGGGAGGAATGGTGGAGTGGTTTCACGTTGCCTTCTCCGCGATTTTGGATTTTAGTGTACTTGTGGGTCCAGGGTCGATCCTAAGGTACCCCGAGAAAGCTGAACTTTATAGTTGAAGGATTGTATCCATAAAAAAAGCGAATGGGAGTATTTTTTCATATGCATATGTGTAAATAAACACATGCACATACAAAAAAAACCGACCAAGTGTGTGTTTCAGTGCTCCTGGCCAAACAGTTTCGTCCATAGATTTGAAAATTGTCATCAGTGCTCTACTAAACCTCTGCTAAAAATCTAATTCTTGATTTGGGGGAAAAAAGAAGAGTTTTTAAAAAAAATTTTTCTTACCCTTTTTGGTCTTATTTTGAGGGGTCAGCAAATAATATCTAGATTCTCCGGAATCTGCTTGTTTCTAGGTGTTTTTTTTTTGTAGATTTATGTCATATGTTTTCAAGTGGGTAACGCCAGTGATGTCATGAGTGGAATTTATTCTGACCATGTTTATTCTTCGATGGAATGATAATTATAAATAACTTCAAATTTTGACGCTATGGTTGTTCAATTATTGACTGTGGTGGCCAGTCTTATCTAATTTAATTTCATATGTTTTACAGCGAGAAAAATAAAGGTGTAGGAATGAAAAGTTTATCGCAATAACCACGTACAAGAAAATAGTTTCAGATTTTATTTTGAGTGTTTTTATTTTATTTCTATTATTATTCGGACTATCCTCATCTTGATTGTTTTTCATACAACGTTTCGGCCGCTGTACTCTACGGCCTTCATCAGGGATCATCTAGTATGTGTGGGGAAGTAACGAACCGAACCCTTTATTTAACCGACGGGGGTATATTAACCGCATTCCACTTTTAGCATTCTTCTTATTATTATTGTGTCACACTGGGATTGAACCTAGAACCATCAGATTACTTGCAGTAATTTTACCTGATTCTGTAACCACCACGCTACCGGTGCTAATTTTTTGGAGCCTTAAACCTCAGGTGACTGTTTTTGGTATTTGATGTTACTGAAAAACAACCAAGATGAGGATAGTCCGAATAATAATAGAAATAATAATACCTCATCTCAAAAATTCAGAGATATGTTTTTATTTGGTTGGACTTATCTATTTTTCCCTTTGAATTCACGAAGCCCGCCCCTCTCAGAGTTGAAGCTGGTGCCTCTCAGCCTGTGGTGCTGTGGACCACTGTATGGGTATATCGGTACCTTTGGCCAGTCGTGTGTGAGTCTAGTCTTCGTGAAATCCTTATGTTTGCCAACAGTACAATCCTTTCAGTGAAAATCTGAACAAACATGCCTCTGAATTGCTTCATAAGTTGACAGCCTGTCCATGTCGTGACAAGAGGCTTCATGGCAGATTTTGACGGCGCGAGGAAAGAGGCCTCACCCTTAGATCCTTTTAGCAAGTCGTTCTTGTGCCGTCTCCCGGGTCTCACCTTTTCCACGACGTGCGGAACTGTCAACTTTGATTGACTTGAAACATTCCCTGCTGATGAATAATTTGACGTCCTTCCAATAACCCAGGCCTTCCCGACAATGTTTGGAACGAAATTCTGGCGGCCTAGACGATTCTTTCTTAATACTATTGTTCTCTTGCAGTGACTATATAATGGATATACCTCAAATTGCACGGTTTTGAATAATGCGAGTTTTAATGTAGTACATCTTACGTTTTGCTGTACAAAATACTATAAGCTGAAAAAAGATACTTTAAATTATAAGACCTTTAGCAATGCAGCTTCTATTGGTGAGGGTTTTTTGATGTAGTACGGTAAAGGCATTGCTGTACAAGTTAATGCAACTAAGTATAAGCTGAAATGGACCCCCCCGAGATCCCATATGCAAACGAGACCGGCAGAATATTAGAGGGACGAGCTAGACAAGTTCAGAAAGTACTGGCTCCGTGACGCCCATGATAGGGAAGTGTGGCAAATCCTGGGGAAGGTCCATGTCCAACGATGGACGTTAAAAGAATGATGATGATGATGATGATGATGATGATGATGATGATGATGATGAGCTGAAAATACATATTAGATTACAATTAGACCCTGAATAGTGCACTTTTTTATAATTAGTGCTGATTTTGATTGCGTACGATTATGGCATTGCTATAAAAACTTATGTAAAGTAAGTGTGAACTGAATTAGAAATATAACAAGACCATGAACAGTGCTGTTTTGGAGGGTGCAGAGATCTTTTAAACGAATTAACTGTATCATACAAGGTATTATTGTAAGTGTGTGCTGATGTTTTCCCTGAAACTCTGGACTCAGAACATTTGCATACACTTAATAATACTCAGTCCCCTATGGAACTGAAACATGGAATCTGACCAAATCTTATAACCGTGCAACGTGCACGAGAGTGAATCGTGATCAACATCACATGGAGGGATCACAAGACAGCACAGTATACTAGAGACAAAACTAGAATCAGAGATATCATAAAAACCACAAATAGTCATGTCGCAAGGATGTCAGACAACCGCTGAACACTACAACGTGGATCCCCCGAGATCATATACGAAATTGATAACGACAGAAAAAAGAGTTCAGAAAGCATAGGCTCAGCGACGCCCATGAAGGAGAGGTCTGGCGAATATATACATATATGTGTGTGAATTTTGATCCGTGCTGTTCAAGATCTTTTTATGATTTGATTTATGATTGCTTTTTTTTTCTCATACTTGAATCTGTGAAGCAATACCTTAATCGTACGACGTCAAAACACGTATTGATCGAAACCGCACAATTCAAGGTATTGCCGTGATTCATTTACAGACAGAGAACAATGATAATTAGTCTAAACAAAGAATTGTCAAGACTGCCACGATTCCTTTCCAAACATAGTCGGGCCTGAGTATCGTAATGATGTCAAATTATATATGTATGTATGTGTGTGTGATTGTGCACACACCCATCATTAAATATACGGAAACACATGCATAAATATATACATATACACCTATATACAGATGTATACACTCATATATAGACATACATAAATAGATACAAGACGTAAGGAATTGTCAAATTCGGTCATTGTCAATGTGATAGTCACATAGTACTTGTGTTCACTCAATGGCATCTCACAGCCGACTGAGTAACTCTACGGGATAATGTCCGACTATGCATTGGGAGTAAGGTCCCTTCTGACTGAGTACCAAATTATATCAAACCTACGCAACGGGTTCTTGAGGTATTCAACATTTGCTATACTCAATGGTAGTGTCTTTTGGCCTTTCAGTTTAGTTTCTTACTATTTTTGCTGCATGTTTTTGTATTGTCAACTTATACAATTTTAATATCAATACACTATTTTTACATGAATTTACCGATCTTGATTCCTTAGATAAATAACTCTCTCCATACCAACTCTTTAATGTGAAAAGTGTCCGAAACGCCTTGCTTAGGGTGACCAAAAGTGAACAAAAGAGAACAAGCCCGAGAATATAGCCATAAACCAAAATATAGACCTCCACTGGTGTTAGAAAAAAACTCTTCTTGGTAAGAGTAGCAAATGCATAGCCGCGGTCACGTACGAGATTTTCAACATCTTGAAAAATAACCCCTTATCTGACTTCGGACAAACCAGATTTGGCAACATATTCTCCAAGGAAGTTGTAACTTTGACTCCAGTGAAGCTGGCTTAACGACGCAGTTGACTGTTGTCAAAAAAAGTCTTTTTCAAATACATTCAAATACATAGAATAAAATTGATATAAATTGACTGATGCAGATAAGACGGAAAGAGGAATGTGTTTCAAAGTGAAACTACTTCAATGAAAGGAAGAATTCGAAGGAGATTACATCCGTTGAAGCAAATGAAAATTGGAGAAAAATTTGAAGCAAGTCTGGTGAGTCATTCAATAGAGACCGTCACATGACTAACCTCTTCGGGTGTAGGTTGTGTTGGGGATGATCCATTACACAATTCAGAAAAAGGGGTGATCAATGAATAAGTTTATCTTACCTTTTGTATGACGTTGATCACTGAAAACGTCCGAATAAAAAAAAAACGAACAAAAAAAAATGTGTGTGAATGCCACTGGAAATAAACTAAATGGCCGATTTAGCGTAAAATTATATAGCGAATTGAACTTCCAACTAAAAAAACCTACATGGTATTTTAAAAAAACGAACAGACAACTATTTTTTTAAAAATCTAATTGGGAGTAAATCTTTATGTTTTTAGCCCTCAAGCTCCATTGGTGAGGCCTCTACACGTGGTTTATAGAGAGTCAGCCGGCCAATCAGCCTGACCAACTAGGAAACTGAAGAAACCAAAGTTGATAGATCTGTTGGTAGTTTTTGTTGACAGTTTCTAATTGGAGAACATTTAAAAAAAATCCGAACGATTCTGTTGGTAGACAGAGAAAATTCAAGATAGAACTAAATGTACGGAAAGACAAAAGCGTAATTACGAGAAAACAATTTGGATAGATTCATGAACTGTTCAAAACAACAGAATATTTCAGGTAAAGATTTGGATTAAAGATGATGATATTCATAATTTTAAAGAGTCATTTGTTAAAGCATATCATAACACATAAAATAATTACCTCCGTGATTTTATTAAAAACCGTCAGCTAAAATCATCCACATTTCTATCAGTTTTTAAGTTGGTCTGGCTGGCTATGTGTGTGTGTATCACGTGTATAGACAGCACCAATGTTATCAAAGGCTGAACATTTCAACATTTTCTCCTTATTATGTCTACGAAAAACAACTCTTTTGTTTTTTGAAAACTTCTTCACTAAATAAGTTTCTAGTGGGGGTTTGCTTTACAAGTGAATGTTTATGTTACGTTGTGTTAATTCTGATAGTGCCTAAGCTCTATCTAAAAACAGTTTCTTTCTCTAAAGAAGTGCCTTTTTTTAAACTCGTTTTTTTAGATAATTTTAGATGAAAGATTTTAGAAAATTTTAGATATTTTTTTTCAGATAATTAGTTTTTCTATGTACGACGACCACGTTGATTCATCTATGTCTTCTTCAAGGTTTATTTTTGAAAGAGTTTATATTCCCTGGAGTGACGGTTGTTTGTGAAAGATAATGCTATCTTCTTTTTTTTTTAACAAGGTACCATTTTGGCGGCTCTGTAGTTAAAGCAAGGGAACGAAAGACGCAATACTCATGTCGGGATTCACGACCAAACCTTTAATTCTATTTTTCGGTCGACTGAAAATACATAGATTGTCTTTGAAGACCAAACAAAATCCTCTTTCACAGAGCTATATATATAGAGAGATAGTTCCATGTCTTTCTACTACCAGCAGCCAGGGCCATCGGCCTGTAGACCGTACATCTACTCTGGTATTCTAGTATCTCTCTATATGCCCAGTGACCAACCTTTAGTTAGCTATCTCTTTTTCTGATTTAATTCATCCTCTTCTTCTACCTGAATACGAAACTACATGACCATCTATCCTTTTCTCTTCTATTTTCCTCCTGCTTTCTTTCGTTTCTCATGCAACTAAATTTACTGCCCATCTTTCTTACTACTGCTGTTGGAACTCTTATACACCGTCTCTTTTTTCCATCGACACCCTTTCACTTACTTTCCCCTGATGTCTTACTAATCAAGTGGATGTGACTGGCTATCTATCTGAGGGGGTTCTAAACGACCACACCTAATCTTTTCAATAAATCTACTTAAAACTTTCTCTACAGTCCTTCTGATGTCTGAAAAAGAATACCTTATCTTCTTATCTCTGACCAAGTATGTATGTAGATACCCACACAAGAAGTATCTGCAACAAAAAATGCTTAGAATAAAATCAAACATTTAAGGGTAAAATGAAGTATTCGATTGAAGAATCCCCATCAGCCTCCATATCATAACTCTTGCAGTCTTGCCAATTTAGCGCATTTCGTGCAAAATTTAGCGCGTTTATAGTTTTGACAACGCCAAAATTTAACATTCTGAGATTTATTTAGGATTACTATTAGCGTTATTTCAGCCTAATTATTGCTATTTGCCTGAAAAACTGATAGCCACTTCAGTTATTAAATGGCTGCTAGCTTTTCTTTTTCAATGTCGAAGTAGCACGTTTTTGGAAGGTTGTCAACACTATTTTTTGGTCGCGTTTGTAATTAAAAAAGTGTTTTGTCTGTTCAATTGAAATTATCCAAGCCATTTGTTGCTGTTGTCAATAAATTCAAACGGTTAAGAGATCTGGAGACAAAGATTTATTGAAATACAGCGGCAAAAATCAACGTGAGGTAGAAATAATTACCTGATCATCAATATTTCGTATTGTTTGTTTTGGAAGACGACAATCAGTCTATGATTGAGATGCTGCTCCCGACTGTGGAGCCTGATTCTCAAGCGACGTAGGTGCTGTCATTGCGCTCACCCCCTGCCCACCGACGTCTGCACCCTCTCTATTTTTCCAACTGGAATTGATTGAAAGAGTGGAGAGGATGTAGACTTCGAGGGGGGAGTGTAGGGGACACATTGGCCCCCCTTATTTTCTCGCTCGTCTGAATACCTGTCTTGATGAGTCTCCATCTGACTCCAGATCAGGGGGTTGACAGACAGTTTGGGAACGTTTCTGGATCCCAACCCATTCTAGAAGTCCCCATTAGGGTTAAGAATGGCCAAATAGAACTGCAGTATACAACAAAATAATTATCTATCAAAAATACTACTGCAACAAAGTCAACAGAGAAAAAATCGTTTATATAAATTCATCTAAGAAAATAGGTCTAAAAATGACTTCCAGTGTTTTGTAGTGCGGTTTGGCGTTTTTTGATGTTTCTCTGCGGTCGATTTAGTACTAATATTTTTTGAGGGTTGTCAACAATGGTTGACCCCAAAAATCTTTTTGAAAGAAAAAAAAAACAAAAAAAAAAAAAACAGAAAAAAAGACAAAAAAACAAAACAGACAAAAACAAAACTGAAAATGTTTTCAGATGTTGCTTAGGGGTGTACTCATACAAACCCTATATTTCGAAGTCGTAAAGCAGGGTCCCTTTTTAATAAAAAATAATTTAGCAATTGCATCGTACTTTTAATCAATCTGTAAACTCTTTATAAAAAATAACTCGACCTCCTGTCGAGTTAGATAGAAAGTTTACGCGCTGCAAAACAATTCGTCTCGACACTACTTTCTTCTTGCATATCCATCGATTCCATCTGATATAGTAAAAGAAGGAAAAACCATTTGAAAAAATTATTCACAACTATGACTCAGTGAAATTCAGTCGAGGTTTCCAGTGGTTTATTCACTTTGGCCATGATCTTCCTGTTTTCACTTATCTAGAATAGGTGAAAATCTTTTTCATATTCAGCCAATTTTCTTTAACTTCATTTGACTTATTTCGTTTCTTCAGTGTATGTCCATAAACATACTTTATGAAAAGAAGATCGATGTTGAAAAAAAAAAAAAAAGAAGAATCATAAAGTGTAATGAACTATGATAACTTTGATCTCATTGTTTTGGCTTTCTTGTTCCTCTACATCGAATGAAGACCTTTCAAGGTCTGGTGAACAAACTTTACCGAGAAAAAAAGGTAACGTATAGGAATAGATAAACATTATAGTCTTTGAAGTTCGTACGACGAGAAATCTGTTTTGACGTTTATTTCTACTCAGTGCCCCTGATGGTTCTTTCTTTTTTCCTTATATAAAAATGTGATAAGGATCTTATTATACTTGACCAGTGGTCGAGAAAGCTGAGAAACTTACATGCCAGAGAGAGAGAGAGAGAGAGAGAGAGAGAGAGAGAGAGAGAGAGAGAGAGTTGAATCGACAAATTTGGATGGTCGAGCTAAATCTTACAGGCTGCTTACAATTCATGTCATAAACATTGTATTCTGCATTTTTATGCATATGTTCAACAGAAATGAACCCGGATTATCTTCATGCATTTGCTAAAAACACCCCCTAAACAAACAACAAAACAAAAAACCCACAAATAAGTAGAGGAGGCTCCTCTTCAGTTACCGTTTGAGACTTACTTCCCTTGACAAGTGTTACAAAAAATGTAAACTCATATGTGGCACATTGTACGAGTAGATAATAATCGCAAACCATTCTTGGACGATTAGCTATTATTACGATGAATACTAGCGAATACCTGTCAATATTACGGGATTATTATGTATGGATCGACACAAAGGAGCTTAGAACTATTGTATTTCGTAAATTATTTCAAATGTCCTAATTTTGATTTTTTCCAAGACAGAACTCGACACCAGAGGTTCTGCTGTGTGATCACAAATAGATTCTTAAGAATTTCTATGACGTAATCTTCATTTTTATGTCACAACTGACGATCTCATATTTTAAAAACCCTGTGATTTTTTTATTAGATCTGTTATTCTACTTCAAATGGATCAATCCATTATAGGTTTCAGGTTATAATAGGAATCGGACAAAACAATCAGTCAACCAAACAATCAATGAGACAATTGAACATCATAATTTGCATCTACGGCTTCTGTATGGATAGATTATTTAGTTGTCACATATAAAATTGTTTTGTTATTAAAGCTAAGAATGATATAAGCAACAAGAACGGTGATTAAATCAATCGAAATATGACCCGCTTGAAGCTATAACCTTTTTTCAATGACCCTATCATAATGAAAAAAAAATTACTTAGGTTTGGTCGCCACTATCTCAGAAAAAATATGCGCCACTTTTATCAAACATTTCATTTCAGGCTCGAAGTTTCTAAAACAAAATATCCCAATAAACTTAAAATAAGAGTATACAAATCATCCTCCCGATAGTCAATTACGGAGCTGAAACATGGAATCTAACCAAAAGACAGACCTGCAAACTGAGAAGCATGCAACACGCACATGAAAGAATCATGCTCAACCTCACACAGAGAGATCATAAGACAGCACAGTATATCAAGAAGAAAATGGGAGTCAGAGACATCATAGAATCTATTTGAAAACTCAAACAGCAATGGGCAGGCCATGTTGCAAGATTGACAGACAGTCGATGTACATAACGACTCACAACATGAATCCCCAGAGATCGCATGCTAAACCAAGACCGACAGAATACAAGATGAGGAGATGGACTTAACAAATTTCAAAAACATTGGCTCTGCAACGCCCATAATAGAGAATTGTGGCGGATCCTGGGGAAGGTCTATCTCCAACGACAAACGATAAGAGACTGGTGATGAAAAGAAATGTCTTGTGAATATAGAAGTTTCTGCAAGACTGGATATTCCAATTGCCTAAACTCAAAGACAGTTGACTGAAAGGTGTGGGTTGTGTCACTGTCATGGAGCATTTCGTTATATGCGAACCATTGTCCAAATGTCTAACCTCTCCTATTGCCATGGGATTGGCTCATGCCTAAAAGAAAAAGAATCATATTGCAATGAACTATAATGACATTGATGTAATTATTTTGCCACTCCTAAGAGAAGAATCACACACAGTTGGTAAGTTTTCGCTTGAGCAAGCTCGACTTTCAAAAACAAGAAAATCTCACTAGTCCTAAAGAGAAGGGTATACAACCAATGTATCCTACCGATTGCCAGATATGGTACTGAAACATGGAACCTAACCAAAAGATCGACCCTCAAACTGAGAACCATGCAACTTGCACATGAGAGAATCATTCTCAACATCACATGGAGAGATCATAAGAAGCACAGTATATCAGAGAAAAGACAGGAATCCGAGACATCATAGATACTCTTGGGAAACTCAAATGGCAACGGGCTGGACAAGTTGCAAAAATGTCAAACAACCGCTGGACATCATGATTCACAACGTGGATCCCCAGAGATCAGGTGCGAGGCTGTGGACAATAGAAAGTAAGATGGCGTGACGAGCTAGATAAATTCAGGAAGTATCGACTCTGCGATGCCCATGATAGAGAAGTATGGCGAAATTAGGGGAAGGTCTATGTCCAACGATGAACGCTAACGGACTGATGATGATTACTCTACATCGTACGAGGTCTGGTGAACAAACTCAGCAAAAAAAGATACGTACAGGTACACATAAACATTGTCTTTAAAGCTCGTACGACGAGAAATGTATTCTATTGTTCATTTCCGCCCAGCCCGATCCAAATAACAATTCAGTTGAAAATTTGAAATAAAAATAAAGACGTATTAAAAGATCTTTTTATTTTTCAGCTCGACCAGCGTTCAAGAAAGCTGAGAAACCCACATACCCCAGAGGGATATACGGCCATTGTTAAAAATCATGAAGTCTGCAGAAAGTGCTCGAACCGTTGTTTGTAGGTCGTTGACCAAAATTCCGCCCTGAAAGTGTATCATAATCTGTCTGTGTCTTTTCCTGAGTGTTCTGTTTGTCTAAATGGAATTAAATGAGCCTTTTGTGTCTCTGGTCATTCATACCAGCTGCTAATGAGGAAGAGCTGTGAAGACAAGGATCAAAAGAATTGCAAAAGCAAGAGGAGGTAGAAATAAATGAATAATACCAACATCCATACCTCGCAAGACCGGATCACTGTAGCCCACGCGTGCGACAGAACTAATTATTTTCAAAATTAGCTAAAATTATCTAAATAAAATAGATCAATTATCTAAATTTATCCAGAAGAAAAACCTCAGCACCACAGTCAAAGATTGAAGAACCGTAGTCAAAATTTGAAGTCATGCAAAAAAAAAAAAAAAAGAAAATTTCACGGAAGTATAGATATGGTCAGAATAAATATTCTATTTATGACATCACTGACGTTTCCCGCTGGAAAACATCTAAAATAATGTACAAAAAATCATATATAAACATCTACATTCAGGAGAATCTAGAAATCATTATTAAACCCGTTAGAATGATACCTGAAAAGGCTCAAATAAACTATTCTTAGCCTGCTTAATAATCTAGAGAATCATTTAAAATCATAAAAAAACAACAAAAAACAGATCGTTTACCAAAAACTATCTGAAAATACATCACAGACAATAATTGAACAACTGCACTGTCAAAAATAAAATCATGCACAAAAAACAAACAAAAAACGTATAAATACGGTTATAATAAATTATATTCATGACATCACTGGTATTTTCTACTGGAAAACATTGAAAATGGAGTACAAAAATAGCTGAAGACATTAATATTCTAGAGAATCAAGATATTATTAATAAACCCGCTAGAATAAGGCCTGAAATGGCCCCAAAAGTTTTTTCTTAGCTTGTGCGTGTGATAAAAATAATCATATACAATTTATATTTTGAATTATCTAGAAATAACAGATCATTAACTAAAAGTATTTAAAAAAACCTCAAGTTATCTAAAAATTAGATCTTCTATCTAAAATTACCCCCCAAAAGGTTCAAAATAATCATATAGGTTCCCAAAAGCACCTATTTTGATAAAGAAGGTTTTAGATGATTCCTAAATGGCTTTCTAAGGTGTAGCCCAAAATATTTGACAACAGAAGCTAAAGATTGGCTTGCTCCATTTTTTGATTTGCTTGCTCTAATTTTTAACTTGCTCGATGATTTTGATAAATGTCATTTAAAAAAAATTCATGTAGGGTATTATCATAATGTATTGTATATTGATGTTATTGTTCTCTACGCATCATTTATTTTTTTTATAAAAATAGGACTAACTTATGTGGATTACCCATAAAACGTATCTAACCACGAGGAATCAGTGAGTGACTCGTTATTCATGACACTTTTATTGAATGTTCACCCATTTGATATTAAATCTATTGTGTCTGTTTTAATCTCAGACTGCATGCAAACTAACAAATGATATCATCTTTAAGTATACCAATTACACAGAAAAACTTCAAGTTGATTTTCAAGCAACAAAAAATTGACATTTTTTCCAGTAACCTTGAATAAAGTTTTTCACCGTCGTACGCCATCTCACTCCCATATATATATATATATATATATATATATATATATATATATATATATATATATATATATATATATATATATATAGGGTGTAAAGAGACAGTAATCCTTCATTTAAACATACTTCGTTAAAAATGAAGACAAACTCTGTCAAACTTATTTTTGCTCAATTTTTTCTATTTTGTAAACAATCCTTCATAAAACAAAAAATTGATCGCCAAAATAACCTGTATTATTCCAAGTCCCCAATCCTGTAAACAAAAGATTAACATCAAACTCCTCCAATTAAGAATTTTGCTTTACAGAATGAGCCAAACATATTTATGGTTATTGGAAAAAAATATCAACATCTTGTCGGTAGAAAATCAGGCCGAAGAAGTTTTTGAAGAAAATTTTGAAGATGTTATCAGAAGTTGGTTTGCATTCAGCCCGAGATTGAAACCGACCCAGCAGATTTAATATCCAAACGGCACTTGATGAGAGCAGATTCAGAAATTACAAAGTAGAATTAGACAAAAACAAACAAGAACACAAAAGAAATATAAAAAGGATAGAACGAGAAACGAAATTTGGTTCACACCATAATACAACAAACAGGTTATAACAAACGTAGGTAACATATCTATATAACTTGTTCGAAAGCACGTCCCACAAAATAACAAAATTCACAAAATCTCAACAAAAGTATACTTAAAATTGGATAGAGTTGTCGTGACAATTTTGAGAAAATAATAAAAATCATGACAGTAAAGATAAAAATTAAATAGAAAAAGCCACTCCAGATGGAAGAAAGAAAAATGAATTTGCAGGAGGCACCAAAAATATGAATTACGAAGCAAATGCCAAACATCTAAAATAGTGTACAGGACAAAAACCTCCATCCTAGAAAAGAGAATTAGAACTAAGGGAAGACACCAAGCGTACAGTGGATATTGACAAAAAACAAAACGATGTCAGCTTGAATAAGTTTATATTTTAAATTTCTACGACGCATAGAAGAAAAAATTATTCTGATAACATCTGATCGCAAAAATTCTCTTCAACTCGAAATCAGAAATAGCATTAACTTGCAGACATAAAACAAAATTTACGCTGAAAGACAAGAAACGTGACCGCAATTTAATCATGATAACTGTCGAACTAATAATCCCCGATCTCGACCTATCTAAATAATAAAACAATCGATTTTGATTTATAAAACCGAGAGAATATACTAAAACACGAACGACTCATATAAATAAAAAGAAAAAACATACAAAATGAAGATAAAGAAAACATAAATGATGCAAATCTAAAAACCAGAATCGAATCATAATGAAATAGAAAAGTTTAGAATAGGTACCGAC